>JARHVA010003957.1:0-505000 GCA_037957365.1 Torreya grandis
CTATGAGTCCAAGTGATATATGTTTAATATTTATCTTTGGTAGTTTATATGTTAAAGCTTAGACATGATTGATAGTATGAGATTGATCCTAAAATGAGAGTCTATGAGATTCGATAATTATGTTCAAAGGCTAACTATGACTATTTTTACTCAAATATTTGAATTTAACATAGGAAAAACTAAAGATCTATATTTTTACCATATCTTTTGATATAGGATGAATTTTCTCATGCAATAAAAATAAAAGTGGTAGAGATCTCCAAGGTGTATTTGGATGTGTGTGTGTGTGTGTGTTGTGTGTGGTGTGTGTGTGTGTGTGTGTGTGTGTGTGTGTGTGTGTGTGTGTGTGTGTGTGAGTGTGTGTGTGTGTGTGTGTGTGTGAGGTGTGTGTGGTGTATTTGAATATTTGGAAGTATATTTAAATATATTGAGCCTAGAATTTGACTATGTGTTCATGCTTATTATGCATGTGACCCAAGAAGGATATTTAAGCTTGTATTACTGTTATTTTGATGTCTCATGATAAATTATCTATTGAAACATATTTTAGATCCATGAGGATGTTATTGTTGACTGTGGAGGTGTGATCAATATATCTTGAGTATGATCAATGATTAATAAGTTGACTATGTGTTCACTCTTATTGATTGTGTGCATCAGGTCAGTTTTTGAGTTGTTTGAGCATACATAAAGGTGAGCCAAGTTGACTATGATGTTTTACGGATGTTGTAAGGGACATAAGGAGTAGACCATGTATTTGAAAGTGGTTATGTACTTGTTTTTATCAAGGGAATTTTGAAAGAGTGAATGAGTTTGCATGAGACCTATAATGACTACAAGTGCCTTATTAAATGGTTGTAGTTCCTTAAGGGTGACCATAGGTGCTATAGTCAACCTATGAAGAATGTATTTATGTGAGATATGACTTAAGGACTAAGGAATGCATAATTTTCTAACCAAGGTAGTGATTATCAATATTTCTCTATAAATAGTGGAACCAAAGATGATGGGTTCTAGACTTGTAAGAGAGAGTAAGGAGTGATTGGAGAGAGGATTGTGTGTGTTTTGAGGAATAAAGGAGAGGTTGAGTGCCATGAGGATGTGTTGAAGAGGTAGATTAATTTAGGGTTATTTTTATTACCCATAGGTTATAATTCTATTAGCATAATAGTGCTCTTACATATTGAGAGTGAGTAAGGTAAGGAGAGATTAGTTAAGGTTCATCATCAGATGTTGTTGACATTATTTTATAGGTAGAAGTGTTTTTCATAGGTGTTATTATGGTAGCTCAGAATCTTAGGTGGTTTTAGCCTCCTTGTAAGGTAATATTTGTAAAAGGTCTAGTTATTTTTGCATATCAACTAGATAGGTGTGGTAGCACCTTTTGGGATTGGAGTCTCACTAAATTTGGATTTTAGTTCTTTGATCAGTTGTAGATGGTCTAAATTAGATCTTGTTATTATAGGATAATAGTCCAATTGTAGGTTCTAGTGGGTTTTATTATCCAAGATGGTTTCCCACATATTTCATGTGTTATGTGATTGATATTACATTGTCTCTATTTCTCATTGATGTGAATTTTGTGTATGCTTCATGAATTCTTATGGTAACTGATTAAGTGTTCATAAAAATTAGATTTGAAATATTGGATTATTTGGGCTCACTGAGTCAGCCCCTCTCTTAGTGATTATACCTCTAACATAAATACACACTCAAGGAATTATTATACATAAACATGATCTAAAACATCTTCAAAACAACCTATAATAAAAATATCATTAATTTATATTCATAATTATTGGTCTTTTAGACCAATTTATTGTCTTCAATACACATAGTAAAACTTGAACTAGTCAACCCCTTTTGGATTCAACATTCAATCACTTTTATTGACTCTCAAACCTTATACAAAGTATAATAATGTGTATTATAAACTTCAAATTAGGACATAAAGTCTCAAACTCATCATTGGAATTACTTACCTAGAACTGTTAGTTTACCTTGAAGCACAGTCATGGTGAAATGACCTTCAATACCTATAAGACCACTTTCAGAGACTTTTAATGCATTTAGATGATATTATGAGATCATTATAAAATTATTAGATAGAAATATAACATGTTCAAATGGAAATATGGTGTTGTAGACTAATCTCATAAGCTTAAATCTTTAGTCTTACCTGTACTAGATAGGTCAACTTATGAGCAACATGTTCATCATTTTTACTAACCTCTAAAACTTATATATATGATATGAACATGTCATAAAATTATTTAACAAATTCTTCATACACTTGTATTCATCATAATCCATGATAACATATCCCTAAATAATTTTTCACTTTTTTTGGGTTTCTCTATGTTTGCACCATTAGGCCTATTAGTGATAGGTCAACTTAGATGACTAGTTTAGCATACTTGAGGGATATAATCTATATATAAACCACCATATACATCAAATAAAAGTCTCAAATTTTTCCTCCATCCATTCATAAAATTTGAATTAGTAAACTCTAATTTCTATAGTAAATCTCTAAGAAATAAGGCCTTTCCTTTAGGTTCCACTCACTAACCTAAAAAACTAGTCACACCTAGAGATGCCTGGAGAGTTGAATACAACCTCCAATCACTTAACTATACATAATAATCCATTTTTAGCACTTTATAACAACTTATTTCATATTGGGTTACTATTATGGTTCTTTGAGGGTTTAAACCATATTTTAGTCTTAACATCATTCATAAATAATAACCCCTTAATCCAAAAACTAATGCCTATAATTTTGATTTATTACCCTTCCCCATATACCATGAATATATTAGGTTAAAATGTAGAGGTTAAATGTGACAATGAACACTTGAAATTTCTTTTTGGTTGAGAATCCTTTATTTTGTGCACATGAGGGACCTCAAAATACTTTTTCTTACCTTAACCTTAAAATTTTGACCTAAATATTGGTCAACATACTTGAAACAACATAAAACACTTCTTAAATTCTCACATATACACACTTGCCTTGGAAAATAATCTCTCTTCTCTCTCTCTCTCTCTCTCTCTCTCTCTCTCTCTCTCTCTCTCTCTCTCTCTCTCTCTCTCTCTCTCTCTCTCTCTCTCTCTCTCTCTCTCTCTGACCTTAAACTACACCATATTAGGCCTAAAAACTAACCTTGAATATTATTTACATGAATTATCCACATTATTTTCAACTTAAATAAACATCTCTCATCCTCAAGCACTTCTTTATATCCTTCATGGGACTTAACAATAGATCATGATGCCTAATTAGGCCAAACAGGGTCTAGAAGTGGTCTAGTTGCATATTATATCTAAAAGTCTTACCCTACAGGCTCACCTTGAAACTCTATTGATCACTCCAATACCTCATATTCATTATAAATCAACCTCATACATCCTCTTATGCCTCTATACACCCATCTCACCAAACCACCATGCTCAAAACATTCTCACTAGGACTTTTCATGTTATGACTAGTTCCATAACTAGGCCTCTCAAGCACTTGAAACTTGAAAAATGACCTTGAAAGATTTTTTAAGGTATATAAACTTATCTTAAATGATACAACACTAAAAAATAACCTCTCACAAGTTTTTTTCTTACTTACATCAATCAAGGCTTCACTATGCACACCATTCTCATAGAGTCTAGACTAGGCTTCTCAAGACACCTTATACTCAAGGACTAGTACTCAAAACATGTTTAACTTGACCTAAATCAACCTCAGAAGAATAATTAGGTTGCCTTAAAATTATATCTCAATATAAATATATTAGGTTGCCTTCAAATTCTATCTTGTCACATGGCTCATAACTCATAGACCACTCACCATGCATCTTCACCAGATGTACCTTGACATCAATGACAACACCTTATAAAAAATTATTTAAATACATGTACATGATATAGATATGAATAATAAATTCAAATACATTCACACAACCATAACAAAGATTTACATGGAAAAAACATCACATGGAGGCAAAAACCCAAAAAATATTATTAATTAATTTGAGAAATTTAATTTGTACTTAATATAATCAACCTTATCATTCTCACTCCTTAGATAGTTTCTTCACATAAATTTAAATGTTCAAGTTTGAATGTATTGGGTTGAACTCAATTATGATTTTACCATGTAAAATTCATTTATAATTAGAGTGAAAAGTTGTAACCAACAAATTTAATCCTCCCACCCAATGGTAAGTTTTAATAGCATATATTTTTATTATTTATTAATGAATATTTTAAATCACATAATATAAATAATAAAATATATTATTATTCATTTATTTAATTATTTAATTTAATGTATTAATGGCATTAATATAATTTAACAAAAAAATTATTGCAGTACTAGGTTTGCATATCTTGTGTAAATTTACTATTTTTAGATCACTTTGAGTTTTATAAATTCCTTATTTTACTTCCAAATTTGTATATTTATTGTATTCTAATTTCAATAGTTTAGATTTATTTATTTGATTTATTTCAATTCAAAATAAATTAAAATTTATGGTAAACCCCACAATTTTATTTTAAGAACACTACTTGTTTTTTTGCTTTATTTATGTGTGGTCTAATATTTTAACTAAATTTATGATTTTATAAAAATCAAAAATTTCTACTATTTTTTAAAATTGTGTTACAACAATTTTAAAAATACTTAGTGACTATCTTTATGGGTTACGTGGTGATATATTTTATAGGGATCATGAGTGAGGGGTTATACCCTAATACTTATATCCATTAACAACACTAAACATGGAGTTTAGTTCCAAATACTTCATGGTATATTGGAAACACCTAGGGTCTCTTGTTTATACCATAGGAAGTATTTTTTCTATGTAGTTAGTGATATAAAACATTAGGCTGATAATAATCAATAAATAAGTAAGTATATTTAAGAGCCCACAAAATCATTCAAACCCTTACCTAGATCACCCTCACACCTTGATGGCAAACATTCTTCAATTTGATCATTGATCACTCACATCTTCCCCAAACTGGTCAATCTGCCCTTCTTGAGTTTTCTCCCCCTTTGACATTAATGACAAAGGTCTTCCAAAATTATCATCTAGAATCACACCTTATTTGCAATAAAAGTTCAACAAATAGAATATAAATTAGTAAGGCAACATGTTGCCCCTTACTCCATACATACCTCCCTCAAATGAATTTATATTACAAGACCACTTCTCAACATAGATCAAACTAAGTCAACAACCTAAATAGTTCCCCCTCAAACCAAGAATCTACCATTATTATGATAACTTGAAGTGTGTCTCCATGAATCATACTAGAGTCACCCCTTTCCATAGGGAACTAAAATAACTCAAGTTTAAGAGATTCCCAGATCTACATGTTCTCACAAGACTGAGTATCCTTTAGTATCCTTTTAGGATTGATTGTAAATATAGGCTTGACCTCTTCATGATCTATTTGATCATTAATGTGAGCTGAAAAATAGACATTCTTAACTTGATTTCACATATAAAATGTGATTCATCACATCAAACAGTCCTCTTGAGCTTATAGACTAATCAAGACTTATCTTTACTATCTTTGGTTTCCATACATTCATTTGCCTTCTCTCTTGTACTCTATGGGCTTTAAACCTCCTATTTTGACTTGAAGACCTTCTAACTCTATTAGGACATAATCTTGTAATGTGTCATATATCATAACAACAATAAAAAACCACCTTATACATACAATTTGACTGATGTGAACTGTGACTCCTTCCATAGTTACATGAATACTCATTCTTGGAGGGTCTTTTACACTCTCTTACTCTATGATCAAATTGATTACATAAAAAATAGTAACCATTAAATAAATTAGCATACCTCATAGCATTAGGTTATTTGATAAGTATTTTCATGTTGACTTTCTTGTCTTTAATATCCTCCTTCTTGAGTTGAGCTACCACCTTTTGGTCTTCTTTGAAACCAAGACTTGTAATACCACTTGAAAATTTTTGACTACTCAAGATGTAATATAGATCCTCAAAGCTCTTTTCAAACTTCACAAAGGTATTCAACTTGGTAGATGTTTGATCGAACTCATCTTTATAGGATTCTACTTCAGTTTCATACCTGGTCCATTCTTTCTCTTTAGTTTTTAGGCTTGCATTGACTATCTCCATCTATGCTTCAATTTAATTGATGATCTCATCATAATCCTTATAAGTGTTACTCAATCTCTCCTTAAACATGTCAATATGCTCTTCATAGTCCTTAAATAATGATCTTAGTTTATGATTCTTTCTTCTTTATAAATTTAATTCTTCTAAGGAACTCACCAATTCTGCCTCAAGGTTCACTTTAGCTTCTTTTTCATCTAATTCTACATCAACCATAAGGCTTCCCCATTTGAGAAACCTTCATTGTCTAAATATATGGACATGAATAAGGTTTCATTATTGTAATGTTTAGGTTTATTACTACCATCATCACTATTAGATGTACTTGAGTCACTTACATCAGATGATTTATTATCTTCTTTGGTGTAGAAACTTCTCTTGTTCTTGAATGACCCTTTCATACCTTCATACTTCCTAAAATATTTATTGTTATTTTTAGGCTTATAGACATTACTATCATATTCATGATGTTCATCATGTTCTTAATCATTCTCATTTTTACCTTTGTTAGGACACTTAAAAGCAAAGTGACCAATATTACCATAGTTGAAACATTTGAAGAGAAAATTTCCCTTATACTTACTAGATCCAAACCTCAATTTTTTAGAAAACATAGCTATGATTTCATCATCATCAAAATTTGAACATATCTCATCCTTGACCTTATTAAATTTTTATTTTTTCTCAACTTTAAAAAAAAATTCCCTTCTTAGGAGGTCTTCCTTCATTTGTTCTCATCTCATAGGCAGTCAAGATGCCATGAATCCCATCCATATATAGCTTGTCCAAATCTTATATATATTCTATTTTAGATACCTTATTATAAAAACTTAGGAGTTAGTGATCTCAATACCTTTTTAACAAATATATATTATTTCACTTCTTCTCCTAATCCTATAATGACATTGATAACTTCATCAACCTTCAACAGGTAAGATGCAATTGTTTCATCTTCATACTTTCAAACTATCTTCGATGGATCTACAAATTGGACATATTCACCTTGGTTTATTCTTCATAGATATTATTTAATTTTTCCCATATATATTTGGCTAATACATAGTTTATCACCTTCACAAGATCTGCCTCTAATAGGCCACAAAAAATGGCATTCATTACCTTGGAGTTATTTTCACTAGCCTTCTTACATGTTGCATTAGTTGGTGGGATAAGAGGAGCACTATAGCCATAGACAACTGATTGCCAAATATCATGACCTTGAGACATAAAATATATATTCATCTTGATGTTACAAAAGGCATAATTAAATCTATTGAATAATGGATCCTTATTGGTAGAGAAACCACCTCGAGTTTGTTGACTATCCATCCTTGCTTCTAGGATCTCTTTTAGGTTGTTAGATCTACTTCGAAAGACTAGGATATGATCCCAAATTTTATAATAAAAATTATTGATAGGTGAGGTTAATTATTCATTTAAAAATTTCTTATCAATTACACTTATGAAATCATAGACCATTCAAACAAGCATATAGATCTAGTATGAATAAACACCTATCCACATAAGCATGAAACATAAGGACACATTTTATATGTGGTAAAACCTCAAGGGGAAGAAAACCCATTGATATTTTAAAATGTAATATAGTATCATAATATAAATAACAAATTTATTAAAGCACCAACTCCACGTGGAACACCAACCCTAACTAGTTAAGCACTAACTCAGTTAGGCTTTAACAAGCACTAACTTGAAAGGAGGTACCAACCCCCTAGATGACTCAGCACCAAATTATTCAACTAAAACATTTGATAATATTTATAACCTTTTATTTCTCATATAACATATGATGATCTCCTTATTCATCTCTTCACACACTTTTATCCCTCTCAAACTAGCATCTAGCCTTCTTCGCTCAACTAGCCCTCTTCTTGACTTGATTAGGTCATATGAGCTTGATAATCATATCTATAATCTCTATAAAATATTCATCATAGATACACTAAAATATTATTATGGTCTAAAATACCTCATTATACTCTGATTTATGTTATTTTGTTTGCTTGCACACTTTTTTACACCAAGAGGTCTAAAATCGCCTTGTATTTATACAAGCCTCTTGTTCATATCATTCTTAGTCATCCAAACATCCTTAAAATCTTAATTAAGACATGTAATATATATAAATATATCTCATAAAAATGGATAAAATGTGCCTTTATCCCATTTAGGTTTGACATACCTTAATTAGGCCTTATTACATCTTTAGGTCTCATGGAAACCTAATCCCATTAGGTCTACTTTAGGACACATTAATATTTGCCTTCTTTGGAACACATTTAAAAACTTAAAATATAATATTACACTATAATATAACCTTGATAATATCATCTAGTATTTATAACACTTTTTAGCTTCAACCACCACTTGAATCACACCATTAGCACTATTCACAATTAGACTTGTGTATACCTAAAAAGTCTATCTTGAACAACTGAAACATAAACACAATTTTTCTAGACAAAGATATAAAAAATAACATATAAATAATTTTCATGACCTTATAGTCATAAATATATGCTTTATACTTCATAATTCATATCATAAGTACTCAAACCCTTCTCTACAAGTAACCCACTCAAAACTGTGAACTAGCCTCAAAATACAGTCATGGAAACCTAAAATTATGACACCTAAAAGAACACAATAAAGGATTTAAAATTAATTAAAATTATCTTAAAACATCCTAAATATTAATTCCAATAAAAATATCATAATCTATATTGGCAATTACTAGTCTTGCAGACCAATTTGCTATCTTCAGTACACAGTCAAACCTGAACCAGTCAACCCCTTTTGGCTTCAACATTTCAATCACTTGTATTGACTATAAAACATTATAAAAATAATTAATATAAATTAATGTCCCTAAAAAACATAATTTGTATTATAAACTTTAACTTAGTGCATAGAGTCTCAAACTCATCATTGGAACTTGCTTACCCAGAACTGCCAGTTTACCTTGAAGCATAATCATGGTGAAAATCACCTTCAACACTTGTATGACCACTTTCAGAGACTTCAAATGAATTTTTATGATATTATGAGATAATTATAAAATTATTAGATATAACATTTTCAAATGGTAATATTAGTCTTATAGACCAATCTCATAAAATTACATCTTCACTATCTTACCTGTACTAAACAGGTCAACTTATGAACAACATTTTCATCATAGTCACTGACCTCAAAAACTTATATCAAAAATTAAAATGTATTAAAAGTATTTAAAAACTTCTTCATTCACTTGGAATCATCCTTAATCCATGATAACACATAAGTAAACACTTTCTCACTTTTGCCTTGGTTTCTCACTATTTGCACCATTAGGCATGTTAGCGATAGGTCAACTTGGATGAACGGTTTAGAATAATTTAGGGATATAAATTTTATAAAAACCACCATGGACATAAAATAAAATTCTCAAAAAATTTCCTCCATCCATTTAGAAACTTTTACTTAGGAGAAATAAGGCCTTTTATGTAGGTTCCACTTACTCACCTAAAAAACTAGTCACACTTGAAGATGCCTAAGAGAGTTGACTACAACTTCCAATCACTTAGATAGCCATACTAATAAATTTTTATCACTTTAGAATAACTTATTTCACATCTAGATCACTATTAGGGTTCTTTGAGGGTTTAGACCATCTTCTAATCTTAACGATCATTCATAAGTCATAACCTCTTAATCTAAAAATTAATGCCTAGAATTTTGAGATAGGACCCTTACCCATCTACCATTATTATATTAAATTATCATTCAGAGGTTACATGTGCAAATGAACACTTGAAAGTTATCAAGTTGAGAACCTTTTATTATGTGCACACAAGAGACCTCAAAACACTTTTTTGCCTTAACCTTCAAATTTTGAGTTGAATATTGGTCAACATACTTGAAATAACATGAAAAAATTATTTCAATTATCAAATACTCACAGTTTCCTTAGAAACTAATCTTGATACCCCATCTGGCCATACTCTCTCTCTTTGTTCTCTTAGACCTTAACCTGTAGACCATATTAGGCCTAAAATATAATCTTTAAGATTCTTTATATGAGATTTCCACCTCATTCTAAAAATAAATAAACCTCTCTCTTACTAAAACACTAATTTACCTCCTTTATGGACCTTGACAATAGATCATGAGGCCTCATTAGGCCAAGTAGGGTCTAGAAGTGGTCTAGTTGCATACTAGGTTTGAAAGTATTACCCCCAGAGGCTCACCTTGAAACTATCCTAAATTATCAAATGCCTTATATGCATTATTAATCAGCCTTATATAACCTCTTATGCCTATGTGCATCCATATCACTAAGCCACCATGCTCAAACTTTCTCACTAGGACTTTTCATGTTATGACTAGTGCCATGACTAGGATTCTCAAGCATTTTAAACATGATAACTAACCTTGAAACACTTATGAAGTTATCTAAACTTATATTACATTATAACATAGTGAAAACCACCTCTCACAAGTTTTTTTATTACTTAATTCATTAAGGCTTCACTATGCACACCTTCTCATAGAGTCTAGACTAGGCTTCTCAAGACACCTTATACTCAAGGACTAATACTCAAAACATGTTTATATTGACTTGATTCAACCTTAGAAGAATAATTAGGTGGAATTAAAATTATATCTCAACATAGATACATTAGGTGGCCTTAAAATTCCCACTTATCACATGGCTCATAACTCATAGACCACTCACTATACATCTTCACTAGATGTACCTTGACATCAATGACATCAACCTTGACATCAATGACAACACTTATCAATAATTATGTAAATACATGTACATATCTAGATATTAAGAATTAATGAAAATATATTCACATAACCATAACAAAGAGTTACATGAAGGTAAAAACCCATAAAATATTATTAATTAATTTGAGAAATTAATTTTTACTTAATATAATCAACCTTATCCTTCTCACTCCTCCTTAGAAAATTTATTCACATAAATTTAAATGTTTGAGTTTGAATTTATTGGATTGAACTCAATTATGATTTTACGATGTAAAATCATTTATAATTAGAGTGAAACGTTATAACTAATAAATTCAATCTCCCACCTAATGCTAAGTTTTAATAACATATATTTTATTATTTATTAATGCGTAGTTTTAAAAATATAATATAAATAATAAAATATATTATTATTTATTTATTCAATTATGTAATTTAATGTATTAATGGCATTTATACAATTTAATCATCAATTATTCCAACACTAGGTTTGCATATCTTGTGTAAATTTACTATTTTTAGATCACTTTGAGTACTAAAATTCCTTATTTTACTTCCAAATTTGTATATTTATTGTATTATAATTTAAATAGTTTATATTTATTGATTTTATTTATTTAAATTCAAAATAAATTAAAAAATATGGTAAACCCACAATTTTATTTTAATAACACTACTTTTTTTTTGCTTTATTTATGTGTAGTCTAGTATTTCAATTGAATTTATGATTTTACAAAAATGAAAAATTTCTATTATTTTTTTAAATTATGTTCCAACAATTTTTAAAATACTTAGTGACTATAATTATGGGTTACATGGTGATTTATTTTATAGATATCATGAGTGAAGGGTTACACCCTAATACTCATATCCATTGACAACACTAAACATGGATTCTAGTTTCCACATACTTCATGGTATATTGGAAACAACTAGGGTCTCTTGTTTATACCATAGGAAGTCTTTTTTTATATGTATTTGGTGATATAAGACATTAGGCTGATAATAATCAATGAATAAGTAAGTATATTTTAGATCCCACATAATCATTCAAACCCTTTTCTAGATCACCCTCATACCTTAATTTTTGTTTGTATTGTATTCACAATCATTAGATCTATTGTATTCATAATGGGATCAATGAATGTATTTTTTTTTGTGTGTTACATAATATTATTTAGTTCATTGTCACATATTGTATTACTTTAAACATGATCTTTTTATGTTTTTATAGGGATTCAATGTCAAATTAATTGAGAAATATATTCTAACCAAGGTCCAATCTCATGGACTTCCTATGTCACATGGTTTCACTATTCTATCATGTCATTTTTATTATCCAATAGCTTTTGTCAAATCTGAAATGACTTGGGAACAAGAGGAATCATATGATTTACATTTTATTAAATATTCACTTTCAAGGGATCTTTCATTACCTACTTCACACCCTCTTGAAGTGTGCATTATGTCTCTTATTTCAGAACCTAATACTCAAGAAAAGTTTACTAAAATAGATAAAGTAAAATGTATGAAATATATTCATGAACATCCAAAAAAAATGATTCCCTATTATATGTTATTATAGATGAGCATAATAAAGGTGCTCAATATATCTCTTCTAATTTTTCCATTTATACTATTGCATTGATTCTTATTTCTACACCTCTAGTTATTTTCATCATCCCTTGGTTTGGGAACATCACTTGGTTTCAAATAGTTATCCATATGTATGCAGACTCATGCTAATTATACTCCTCCAATATCCTCTACAAATTCTACTCTAGAGCATACCATTATTACTTTACAAGCTAAGCTAACTCACATTGAGCAATCTATTTCTCATGTTGTCCCTTCCATGGACTCATGTTCCTTGTTACATAACCCATTGAAACTCAAAATTACATATTATCCATTACCAGTTGGCTTTGTGGCTCCTAAGATTCTTATACAATAAGGAAAAAGTTATTATGAACAAAATTTGTGTGTATTCCATGCAACTTGTATATACTATGTAAATAATGACAAATTTTTGACAAAGCTCTTTCTAAGAAGTCTCAAAGAATATGATCTTAAATGGTTTTATGATCTTCTTTTTCAATCAATTAGGCTTTTTATTATTTGAAATTTAGTTTTTAACAAAATTTTATATCAAAATTAGTGAAAAGCTATCATATTCTCAAATTTTATATCTAAAAGAAGGGTTTAATGAAACAATCCATTAATATGTTCTAAGATACAAGACTATGCTAGAAAAAATGACATCAAATTATTGATAATGAGCTTCAAGATATATTCACCCAATGCTTTCTATCTTCACTTCAAGATTCTATTATGTTTGATAAATTCAAATATTTTGATGAGATTTGCCATACATTGAAAGACCATGAGGTCAAATCGAATACATTTAATAAGCTAAAGTACACTCTAAATGATCCTTCTACTTCAAATGTTAAGTTTCAAAGCAAGTCAAATTATAAGAAAAAACCAAAAGAAAACAAGAAAGAAGATAAGATTATATTTAATTTCATCTCATAATAAACACAAAATTTTAAATTACAAGCTCCACCAAGGAGGTAATTCTCAAGGTTACCTAATCATCCTCATGTATTATTGAAAAAGATTACTAATTGTAATCTCATTACTCTTTCTCCACAAATCAAAGTAGATTTTCTGACACCACAATTAATGTCAATGCATATTGTGACTAACACATGTATTTTTCATTCCCAACTATATATTTTAATCTCAATCACAAGATTTAATATTTCATTGATGAAAACATTATTGATATTGGCCCACCCATTGAAGAGGCCAAGCCATAAGAAAATGACAAGTCAAATCTTAAAATGTAAAAATGTCCTTTTCCAAATAATGAAGCAAAAAATAACAAGGACAATTTTGAAGTACATTATACATATAATGTTCATCATCTTCCTTTTATATATGGCCATTCACTTGATAACATCATTAGTACAATTATAATGAAATAAGCATCACATACTATGATCACATTTGATGATAGTGAAATTATTGATGATTATTCAAATATACATGCACTCTTTATTCAAGCATATGTTGATAAGTAATCCATAAAAGGTGTTACAATAGACAAAAGAAGAAACATACATTAATCAACATGGTAACAAAATTAGTCTATGGAACTATTCAAGAGCATATTATAGAATCAATTTCTCCATCTACTTATGAGCATGATACAGTATCACATGAACATATTAAAAAAATAGTTTCTCCATCTACTTATGAGCATGACAAAGTCACACATCAATTTATGCAATTAGTTATAAAGAACATGCAACAATATCATATGCATAAATTATCACATTAAAAGAGGTCATCATCTCCTAAGGCACCATAGGTTATTTAGATATCTTCACCACATGTATAAGTTGTTACATCTTCTCCTATCACACATGAGGATATAAGTTGATATGTGTATATGATCGATGATTTATATGGTTACATTAAAATATATGGTTACTATTCAAATTCATAGGTATTTATAGTTGGAATTTATAGTAAGTCATTCTTTCATATCATGCCATGGGTTATACATACATGACTACCATTACTAATATAATTGATTATACACTTACACACTTTCTTTCACTCATAGATAATTTTATTTAATTTCATTGCTACTTATTTTATCCCCATTATAAGATTTATTCTATCCCTTGGATTTATTTTTCAATTTGGGAACTTGTCCTCTTGATTTTCAAATTGATTTGAATAATCCAACATAATAAACTCACAAATGATTTCAATGCTCATTCTTTATTACTATTTCATAGTCATCATGATAAGGCTTCTTTTGCATCTACATGATCGCATCTATCTATCTACATTCTCCATGAGCACACATATATTCTTTCCCATTAGGGAATGAGCATCCTTATCTACATCGATATAATTTATTTTGCACATACATTAGGGGAATCTTGATTGGATTCCTTATTTCCATTCTATTATTCAACACCTTATGGTAGATTGTTCAAATCCATCCATTTTCCACTATTTTTTAAGCCTTGATTATTATCACTATTGGGCCTCAAATTCATCTAAGTATAGATCTATACCAACATAGCAGACACCTTGATGTAAGGTAATCACTTGGTATGATTATTATTTTGTCATTTTGTGCACTAGTTAGAGGAATATTTGTGGACTTTATGCTAGCTAGTTGGCAGCTAATGGACTCCATCATAACTTGAGCATCATTGAGAAGTTTCTACATGGGGTTATCACAGTGTGATGGAAATAAGGTAGTGGAGCTATCACGATCATGGCATTAAGCTCCAGCTTGGTAAATGATGTACACCCTCCATCTAGGCTTGAAGATGTTCCTATCTACTATAAATCCAAGCTCTTTCCAATTATGAAAAGAGGAGAATAGAGGTAATTAATCTCTACCAAATTAACTCTAAGTATAATTTATGGATGTTATCATCACGTGTTTTAGTATGGATACCTTTGAGGACTACATTGTAGTTCCCAAGCTTGCCTATGAGACTTTGAGACTTTAGTAGCTTTAAGATGAGTATTTTCTCTCTTTCCATTGATGTATATATACTCTATATATTTTAACTCTATTTAATGAAGAATGGAATTTCACTTAAGTGAGTGTTAATATGGTTTATATGTTTATATTCTTTTAATATGGCTTATTTGTGCAATGTTTCCAATAGTTGTGATGCTTAGATTTAAATTGTGATACTAAGTTCCAGTAAGCTCTTGGTCTAGCCCATTCATGGAATCTCTATAATTTATGATGATATCAACATTCTATATAGAACTACTCTAAGTATAAGAAAGACCCCATGCCACATGATGATATTTGTGCTTAAAGCATGAGCCTAAGCTTAAATATTTAATCTAAGTATTCCACTAAACCCTCTAAGTGCTTGAATCATGTTAAGATAAGGGAGCTAGAGGATTTTGCCTATGAATCTATAGAACCACATCATATAGGCTTGTGCCCATATGACCATAAAGAGTTCCCCAAGATGGTTTTGTGCCTAAAAAATAGTGGTATTCCCCCCAAAATGGCTTGTTCCAATTAACTCACCACTACCATTATTGTAATGACCAAAGCCCCTAGAGATTGAGTGACACCATGACACAACTAGCCTAATATGGGCCCCAATTCTTTCTTTGTAATGCTTTGGGTGAGAACATGAGTCTTGTACCTTATGTGAATTGATGTCAATGTAGTCAAGTGAGAAATGTTGAGCACTATAGGATTATTATATATTTATGCATAATTATAACAATTCTAGATCTGACTTAGATAACCAGATAAACACCTAACAAATATAATGACTTAACCACCAAATTTTCTAAAACATTTTGGTTTCATTATTAGGACCCATGTTTAATTTTTTTGTTGCAATGATGCACTAGAATAATGCTCTAACTCTCCTTTGAGAACATTGAGCACTAGGTGGGATAAGTGAAATATAGATTTTCACTAAAGCATCCAACCTGTAGAGGATAGAAAATGAAAAGGTGGGTCTAAAACCACTTGTATGATGCTCTATATGAGGTTTTCTTTTATGAACTACCAGAGCATGTGTATCGATAGTTTGATGCCTATGCAACCCATAGGAGATGAAGCTATAGGTAACACCTTGATTTGAAAAAGGATCACTTAGAAAATCTTGAGAACTTTGATTTCACTTGGACTAGAGCAGTAGAAAAATGGTGGCAAGGAATGTTGAATAGTTACATGCTTGATTTCATAGTATTGACATACTCTTACCCTAAAGAAGTAGAATATCAAATCTTATATGAGTCTAGAGGCATGTTTGTGAAAGATTTTAGCTGAGAACTTAATAAACTAATGGTATATTATGAATTTGAAACTATGAGAATGGAAAATTTAAAGTCCTTATAACAATAGGAGGTGCATATTGATGGAAGATATAGAACCCAAAGTGTTGAGAAAACCCATAGTGAATAAGGGCATGGGGAAGCATTTATTTAATTATAGTAATGCCAAGAAGAAGGAAACATTAAATCCACATATCAAGATCCATTATTGACAGGTGAAGAATGTTGTAGGTCCTTATAGAATTTGACAATTGGAGATCCATTGGATATACCTACCCCCTATGAACCTATATTGTAAGCTCATGTATTTGATATCCCATAAGAAGAAGGAAGAGTGATAACTAACCATGTTATTAACATAGACTTTGACCATTTTGTAAACTTGGATTATAATTTTGTGATTGAACAACTTTTTCCTTATAAAGAGATGAGTGAGGATACCCATAAACCTTTGGGTACTATCTTGACAGTACAAAATATGAGCACACGCATTCTAGTTTAGCTAATGTCATCTATGTAAACTAGGTAATAGCCCACATGAGGTGGCCCAGTATTATAAGTGAGTAGCATTATGTCATAGACTTCAATGGAACCAACTATAACAATAAGTTTAACACCCAACCCAATAACCAAAGGCATTGGAGGACTACCACCATGACAAGTACTAGGGGGAAATCACCTCAGGTGCTAGTGCCCCCCCATAAAAAATATATTATGAGATGAAAATGCACTTGTCAAAATATCATAGCATGGAAAATACCATAGAACATGTGTTAAAATGTGAACTATAATGGTACGTTGAGGGTATAACCTAGTTAGAGCATAAGGAAATGTAATTCATGATAACTCTACATGATTGCACTCATACCTAATATAGGGATTTTGATCCTAATTAGGTTATGATTAATTATGACATTTTGAAAGAAGCATTCTTGAAATAATTTGATATTATTGAGTTTGAATAGAAAAGAATTTCCATGCTCAAGGAAACTAGCCAAGGATTATTAGAGAGCATGCACCTATATGATTCCAATTTCAAAAATCTACTTTCAAAGCTTCTTTATGATATTCACCCATCCCAACATGCACAGTGGTTTAGGGGGACTTATAGTGTTGTTCAAAAGGGAAATTTCCATGAATACATTCATAGACCCTCATAAAGTGATTTAGGCCATGTTTAGATCCAAGGAACTCAGAAGCATTGATATGGATATTAGCCCATTCATGGAGGTGTATATTACATCTATGGATAGCTAAATCCAAAAACTAACCATTAATTTGTTACAATACATTCAAAGCAGATTATAGTGCAATGAAGATGAGATTAAAGGCCATAATAGGAATAATTTCCCTCAAAAGAATTTTCACACATTACTTCTTAGTTATTAGGTTTGTCATGAGGTGCACAATGTTTTCAACTACCCTTTATTAGAACATGTTAGTTAGGTTAACATAACCATTTATTTCTAGTTGTGTGATGCCTACACCCATACCATAGATGATTATCAAGTAATATATGAGATACATGAAAACATAGAGAGAGGCACATGACAAGAAAGTAAAATAGCTAGAGGGTAGACAATCCAAGGAAATAAGGTCCATGCTTAGTAGAATGTAGAATATGGGATGTAAAGAGGTACCAAAGGGTAGTGTGGAGGATGTGGTGGAGGAAGATTCCCACCATGATCATGTTACAAGTATGGTTTGACTTAGCACTATTAGTGTGACTACCTTACACATCCAACATGTGGGTATTGTTGAGGAACACATAAGGTATAGGAATGCCCCAACTTATATAAAAAGTTAACCCAAGGCTGGCCCAATGTAGACAAAGGCATAGGAATGATCTATCATGAACCAAAAGTGGAGAAATGGGTTCCAAAGGCACAATAAATTAGCATCAAGAAAGTTAAGGTATAGGCAATAACTTGTAGTGGGATCACCACTTAGCCACTAGTTGTACCAGTACCATAGTTATGCCTAGAATATGAGGGACTGAGTCATATTGAGTACATCATGTGGCCAAAATTATGCCTTACCCTAACCCTATATGCTAAAAGGATGTCTTGAAATAGGATATGAGCATCATTCAAAACCTACAAGGATAACTCTAAATGGCACAAGATCTATAGGTATAAGTTATTTCCTCCTTCAAGAAGAAAGATAACTAGGAGGCTAAGGTACAAGAGCTAACAAAGATCATGCACCTCTTACAGATAGAAAGGATGTTACCCTTGTTGAATAATTTTATTTTAGAGCATGCAAGGTAGAATCCAATTGAAATTATTGTGTCATGAATGGAAAGGGTACAAGAGGTTAGGAAGACAAAGAACACAAAGTATGATCAAGATCTCTTGGTGAATGCCACCATTGATGGATGGTCTGTATGTGAGGTTCTCATGGACATAGGTTCCAAGGTCAATATCTTGAAAAGGAATACATGGGATAATATGGGTAGGCCAACCTTGAGGCATTTCCCTCATGTGTTTTTCATGACCAATAAATATAGAATGTAACAAATTAGAATTATAAAAGGAACCATTATAGATATTATGGATGTAGAGTTTTATGTTAACTTCAAAGTGATCAAGTTAGCTGAGCAAGATAATTATCTAGCACTTCTAGATAGGCCATGGTGCTATGTGAATAATCTTAACATGTACTTAAATAAGCACTATATGAACTTTGAAAATGGTAAGAAAAGGGTCATTATCCCCATCTCAAGTGACCAAGGACCCCCTTATGTATAAATTGTTGATCTTGAGGATGACATCAACCATATCTACAACATCATTGCAAAAGGCATTGAAATTATCAATCCTAATGACCAAAGAGAATTTCCTTGGGATGATAGACAATCAGCCTTGGATACTATCAATTTAGTTTAAAACTAATGGATTTAATAAGCTTACAAAACCACTAGTTGAAGGTATTTTTTAGTGAGTGCTAATGCACCAAAACCTATGAGGATTGGTTGGGTCTAGATCAATTGCACTTCATGAAGATGGGTACTTTAAAATAGGAACAAGGGAAATAGACTATTTCACCTGAGAAAAGGTAAACTTAAAATTCTCCCATAATATGAAGGGATTAATCCTGTAGAAGAATATGTTTATGACCTAGAGCCATGTATCCTAAAGGAAGTAGACAAGATGGGTGCACTAGTGTATACTTTGAAAATCACTACCACTTATTGGTGGGCAATGCATAGGCCTAGCTTGCCAACTTGGAAAGATGTGAAATTAGTCATCTACCCCATATTTGGAAAAATAAATGAGGACCTAGACATTTCTACATACTCTGGTGATTCAAACCTAATAGTACACATACTCTTGTACAAAGAAACATGGATTGACTATGATGCAAACACCCTAAGGAACCTATGGGTTTATTCCTTCTACAAAAACTTGAAGATGTGGGCACAAGTTTGGTATGTGGTCAAAAAAACATGCCATAAGATAACTAGTTGGGATGTCTTGAAGGATATGTTTGTGCACACCTTCTCCTTTTCCTCACATAACCTAGAATTGATCAAGCCATTACAAGTCATTCAAAGGGAAGTGTTTGAGGACACTACAATCTTAGAGGAGCACCTACAAGATATGTTTGAGGATAAAGTATTAGTGTTCCCAACTTTATTTGAGGATTAAACACTCAACAATGACTGATTAATGAATATACAAATATCTAGAAGGCACAAAATTAGACATCCTTGATAGGAAATAGGAAGCTTGTACACCAAGTAGATGATAGTGCCCCTAACAAAGAAGACCCTACTCATCTCCACATTGAAACAATTGAGGGAGTAGGAAAGTTGAGGACACACATTAAGAGATAAATGAGCCCTACCATACACTATTCAAGACCACCCAAGTTGATATCAGTGTGGAAGGAGAACCAAAGGTGGCTACTGTGGGCACATATTGGTCTGATGTAGATCTGGATTAAATTTTGGATCTCTTAAAGGATTTACAAAACTTGTTCCCTTGAAATTATTGGGACATGAAAGGTACCCACCCATTGCTTGGGAAAATGAGTATAAAATTGGTAGATGGCATAAGACCTATCAAAAAGTGTCCTTATAAAATGAGCCACAATCTCTGCAATAAGGTCAAAGTGGAGATTGATGATATGCTATTTGTAGGAATAATATACCTAGTGTAAGAGTTAGAATGGGAGAGCCCCATGGTGATTAGTATCAAAAAAGATAGGTACATTCACATTTATGTTAATTATAGAATGTTTAATGCTACTTATGTCACTGACCCCTTCTCAATTTAGTTCATTGATGAAATCTTAGATGACATCATAGGCTATGAAATCTACACCTTCACTAATGGGTTCTATGGATACCATCAAGTCTATATTGAAGAGGCGAATAACCCCAAAATAACCTTAATGACTGAATGGGGTTATTTTTCTTACAATGTGATGCCCTTTGAACTCAAGAATGCACCAATCGTATTCTCTATAATGGTCATCATTGCATTTAAGGATTTTATACATAAGTTCCTTTAGGTGTACCTTGATGATTAGACTATGTATGGGATCATGAAAGACCATTATGATAACTTTCACCTCATGTTTGAGAGGTGTCAATAGCTATATATATATTTGAACCTTAATAAGTGCATCTTTGTAACACCATTTGGAACCTTGCTTCGGTACATCATCTGTAAAGATGGTCTACTCATCGACCCCATGAAGATTGATATTATTCTACAACTTCAAACCCCTTCCACAAAAAAAACATTCACAACTTTCTTGGCCATTATGGCTATTATAAAAAGTTTATAAGGAGATATGAAAGGATTTAAACACCACTAGAGGTTTTGTTGTACAAGGATGGCCCATTCCACTAGGGTGCAATGCAAGATGATGCCTTTAAAAATCTAAAGCTTAAAATGGTTAGCATGCCTATTCTCTACTTTGTTGACTAGATGACCCAATTTCACGTCCATGTTGATGTTTATAGATCTACAATTAGAAAAATTCTAGCATAGCCTGGTAAAGGTAATATGGATCATCCCATATCCTTTACAAGCAAAAATTTGACATAAGCAGAGTAGAACTATATAATAATTGAGCATAAGGTGCTCACCATGGTTTATGCACTATAAAACTTTAGACAATACTTGTTAGTGACCCCATTCATATTATTTAAAAACCATGAGGTTCTTAAGTACCTCATAAATAATCCCATTCCCTATAAGCACATTTGTAGATGGATAGTTTTGTTTCAAGAATTACAGTTCTCAGTTGTCATTAAGCCTAAAAAATAGAACTCAGGCCCAAACCATTTGTCATGTATCAACTTTGGTGATGCAACTACACCTATTAATGATGGCATGCTAGATGGAAAACTCTACAATGTCTAACATGCACCTAAGGACTTGGTAGAGATAGCCACTTTTATAACATCTGGATCTATGCCCCAAACAATGGAAACTAAAGAGAAGAAACAACTCATAGTTCATATCTCCCCTTTTCAACTCATTAGTGGGGAACTGTACAAGTCAGGATGAGATGAATTAATTTGTTCATGTGTCTTAGAATAGGAAAGGGACTCTATTTTACATGAGGCACATGAGGGGATAGCAAGAAGTCATTGCATTAGAGATGCAATAACATGTAAGGTATTATAATTAGGCTTATGGTAGCCAAATGTGTTTTAGGATGCAAAATATTATGCCAAGGCATGTGACATATATCAGTACATAAGAAATCCCAATAACCAAGATGAGATGCCTCTCATCCCCATTATTACCTAGGCACCATTCAAGAAATGGGCCATTGATTATTTTGGAGCAATTACTCCTACAGTAAGGTGTATAGGCACAAGATACATTCTAGTGGCCAATGACTATTTCACCAAGTGGGTTGAGGCCACACCAACCAAAAAATACACAACCACCATACCCATAAGGTTCATATGGGTAACATCATAAGTCACTATGGGTGCCCACTCAACTTGACTAGTGATAGAGGCACACATTTAATTAATAAAACTATTCATATCTTACTGATAGAATACATGGTGGAAAACACACCATAAGATAATGACTTATCATCCTCAAGAAAATGGAACAACTGAGGCATTCAAAAAGATCTTGGTATGTGCCTCAAAAAGATATGTGACATTGGTTTAAAAGATTAGGATGATTGAGTGTCAATAGTACTATGGGCATATCACATAAACTACAAACCTAAATAAAGCTACACCATTCCAACTAGTGTTTGGCACTAAGGTTATTTTATTGATGGAGTTCTTGGTGCCATCATTATACATTTCATGAATCGATCAATTAGATGACTAAGAATCATTGAGTGTAAGGCTAGAGGACTTAGAGAATTTAGATGAGGTTCATGCCCAACCAAGGTGGATCTAATAGATAGAGAAGGTACACTAAAAGATCTGACATGATAATCATATCAATTACAAGTTACTAAGTGAAGGATCACTATTCTTGCTCGGTGACTCCAAGTACCTGAAGCACTTGAATAAGTTATAGATAAGGTGGATGGGTCCATATGTCATCCATAACATATTAGAAACTAGTGCAAACAAGCTATGCATGTTATTAGGTGAGGTGCTTCATGGGAATTTCAATGGCAACCAATTCAATATTTATTGGTAATAAGATGGTGCTTGTGACATCAGACACCAACTCCCTAATCATGAGTTGGTTGTATTTTATGGACCAAAATAAATTTTGGTACAAGCCAAATAGTTTCATATTATTTGAGTTGATTTGTGTTATTATGGTGATAAACAAATAATAGATGCTTTGAGGCTCACCAATGAAAATATTTTGACACTTTCATGCATAATTATAGCTAGGTGAATCAAGCATAGATTCTTTATAAGTGCCTAAGGCTAGACACCTAAGTTATGGGCATGTGAAGTTTTCCAAATTTAGACATGAGGTGAACTAGAAATTTATGCATAATATTTAAAAATTGAGGTTCTCTAAGGCTCACAAGAGGATTGTTCTAGTTCTCTCATGCATAATACCAATCGAGTGAGGTAGCTTCTAAAGAACCTACATCTAGACACCTAAGTATTTAGGCATATGGAACTCACTAGAGTTTGAAAATAGAAGTACCTAATGATGAAGAAAGAGGCAAAAAATACTCATGTGTATAAGATGAAAGAAAGGTGCACAAGATACTATGTGCATAAAACACCTAGAGAGTTATGTAGTAGAGGGCCAGTGCAAATAATTTTTATGGGGTAGGATATGCCAAGACAAGAGATGAAATCATAGATATATCAACCAAGATAGGAAAGCACACTTGGAATGGAAGTGCATCAAGAAGAGAAAATGGGACCATGGAGGCTAAATCATATGCATGTGAGGTGTTGTACCTAGGTTACCATAAGGAAGGTGAAGTTCATGCCAAGTGAACAAAAACATAGGAAAAACATCATCAAGATAAGCTGGCATCCACCCAAAGTGAGGTGAGAAGTGACCATTTGAACTACACATTACTTCACCAAAAATACCATTAGAATAATTTATTGAGGTGATAATAGATGCACAAAGATCTGTGTTGAATGCATACATGGTAGAGGATTAATTTGGATTTCATGGGTTTTAGAAACTCCCAATAAATTTAGGCACTACCACACCATTAATCACCTATAATTAAGAAGGTAGCTGGATTAAGGGTATAAACTATCAAAGGGACAACTGGTTAGGGCTACAAACTTTGAGGTCAATTTGAACTTAGAGTAGAAAATCAAAGCCAAAATAGTGAACCAGAGCCAAAGTAATAAAATGCTACTACAGTGAGACTTTGAACACCCATATATGCTAAAAGTGAATGAGTGAATAGAGAGAGGAATTGCATTCTCTTTGAGATTGGCATAGATAAGTGTAAAGCATGAATTATTCAAGAACCAAGTAGTAGAAAATAAGAGTGATACCAAGGTTACCATTAATGGCAAGTGAAGCTCAAAATCCAAAGTCATAGTCATAGATCTCATGACTGTGAGAAGTGTTAACCAAAATTATAGGCTTCGATAAAGTAAATAGACCATGCTTCAATACCAACCAGTTTAGGATGGGGAATAAATGCATGAGTTCTAGCCTACCCTAGTTGTAGAAGTATTTTAGGAGGGTGTAGATGATAGAAGAAGTGGCCATGGTGAATAAGAAGGCATAACTAGTAGAAGGAGTTAGCACCATTGAGGTTAATCTAGAGGTGCTTGAAAAAATGTCATACCAGGAGATGTAGTTTCCTAAGGAGGTCTTGCTAGGAAAGAGTTAGGAATCCTTAATGCACACCTATCAGCTCAAGGAATATAACCACCATACCTCAATCAATGCAAAATATTTAGCATAATATTAGGTGGTGGATACAGGGGCAAAGACTGAAGAAGGCATGACATTGTTTGATGTCTCCATCTAGGATAAATTGGTAACCACCAGTGAAACTTATCTCTCTGAGTTACCATGTTTTTAGAAGCTAGATGAACTCATATAGTTCCTCCTCTCATTTATCCACAAGGACCACTTCTAGTTTTTAGGGAGGCACATGCAATTTTTAGCAAGCCTCATTGGTAGAATCACTAGGCTTCTAGACTCTGTTATAGACATCCACTAAATGATGGTAGATGATTCAAAAGTGAAAATGGTTACAAAAATCCTAGGGTACTACAAGGGAGGCTTCATATTCCCAATCAAAGATATTAAGGACCCCAAAATGAGGGTAACTATGCACTTCCTAAGTTTGAAATTATGCCCTAGTAGTTAGTAGACTAACATCACCAAGGCCTACCTATGCATTACCTACCACATAGCATAGGGGGTTAAATTTAATATCATAAATTTCATTATAGAGGAAATGGTAAAAAATGCACTTGAATGTCATACATCATGGGAGACCTTTTGGTGGGGATTGATGCTGATCTTAATTATCATGGAAGAGATTAGAATGCTAGAAGGTGATGAGGAAAACCTTTGGGTCTTCTTGGAGTACAAAGAATCCCTACCAATGAAGTACCAAAATGTCACCTAACCCCTACCTTCTCCTAAAATTACAAGACCCACATGATTAGGTGGTGTACCCAATATATTAAATCATTCAAAGAGGAATGGCACATTCCTAAGGAACTCCCTTAGAATATGTTTAGAACAACAACCTTTTCCATGATGAAACACTTCTATGTAGTTTAATTAATTCTCATAAATGGCAACAAATCTAGCTAGTTGAATCTCCCTTGTGTATTTTTATCCAAATAATTTAGGATGCACTTTGAATAATTCCTAACACATAGTAGCTAAACATCTCAATCAAGGTTATGGATTTAGAATAGAGTAGCTTGTGGCACTAATGTGTGTACTCAGGGGGGGAAGTAACTAAGGAAAAGGAAGACCACTCAGATAACATCAACATCCATCCTCTCCAAAAATAATTCATACTCAGGCACATCCACCTACTATACTATGAGATAAAGCTAAATAAGAAGGGTGCACACCCTAATAAGGATAATGACGTCCCTTATAAATTGAAAATGAATAGAAGCTATCACCAATAGCATAGAATAAGTCTCCCCAAAATAAAAATGGAGAGACACTTGAGGAGATGTAGGAGTGCATTAGATTGAAGATCACCTCCAGTGATGAAACAACTCTCTCTACTCCAAAGAAGAAGCACATGACCTTCATCCCAAGGATTATTTTTCCCAATCAAAGGGAGAAGAAAAATAAGTCTAAGGGGTCAGCTACAATGCCCATGATAACCTTGGAAAAGATGGAGGTGTAAGAGGCATGTGAGGAAGTAGAAGTGTAGAAGGTACATGAAGAGATGGAGGAGGAAGAAGTGGAAGAAGAATAAGTAGGGATGAGGGTTTTTATCATCTAAGAAGAAGGAATAGGAGAAGAGATTAGTGGCTCATCAAAATATCCCATCACCTCATTGAAATTAATCCACATAGATGCCTCAAACTGAGGAGGAGAAGAAAAGCATCTAGAAGAAAATGGGCCATAGAAAAGAATAAATAAGAATGACACTGGAGATGGAGGAAAAGAGAGGAGCAATGAGGGAGGCTGACATGACCCAAGAATAAATTTTAAGGTTGAGGTTTAGTAAATAAAGGCCAAGGAATTAAATACCTTAGCAATAATAAAGAAGAGGAAGGCAGAGAAAAAGAAGGTCTAGGAGGAAAGGGCCAAAAAAGAAAAGGAAGAAAAGAAGGTTGCCACAAGCACAAAACCAATGGAGGAAAAATCAACAAAGGTGCCTAGTGCCCTAACTAGCAGAGCAAAAAAAGCTTCACCATAGTTGTACCCAAGTAATGAAGGGATGGTTGGAGATAAGTAAGGTGATATTATTACCTTGAAGGAGCAAATGAAGAGCACTGAAGAGACCTAGTAGAAATAGGAGGGAAAAGTTGGCACTGAGGTAGAATAAGAAATAGACCAAGGGGATAAATTCATGGAAAACCCCCTATTAAAATAAGAGGAGGGAGCCTTAGAGGGAGGTGATAAAGAGAGTGCTAGCACCAATTAAAATGAATAAGAATAAATATATTTGGTCATCACTGAGGAAGAGGGCACCGAGCCAAGCCTAAGAGAAAAGACACATAATGGGTGGACTGATGAAGATTATTATATGTATGAGTACATTCCCCTTGGAGATACCACAATAAGGATCCACTAATAACTATCATTTACTTTTGATATTTAAATGGATAAGCCTCATTTTGAGGTACTATAGAAGGCCATACTAGGTATAGAAAAACCAAAAAAGGGCATGACTCCCTTCTCATAAACCCTCATGCAATGAACCCAGTCAAGTTGGTGAATGCACTCATTCAGATGGAAATTCAAGTAGTGCAGAAGAATATTGTCAATGATGTCAGGGTGTTTCAATGAAATTTTTACTTATTATTGGGAAAGAGGAAAAGAAGAAACTAAGTATGGATATGGTTTAAAAACTTGATTGATAGTGCACATCTTGAATCAAAAGATTGTGAAGAGATCCTCTTTATCTTGGGAGGATGACCTATAGATAAGAAAGCACTAAAAAAAACTTGTTTGTTAGATAGATAGTTTTGTGGATTTCCTAGTGATAGCTAATTCCTATAAGCAAGAGTTTCCTTGGGGGTTGTCAATCCACACATTTTAAATAATTAAGTTTAGAAACGGGAAAGAAGGTACTTGTATCAATGAATCAAAGGGTGTTGAATAATAAATACAAAAGCAATATTGCAAATAAATATTTTATAAATGATTAAATTAGTAATAAACTAATTAATAATAGTTTTAAAGGGTTGGGGTATGCTTCAAAAAAGCAAAAAAGGGTTTGTGAATAGGAAAAAACACAAAAAAATTGGGTTTGATTAGATGTCAGTAGGTGAAATTAGTTTGCTATTTTTTATGCCATAGTGACCATAAATAATTAGGATTATTGCTGATGGTTAAGGTGACCATTGGTAATCAAATTGACCATTGACAATTGGATAGACCATTAGCGGTTGAGACAACCATCGATGATTACTATGTCTGGATCTAGGTTGATAAATTGCTAACTGATGAGATCTAAAACATGGATTCTAAGAGGTGGGTAAGGATTAGGTTAGTTTTAAAATGGAAATAAAGTAAATAAATAATGAGAATCAATTAATTGTCTTACCAAAAGTTGATTGAGTGGATGATTGAAGTGGTTGATCTGTTGGTGGAATCTAACTTGATTCTAATAGAGTAATAGTACTTACAAGCTTGGTGGAGAGGCAACAACAAATTGACTCTCTAATATGATTGTTGGATTATTGATGGTGATTAACCTACAAGAAATAAACTCTTAGATTCACAAATATCTTTATAATAATTATACATTTATAGATGTTTATAGATGGATTTTCACCTCTTTACTCCTCTCTCTTATAGGCAAGGTGAGGAGTTGCAATAGCATGTGAACTATGCTTTCTAAAATTAAATTGTCCATGCAATGGCTCATAATTGGAATTAGATTTTATATTTTTAGAAAATAAAGATTTATAATTTGCATGATTTTAGTTGGGGTAGTACACCTTGACCATCGATAGTCAGGGTGACCATCAATAGTTAGCCTAACCATCAATGATCGAGTGTGAAGGGTAAAAAGGGCTAGAATGAAAGGTTGATCCAGTTAAGTTAAAATGATTATGGTCTAGGTTGATTAAGGGTTAGAAGGTGATATTGGTCCTAAGGGGGTCTTAGGGTAGTCTAGGGGGTATTTCAACATTTAGAATCATGGTGTGTATATTTTTGATGTCTACATTTTGCCCCTTTTTCTTATACAGCTTTGAATTAACAAGATGTAAAACAAAAATGGAGTGTTGGTCAAAGGTTTGATTTCCCTGAGTATGGGAAGAGGTGTTCCCCCTAAAATTGGGAATTGATGAGGTGAAAAATAAATTAAATTAGGGTTTGATAAGTGATACATGGTAAGGCACTAGGTGGCAATAAAAGGTGGTTGGGTATTTGAGATGTAAACATGCACACAAAATATGACTAAGTGTGATATCCAAGTTCATACATAGACTAAGGTTGCTAATGTTGGTAAAAGTAAGGTCAGTTATAGAAGTAAAAGGGATAGGATAGCTGGGCCATAGTGGTAGGTAAAGATGATAAGGTTATTCCTATCCAGTCTTCTAGATAAGGTCGATGTTTTTGTAAGTATCTAAGGTAAGAAGTGCTCCCCTAAAAAACACAAATGGTCTAAAATTGTACTAGCTGGTGCAAAATTCAAATGGTCAACATTGCAAAAATGGTCAGTGGGGTCAAAAAGACCAAGTAGGGTCATCGTAAAAACATGTGATAGTTTGGGTCAAAAATGGCCAACATTGAGGTGGATGTGCTCTAATGGTTAGTTAGAGAAGGATAATTTATAAAAGTTCAAATTTGGTATGGGGGAGAAGAGGTGATCTCTAAAATTTTTGCATTTAGGTATAAGTGCCTAAAAATAAAAAGAGTGGAATCTTGACTATTGACAGTCAGGGGTCCCAGGGTTGATTGTTGATGATCACCCTAATTGTGATGGTCAGGAAAAACCCTAAAAAAACTATAATATAGAAAGTGAAAATGTTATCTCATTCTCACTTTAGACAATTTGACTCCAACATTTTCATACACTGGTGATTTTGTACTTTGGTTTTTAGTTGGGAGATTATTTTATTGGGTGTGTGGTAAAGGTGTCAGGTGTGGATTGATTGAGTTCATCTAGCAGGGACCAGTCATGTAGGGTAGATGAGGACATGATCGAGCTATAAGACATGGGCTTCGGCCTTCATAGTGAATGAATAATTAGGTAGGGTGTATTTATAATGTAGATTAGTTGTTTTGGTTATGGTTGAAATCAAATTTATGTATGTTAGTTATTGTTTTCAAAAATTATTTGTGATAGGTTTTTTGGGGGTTTTGACCTAGGTTTTTATTTTGGTAAATTAGGGAAATTTAATTAGTGAAATTTTAAATTAGGGGAGGATTTAGGTTAGGGTGGGATGTAGGATAGTTTTTAGTAGTGTATTTTGTTATTTTTATTATTTTTGGTATTATTTGGTGGTAGGGAAGGATTAGGGTTTTGCCATCGATAGTCACACACAATAACCATCAATGGTTCAACCTAACCATCAATGGTCATCTTGACCATCAATAGTCAAACCCTAAGGCAAAAGGGCTCACTAGACCATTAATGGTTAAATGAACCATCAATAGTTGAGTGTTTTAGGGAGGTTGGGTTTTAAATTTTGTTAAAAGTTATGTTTGTAAATTGAAATGTCAAGTATAGGTTTAACATAGGTGGTGTGTTAAGCGATAGGTTGGTAGTCTTAGTAAAAAAGTGTCAATTAGGAATGATTTGTTGAATAATTTTAGGTATTGTTTGATAGGTTAAGGTAGGGTAAATGTTAAGTAAGTTTGATGTTGTGAAATAGGTTGTTGGTTAGAGTGGTGAGAATTTTGTGGGTAAGGGTAGATGTTTGGTTAAATACTAGAGGTAATGTTGTAGATGTGTTTATTCTATTATCCTAGAATAAGTTGAAGAAGGAAAGTGTATGTTGGGATTGAGCTTGATTTGGAAAACTAAGTGTGCATGATAACATGGTTTTTTTGTAGGAATGGGACTAGATCTAGATGAGGGATCAAGTCCTGAGGATTTTCACTAAGGTTTGAGATGGGATGATTATGACTGAGTGATTGCAGATGGAGGAGGTTAGCCTTGGGGCCATGGTTCATTATTATCATCTACCATAGGATGTGGCTATTATCGTGGCTCTCATTAAGAGATGGGACCCAACCATAAACACATTTTTTTACTAATGGAAGAGATTAGCATCCTATTAGAGGATGTAAATAGGATTACTCAGCTACCCATTTGGGGGAGTTAATTTACCATATTGAGAGTGAGGATAAAGATTATCATATGGAGCCATTGTATGGAGAGGATTACGTATATCCCAAGTTTCATTCTAGTGGCTTTAATTATAGGCCATTATACTAGAGGGCTCTAGGGGATTGATGTTTGATGACCATGATGTGATGGTGGTGTCCTATTTTACATTGTCAAATTTGAGTAGCGGTCACTTTCCATATCTATTATTGGGAGAATTGGTAGAGATGTTATTCACTAGGAATATGTTTAGGTGGGATCCTATTTTGATGGTTTAGATTTATAGGGAGCTATGGGAATTCAGAACTCATAGATGATATGGTAATAGTGTTGGGTTCATGCTCCATTGTTGGGCATACAAACACATTAGGGTGTTGAGACCTTTAGGGATAAAATGGGATGGATATTCCTAAGTACACTTCATAATGGGCTTTATACGATGGAGAGATGATTATGCTTTGACTAGATTAGGTGGAGGTGCCAAGGATATAGACTAGTTTAGAGATGCCTTGGAGGGTCTGGTAGTAGGTGATATGGTGTGGAGGTCATATGTGGATTGGCTGAGAATGGCCTAATATAGTTATCACACATTAACACTATAGATCTGGTGATGGATATAAAGGCAAAGAGAGCAGGAGATGGAGTTTATCCCCTTTGATTGAATTTTATGGTAGTTTGGTCTTGTACAAGGGATTTGGGTTCCTCCTCAAAGGTATAAGAGAGAGGATGTAGAGTTTTTACTTTTAGAACTACAACCACAAGATGTAGTGATAAATCATGAGGAGCTACCAACTAGAGTAGCTATAAATGATGTTAGTTTTATTAATGGATATGCAACATGGTATCAAGCCCTTTGTGTAGTATATGATTTTGGGTGGGGTGATAGAGGTAAGTAGCCTATGGATTTGGATCCAACAAGTGCATATATGTAAGGTAGAGGTCAGGATGAAAAGGTAAAGGTAGTACTAGTAGCTACATAGGCCCAGATCATAGGATTATAGGGATAGGTGGTCATATTATAGGGATAGATTATCATATTACAAGGTCAAATTGTTATGTTATAGGGCCAGGTTGCCATTATTACTACTAAGAGAGATTAGGTGAGGACCACCCTTAGTTTAGTAACTCAAGAGAGGGATACCTTGAGGTAAAGGGTAGGGGTAGTGGTAGGATAGGCAATGCCACTAGGCTTCACTCCTATAGCTTGATAACTAGCTATAGTAGATGAGCTATGGTATTATGAGGCTATTGTTCTAGCACAATGTCCAAATGAGCTCTGATGGGGGGAGTATAAAGCCAATATAATAGGTGTTATAACTATGGCTATGCTAAGATATTGGGCATCTATAACTAGTGGGTAGGCATAAGGCACTCGAGGAGGACTGACACCTGGTGGTAGTGGCAATGGAGTAGGATGGGCTAGTGGTAGTGATGCCCCAGGGGTATGATGCATGACATGATATATGTGCATGTTTTGATTTTTGATACTAACCTATTTGTCATTGAAGCAAGATGTACATGAGAAAGAGAGAGAGATATGACACATTTATCACATGTACCATTTATGTGGATACACTATGATGTTTATGAGACTTACGAGCTATATACATGTGATCTTGTTTATTTCTCATATTATGGTTTGATGTTTATGTTTATTTCTCATGGTGTGATGATTGGAATTTGGTGTTTATTTATTATTATGTGATGTTTATATTGCTTATGGATTATGCTTACGTTATGGTTGTGTAGACATTGATAAATGCTTAGCTAGGCATGAGATGGTGTGGATTTATGGTTATGTTATTGACATGCTAAATCATAATGTGTATACACTACATTAGTAGACTTTAGACATGCAGTAGAAAATGGTTGATATGTTTACATGCTTATGGATGTTATTACTTTATGATGTTGGTCATGGCTATGGTTGTTGTTATGGTTATGTTTATGGCATGCTAATTATTTTTTGGATTTCATTATGTTTAGATATGTTAATTTTGAATTTATTGCTTATGTATGTGACTATAATGTATGGTATGGTAATGCAAATGGTTATGATTATGCTTCTAATTATGAGGATTTTATGGCCATGGTTATACTTTTTGTTAATGGTTATGTTAAAACACATGAGGTAGGTTAATTAACAACACTAGATGGGGGAAGAAAAGATATAATCAAGAGCTAAAATTCCATAATGAAAATATCAACTAGTCATGATAAGATAAGTAGAGATCATGGTGCTTCCTCATTGACAAGGGATAAAAGTAGACCCAAAGGTTGATTGGATTAATGAACATAAACCCTTTGAATGCTTTACATGGGTGCTCTATAGTTGGTTAAAAAGTTTTCTTGGCCACATATTGTTAAGTAAGGTCAAAATCCCTTGTGTATAAGAGAGATGGGTAAGAATGGAACCATCATATGAGACTAGCATGCCCCTTCCATAAGTGTCCAAAGAGTTAGTATAAACAAGTCTATGCCAAGTTATGTAGATTGATTGATGTAAGAATTCTACTTGTGAAATTTGATTGTAGCTTCCACCTTAGATTTCTATTTGAGAGCCAATTTTGTCTTTCAAGATTAGTTTGCTTTTGTTTGTGATTATGATAATGGGTCTTTTGCTGATGGGAAGTTGATCAATGCAAGAAGCTTCTAAGAGATTGTTATGCTTTTGAAAAATTCTTTACTCAGCCATCCTTCAAGGGATTGGTCTAAGTTTATATGTTTTGTTTGATGCTTTTGGTAGCTATCCTTCGAGGGAATAGTCTAACTTATTTTAGCAATTTTTTAAAATAAAGTTTCAATAGTTGTCCTTCGAGGGAGCAGTTTGTGAATGATAGGATTGACCCATGATTGTTAGTGATTGGAATGTTATTATTTTACTTTTATTTTTCTTAACATATACATACTTAGGCCATCTTAGTGGGTCACCTTTATGGAGATAAAACCAAAAGTACAAGAAGGTTGGTTAGATGTAAAGAAGTTTAGGTGACAACAATCATGGGGATCCATCCTAAAAAGGGGTGGAAATTACCATGATAACCATGCCATGGGTAGAGCCATGGTACCCATTGTTCAAGATAAGGCTATAAATATGACAGATAATCACATGATTCATATTTAATTGATTGCCCCTAAAGTAGGGAGATGAATGTCAGTGGATAATAAGGGATGAGCTTAAGTTAAACAAAAGGTAGATTTGATCCCTTTTAATAAAAGAATGGGCATATATGCAAAACATTGAGTGTTTTAGGCTCTAATTGGCCTTCGAGAGAAGATAACTGGTAAGATCCTAATTAATACTTATGATTTATGATATAAGTGTTGAAAATATTATCATTGATGTCAAAGGTCTAGCATTGGTGATAAAGGCCCCATTGTATTTAATTATGTTTTTAATATTCATATCTTGGCTAATGTGTGTTAATATTTATTTAATATGAATGAATATATTTTTGGTTGCATATAAGTCAAAAGAAGGCCCATGGAGAAGTCAAAGAGTTATGGGGTAAAGACAAAAGAGGAATGAGACATATTTTCTCATGAAGAATCATCTTGAGGAATTCCAAGAGTCACCATGTGAAGAAAAAAGAGGGTATGGCACATTTTTCCATGAAGGGACACTTTGAGGAATATTAAAATTCACCAAGATAAAGACAAAATAGGAAAGGATGCATTTACTTATGAAGGGTCACCATATAAATTTTTAAATGCAAGGATATGAAGGGTCATGCAAGTTTGGCACCATTTTCCATGAGGATTGAAGGGTCACAAATGGTGAATGCCAAAGATCATTTGGAAAGCTATAAATAAATTCTTGAGAATCCATTTGAGATATGCAAGAGAGTGCATAGTTTGTATTTGTTTTTGAAGAGAGAAAAGTAAGAGATATTGTAGAGTTCTATCATTTATTGAGTAAGCAACATTGAGAGATAGTTGTGTTTTATACACAAGAGGGGTTGGTGCTCCTATGGGTTGGTGCACAAAAAAGGGGTTGGTACTCTTGCAAGTTGGTGCTTGTGAAATTTGTAATTTTAGTTGGTGGTCATTCATATATTTGAGATTTTTATCCATAGTTTTTTCCTATTTTGGGTTTCCACCTCTCTCTCTCTCTCTCTCTCTCTCACACTCTCTCTCTCTCTCTCTCTCTCTCTCTCTCTCTCTCTCTCTCTCTCTCTCTCTCTCTTATGTGGTGCATATTATTGTTTCAATTTTATTACATATCTTGAATGTGTGGTTAAGTGGTTAAACAAAAGGAATTTGATTACGTAAGATATATATATATATATATATATATATATATATATATTGATTCACCCCCCCCTCTCAGTATATTTCATGCTTAACAATTGGTATCAAGGTAAGTTCCTTTGGAAAAAAAATTATAACTTGAAGGTATATCAGGAAAGCATGATGGCTTGATCACATGAAGGTTTTTATATAAATAAGGCACCTTTTTTTTATGGGACAAATTATAATTTTTGGAGCATAAGGATTAAGACTTATTTGATGGCTCTTGGATTCTACATTTGGCAAGTAGTGGTGGAGGAATATGAAGAGCCACAAACACTTGTAACTACTCTGACAGAAAGTAAGGCAAGTGAAAATAATGCTAAATATTTAAATGTTATTTTATGTGGTTTATGTGAATTAGAATTTTTCAAAGTTATGAAATATAAATCTGCTCATGAAACTTAGGTAAAACCTGAGAATATTTACAAAGGTGATGGAAAGGTTCAGCAAGCTAAGCTTCAGACTTTCAAAAAATAATTTGAGAGTTTGAAGATGGAAGAGGAAGAAAATATATCAAGTTATCTCTCGTGGGTTAATCAAATAGTTAATTAGATTCAAGGTCTTGGAGAAAAGTTATAAGAATCAATTATGGTTCAAAAAGTTTTGAGATCTCTACCATTGAGATATGATGCAAAAGTTTCAACAATTGAAGAGATGAAGAATTTAGCCAAGCTAAGATGGATGAACTACATGGTATTATTATGACATATGAGATGTAGAATAAACAAGAGAAACCCTCAAAGAGAGAAGATGCTTTCAAGACATTAAAGAAAGAGAAGACTAAGATTCAAGAATCAAATGATAGTCTAGTGATGATGAAGATGATAACATAGCTCTATTCATTTGCAAGCTGAAAAAGGGCACAAGTAAATATCAAGGAAAATTATTATTTAAAAGGTTTTATTATGAAAATATTAGACATTTTGTAGCTAAGTGCTTAGATAAGGGTAATGGTGACAATGAAGAAGGAAAGTCTACATACAAGAATAATTTCAAAGGAAAATTCAAGAAGGGATTCGACAAGAAGAGTTTGTATTCTAAAGATCCTAGCTTAGTCGAAGATAGTGGAGTCAGTGATTCAGAAGAAGAAAAGATTCTATTCCTGGCCATACATGAAGATGCCTTCACAAGTAAAAGTATAGATGATCAAGAAGAAGAACAAGATGAAGCCAAAGTGAATGTGGAAGGAGAAATCATTTGTGCCTTAGAAGAGTTAAAAGATTTTGAGAGAAGAATCAAAGATTAAAGCTCCAAATCAGAAAAAAATGAAAAGGAGTCAAAGGAAATAATTGAATATCTACAAGAACACTTTAAATAAACTAAGAAGAATGAAAAATATCTAATGACATAGTTGCAAAAAGTAAGTAAATAATGTGAAAGGTATGTTATTGAAATTGCTTCATTAAAAGCAGATCTTGAGAAAACAAATAAAGCAATCAATGATAGAGTAGCCAATGATTCAAAATTTGAGAATATCACTAATATGTTGAATAAGATATTATAAATTCAAAGATCAATGTCAGATAAGATAGGTATCATATTTAAAAAAGAGAAATGGGAGGCCACTAATTTCATAGACAAGGAAAAAGGAAAGAGCTATGTTGAAGCTCTAATAAAAGTGGAAATAAAAAGGGAAGAAGTTAAGAATATAAAGAACATCTCAAACAAAGAAGTCTAGAAAGAAAAGAGCTACAAAAGGCAATCAGGTCAGAGATACACAAATGGGTCTTATTTTTATGGTTACTATTTTTATTTTAATGATATGGTCATAAGAAAATAAAATGTCAAAAAAGGGCTAACAATTTTAGAAAGAATAACGAAAGTCATGTAGAGTCAAGCAGAAGCCATAACTCTTTTGCTCCTCTATCAGACTTTAATGAAGAGGCCATAATAGGTTACAAGTGTAACAACTTTGAACACATAGTTTGGTACTGTAGAAGTATGTCTGAGTCAGTCAAGAAGGACTAGAGTTTTAAGGCTCCATTCATCAAGAAGAAAGTTTAGATAGGTCCATGGTAGAAGAAACAACCTGAAAAATTTATGTTGGTGCAGATAGATTTGTATGCAATAAATGAAGAAAATACATGGTTCATTGATAATGGATGTTTGAGGTACATGATAGGTGACAAAATAAAGTTAATAACCTTGAAAAATATCAATGGTGACATAATGAAATTCAAAGATAATACTACTGCCATAATTGCTAGAAAAGGTACACTAAGTTTGGATAATGGTAGAACTAAAATGAAAATGTTTTATATGTAAAAGTTCTTAAACATAATCTTTTGAGTTTAAGTCAAATGTGTGATCAGGGGCACACACTAAAGTTTTATGAAGAAGGTTATGAAATTAGGAGAAAAGATTCAAATGTGTTGGTTGCAGATGCTTAGATAATAGGCAATAATTTGTATATGTTATTAGACATCAAAGGTCAAAGATGTTGTTTGAGTCAGATTGAAGAAAGTTGGCTATGGCATAAGAGAATGGGACACATAAATTTTGACAATCTTGTCAATATCAGTAAGAAGCAAGTAGTCATAAATCTTCCAAAGATTACAAAGCCATTTGACACACGTTGTGAACCTTGTCAACATGGGAAGAAGGCTAGAAGGTGATTCAAAACAAAAGAGTACTCAACCACTCAGATGTTAGAGCTTGTTCACAATGATCTATATGAACCTATGAGAACTTAAAGTACTCAAGGTGAGAAATATTTCATGTTGCTTATTGATGATTTTTCATGCATGACTTGGGTAAAGTTTTTAAAGAAAAAATAAAAGATTTTAGACATTTCAAATCATTCAAAGCATTATTTGAGAATGAAACCAATTTGAAGACTAAGTGTCTAAGATCATATCAAGGAGGAGAATTCATGTCAAATCAATTTATTGATTTTTGAGAAGACCATGGAATAAAAAGACATTATTCATTAGCCAAAACTCCCTGATAAAATGGAGTAGTTGAATGGAGAAATAGAATAGTTCAGGAGATGGTGAGGACAATGCTAAATGAATCCAAGATAATAGATAAATATTAGAGAGAGGCAATTTCTATAGCAGTGCATATTCAAAATAAGCATTATTGAGAGTCAATAGTGATAAGACTCCTTATGAGTTATGGAAAGACAAACCAATAATAGTTGATTATTTTAGAGTTTTTGGCAGCATATGATTCATAAAGAGAACTGATGAAAAACTTGTACAAGTGTCAAGATGGAAGAAGATGGAACACAAGAATCAGTGATCCAGTAAACATTATTGAAATCATTGAAGAGGAAGATTTTGAAGAATCAAATGAAGATGAGAAGAAGGAGAAAAAAGATACCAAAACTCCATACAAATATGTTTAGAGAAATCATAATGAAAGTGACATCATCAGGGACATAAATGGAAGAATTTACACCATAATAATGATGGTAAGTGAATCTGAGCAAGTTAATTTTTCTTTATTATCTAAAATTCAGCCTAGAACTTTTTTAGAAGTTAGACATGATAAGCATTGGGTTAAGACAACGGATTAATAATTAAATCAGATAGAAAAGAATGATACTTGAGAATTAGTGCCTAGACCAAAAGATCATAATGTGATAGGAAAAAAATGGGTTTACATCAATAAGTTAAATGAAAATGGAGGAGTGGATAGGAATAAAGAAAGATTAGTATGTAAATGATGTGCTTATATTGAGGGAATAGATTTTGAAGAAAATTTTTCACTAGTAGCAAGGCTAGAGGCTATTAGAATGTTTCTTGCATATGCAGTGTTTAGAATTTTCAAAATGTTTCAAATGGATGTCAAATCTACCTTCCTAAATGGGAATCTAGAAGAAGAGGTTTAAATTGAATAGCCTAAGGTATTTATTCTCTCAAATATTAGTAGCCATGTATGCAGATTAAAGAAAGCACTGTATGGAATGAAACAAGCTCCCAGAGCTTGGTATGCAAGACTTGATAAGTACCTACAAGATCAAGGTTTCAAAAGAGGATTTGTTGATAGTAATCTCTACATCAAAATAGAAGGTTACCATCAATTGATTATTGTGGTATATGTTGATGACATCATTTTTGGAGGAAATATTGAAAAGATGAAAAAAGAGTTTTCTGATAATATGCAAAAAGAATTTTAAATGTCTATGCTTGGAGAATTATCATTTTTCTTAAGATTGCAAATATTTCAATTAGATAAAAGAATTTTCATATCTCAAATTAAATATGCCAATAAAATGTTGAAGAAATTTGGTTTTGAGGATTGTGTACTAGTTGGCACACCAATGTGTATAAAAAATAAGGTGAGAAAGGATGAAGATTCACCTGTTATAGATCAATATTTGTATAGATCTATGATTTTTAGTCTTGTATATTTGATAGCATCAATGCTAGACATCATGCATGCAGTAGGTATGGTTGCAAGATATCAGTCAGCTCTAAAAGATAGTCATGTTTAGTTGGTGAAAATAATATTTAGATATATCAAGGGGACATTAGATTATGGATGATGGTATCCCACAGGTAGATATTTCACTTTGGTTGCTTATACAGATTTAGATTGGGTAGGTTGCTTAGATGATATAAAGAGTACAAGTGGAGGATCTTTCTTCTTTAGTGATAGCTTAGTATCATGGCTAAGTAAGAAATAGAATTTAGTATCATTTTCTACAATTGAAGCAAAATATATTACAGTGGTATTGCATTGTACTCAAGTGCTTTGGATGAAACAAAATTTGGAAGATATCAATGTAAAATATGATGAACCTATTTCTATTTTTTGTGTCAATAGAAGTGTTATTAATATTTTGAAGAATCTAGTGATGTATTCAAAAATAAAACATATTCCCATTAGATATCACTTCTTAAGAGAAAAGGTTGCAGATTAATAGGTTAAGATGGAATATATCAGTACTATAAAGTAGATTGTAGATATTTTCACAAAGGTACTACCAAAAGACACATTTGAGTATCTGCAGGAGAAGTTGGGAGTAATTTCTTTTACTTTATACCATTGAGAATCGGCATCAATTGAGGGGGAGCTAAGTGTTAGCTCCAAGATAGGCCCTTTGCCATTAATGTCAAAGGGGGAGAAGAACATGTATAGGTACAAGTACAAGTTTAGAAATAGGTGCAGAATAGATACATGGAATAGGTACAAGTTCCTACAGTAAGGGTGAGTTACTATATGTTTTTTAGATGGCAATATGTGTAGGTTTTAAGATGTGGTAGTTTCAGTTTGAGGTTGTCATCAATGACAAAGGGAGAGATTGTTGTAAATATTATCATTGATGTCAAAGGTATATCATTGGTGATAAAGGTCCCATTGTATTTAATTATGCTTTTAATATTCATATATTGGCTAATGTGTGTTAATATTTATTTAATATTAAATAATATATTTTTAGTTGTATATAAGTCAAAAGAGGGCCCATGGAGAAGTCAAAGAGTCATGGGGTAAAGACAAAAGAGGAATGGGATACATTTTCTCATGAAGAGTCATCTTGAGGAATTCCAAGAGTCACCTTGTGAAGACAAAAGAGGGTATGGCACATTTTTTCATGAAAGGACACTTTGAGGAATACAAAAGTCACCAAAATAAAGACAAAAGAGGAAAGGATGCATTTTCTTATGAAGGGTCACCATATGACTTTTCAAATGCAAGGATATGAAGGGTCATGCAAGTTTGGTGCCATTTTCCATGAGGATTGAAGGGTCACAAAGGGTGAATGCCAAAGGTCATTTGGAAAGCTATAAATAAAGTCTCGAGAAGCCATTTGAGATATGCAAGAGAATGCATGGTTTGTATTTGTTTTTGAAGAGATAAAAGTAGGAGATATTGTAGATTTATATCATTTGTTGAGTAAGCAACATTGAGAGATAGTTTCATTTTATACAAAAGAGGGGTTTGTACTCCTATGCATTGTTGCTCACAAATCTTTGTAAGGGGTTGGTGCTCTTGTGAATTGGTACTCACAAATAATTAATGCGTTGGTGCATGAAAAATGGGTTCGTACTCCTATAAGTTGGTTCTTGAAAACTGTGTAATTCGAGTTGGTGCTCATTCATATACTTGATATTTTTCTCCATGGTTTTTTCCCACTTTAGGATTCCACATAAAAATTTGGTGTCTCTCTCTCTTGTGTGGTGCATATTTTTTTTTAGTTTTATTTCATATCTTGATTATGTGGTTAAGTGGTTAAACAAAATAAATTTGATTAAGTAAAAAATATATATAATATCCTGATTCACCCCCCGCCCTCTTAATATATTTCATGCTTAACAATAAGGTCTAAACCAATTAAAAGCAAAGATGCCCTGCTTGATTTTCTCCATATTAATGACATGCTAATTTTCCTTTAGGGTGAGGTCTCAAATATTGAATTCCCACACTTTAAGGTGCTTGTTATAGGCACATTTGATACACTCTTAGTAGAAATGAAGATGGGTGAGAGTTTCTAAATGATGTTCATCAAGTATCTCGAGTTGGGCTAAACAGTGCTAAAGATAATTGTGTTAAAAAACAAGCTCTTGAAAAGATATGCAAAGAGATAGGATTTGTACTTCAAGAGACAAGACAACCTCTACTCCAAATACAAAATAAAATGGGGTGGCACCCACAGGGGTTCTAATTCTAGTATTATATGCCCATAAGGGAAGGGGATGTGCAAATGCAAATCCTAAATAGATACAATGACCATTTTAATTAGCATGTTATTAAGAGTTTTATTAGAGGCTTCTACCTATCCATTATTTTGGGGGTGATAGAGTGAGGAAAATATTAACTTAATGTTGAATACATCACATAGACCCTAGACTTTCTTGTTTTTTAAAGGATTTACCATTGTCAATGATAATCTTATAAGGAACACTGAAGCGATAGATGATGTGATGGTTGATAAAGTTGACAATATTTTCTTCTTTGGGTAGAGACTATAGGAATAGACTCTAACAACTTGGTGAAGTACTCAATCATGGTGATAATAGAATGGTGTCACTACGAGGAATGAGGGTTAATTTCACTAATGAGGTCTAGACCCCATTATGAAAAGGGCCAAAAATAGGTGTAAATATGAAGGCTATAGCTGGGTATGTGATACAAATTAGCATGTTGTTAATACTTAACACACTTTTTCACATAATCACAGTAATATTGGTTAAGTTTAGGCCAATAATAACTGAGTCAAAGGATGCACTTAGCTAGAACAAGGCCACTAAAGTGTCCCCCATATATATCATCATTCATCTTCTTGATAGAATGGGAGGATTCAGTACTATGTAGGCAATGAAAGAGGAGGCCATTAAAGCCATGCTTGTAAATAAGTCCTCCCATAATGGTATATTGAGAGGTACTCTGTATAGACACCCATTGAGCATTCCTAGAGAGGTCAAAGGGAAATATTCCAAGGTAAAGGTAGTTAAAGGTCTATTGTTACCAAAGGTCAGGTTGGGTCTCTTTCACATTGAAAATGGTGTGTGAATTTGGTTTGACATAGGATGGTTAGGTAAGACTATGAATAATGATAGACAACTTAGAATTCAAGGGCATAGATGGTATTTTTGAGGCAAGGGAAGCTATGGTGTTGGTGAACTTGTTAGTAGATTGTGGGGTCGACTGGATGTGGTAGTGTTCCAATGATGATAGGAGTTCATCAAATAATTTTTTGTACTATTTCAAGACATAATTATTATACTAGTAAGATATATTAATTTGATTGACCACAAGTTGGGAGTTACCAAAGATATTGATCATTTTGACTCCTAGGGTTAAGGTAATCTGAAGGCCTATCACTAGGGCTTCATATTCAACCATATTGTTGGTGAATTCAAAATCAAGCTTGAAATAAAAAGGAATGGGTTTACCATAAAATGGGATAAGGATGATACTTTCTCCCCCACCACATTTACATTTTGATCTATAAAAGAACATAGTGACTTGATAGGTGAAATTTGCCTGAAATAGGGTCACAATGGATTCATCAAGAAATTCAAGAGGAGGTGGTTCATTATCTGTTAATAACGACTCACCCTTTTGATTGGAAATGACTCAACCCTTAATTTTATTCTACTAGAGGAACTCAAGATCAAACCCCACTAAGAGCATGAGCCACATAGATGTACTTGTTTTGATATGGTTTGGATCAAACCCCACTAAGAGCATGAGCCACATAGATGTACTTGTTTTGATATGGTTTGGAGTACATGTACTTGAGTGTGTAAGTATTAGTAATGATGTAGGTTTTATGATTAAGAAGGTAGTGGTGAAGCTTGGTGGCCACAAATACTAGAGATAGGTAGAGCTTCTCAGTATGAGTATACCGAGTCTCATATTTTAGCAATGTGTGGCTAAAGTATTACATATCTTGTTCTCTATGTTATTCATCTCGATGAGCTAGCATTGCCCCTAGGGAATGGTCAATGGTAGAGATATATAGGTAGAAAGGTTGGTCATACTTGGGAGGTCTCCTTGATTGAATCAAAGTCTTTTTGATAATTATTATTCCTCTTGAAAGACACATCCTTCTTCAGAAGGTGGTGGAAGGGTTGGTATTGATCTAAAAGCTAGGAAATGAAATGAAAAATGGACTAAAGCTTCCATTGTAAGCTTTGAAGTTTCTTAAGGTTGGTATGAGGAAGCATGTCTAGGATTTATTTTATTTTGTAAGGATCAACTTTAATTCATCAAAGGGAGATAATAAAACCAAGAAGCTTTCTTGATAAGACCCCAAAAATGCACTTCTTAGCATTAACGTGAACATGGAAATGGATAAGTCACTCAAAGATGATATTAATAATGGATAAGTGATCCTTTTAGAATTTACATTTACCAAGAGGGTCTTCACATAGTCCTTCATGATCTTATGGATAAGTTCATGAAAAATGTAGGTCATGACACATTGGTAGGTTACACCAGCATTGTTTAACTTGAAAGGCATGAATCTATAGCAAAAGGTCTCCCAATGTGTGGTAAAGGTAGTTTTATGCTGATCTTTGGGGGTGATTAAGATTTGATTATAGCCTGAGAATCTATCCATGAGAGATAGCATCTCATGTCTAGCTGTAAGATCAACAAGCTAGTCAATTCTAGGTAGAGGAAAGTTGTCTTTGGGGCAGGCAAGGTTGAGGTCATGAAATTCCACATAAATACATAGTCCTCATGTGGCTTTAGTGATAGGTATAACATTCGAGACCCATTTGGGGTAGTCAATAGGTTAAATTAAGTTGATAGATAGAAAATGCTAAACCTCTTCTTTGATGAGAAGAGCTATAGGAGGATACATAAGTTAGAGATTTTACTTGACAATCTTGGCATCATGATGGTTGACTATGTTATGGGTAAAAATGGTGGGGTCAATTATATGCATATCATTTTAAGACCAAGAGAATGTTATCCTACGGTCTTGGAGGAAGGATGGGAAGTCCTGAAGTTCCTTAGTATTTAATGATTAGCTAATTTTGAAAATATGGGGGTTATCTAGAGTACCTAAGATGATATCCATGGTAGATTCATTCACCATGGTTAAAGTCTTAAGAGGAAGGAATTTATGGATCAAAAAATCTAGGGCACCAAATTATGTGAGAATAGAATTATCATCCTAGCATTGAATAGTGTTAATGGTAGGAGAGTCTTCTCCTATCATCTCAAGATGGGTCAAAGAGATGGTTATGGTCACCCCCTCCTTCTGATAAGTTAGGGGTCTAAATTTGATCATGTTGATTGAAAAATGTTAGGTAGGATGATGTTATCATCCTCATATGCAGATAGAGGAGAGGTCAGTGAGGAAGGGGTGTCTTCAAAAATAGTGGTGGTAGGCATTTTGGGTTGCTTTTTATTGGGTAGGATTGAACCAAGTTTGTGCTTCTCTTTTGGTTTCCTATTTTTGATGGTGACCAACTCATGTGGGCCATGCTCATATCACCCAAGAGAAAATAATTTTTAGGCGCACTAATAAAGGAATGTCTTAGTTAATCTTAGTTTGTAAAGGTAAGATAAACTGATAGTAAATGGCCTAGGTGAGGAAGAAGTGGCATAAGCACTGAGGGGTTTATCAATTCCTCCATGGACAAAATGGGTTTGATGATGTAGAATCCCAAAGGGAATGATGGTTTTGATATTGGGGTCATATCCTAGTTGGTTGGTAAGTTACCCATACTCAAGAAGAGTAGGGAAAGTGTCAAGAGCTAAGAGGTTATACCCCCCAGTGAAATTTAGTGGAACACTAATTCCAAAATATCTATGATAGGAATTTGGTGTGAAGGTATAAAAGAGCTTGTTGATCCCTCATCAATATAAGGTGATATGATATCCACTTCAATGGTTGGATTTTGGGTTTTAGCTATTGAGGGTGTGTTGGATGGGGGTATGAGGACATCATTGGGGTGGTAGGTCATGTTGCATATCGAGAAAAGACTTAGGTTAGCTTGGATGGTGATGAACTAGCCTTGATGTTCAAACTTAATATAATGGTGGAGGGTAGATAGAACACAACCCATGGAATGAATCTAAGGTCATCCCAACTAGATGTTGTATTATAATTCACCTTCTACAACATAGAATAGTTTAGGTAGTGTGTAGGGTCTTACATGGATATGAAGGATAATAATTCCTAAGGTAATGTCCCTAGTATCATTGAAGGAATGAAGGATAGCTGAGGATTCTGACATGACATTATCTAATAGGTTTAGTTGGTTGTAGGCATGAGAGTAGATGATGTTTATGTTAGCTCCCCAATCAATCATGACCTATTTGATGTGGGTTTGGTTGATGTATACAGTGATAAATAGTGGGGATATATGTCTTAGAGGTGAATGGAAGGGATTTTGAATCCTTGAAGGTAACAAGGTTAGAAATTTGAAGTCCACTAATAAAGGTGGATAGAGGTTAGGGGTCCTTAGGTTGGACCTTAATGGATTGTAAAGCCTCCATTAGTTTTTGGTGGTGATGAGTATAAGTTGAAATTAACTCATACAATCTCATCTTTATTGGGGTTTGATGGAGTTATTTGAGAATAACTCTCTTGATGGATTTTAAGGGGTCAGATTGGGAGGCACCTAAGATAGACAGCTTGGACTTGGTTGAATATGGGGATGGTTGGGTGTAGGTTTTTTGGGAGTTTTAAGAGGGGTATGTCTAAGGAATTGACACCGTAGCCTTCCCCTTATCCTTCTCTTATGATCTAGTGCCCACATTGATGGTATAGATCAAAGGAGAGGTTAGGATGGAGGGTTGGTCAGATTCATCTTCACTCTAAGGTGAGAGTGGAGGAATGGATGAGTATTAGGTAGGTATGGTTGGTGGTTGGATTTTTATTGGGTTTATAATAGGTTCATTTTTTAATAGATTTTTCACATCATAAAGTTGATGGATGATGGTTTGGAGAGCTTTGCAATTTTCCATATCATGGTTGGGTGTCTTATGATAAAAACACATGTGGTGGTCATTATAATAGGTGGGTTTTGAAGTAAAATGGTCAAAGGGTCTGATGGAAGGTAATTCTAAACTAAAAGACTATATAACCTATGGAGGATGCTTGAGTAAGACTCAGCTAAAGGTGGTAAAGGCATAGTGATCTTGGCTTCGGTGGTTAAAATAAGAAGTTGCTCAAAAATAGGTTTGGTAATAGGTGCCTTGGGTAAGGTGGTATGCTTGGTTGATGGCCTCGATTTAGGTGAAGAGGTTGATGAGATATAGGTGGAATATTTCAAGTTAGGTGGCTTAGGTAAAATTGGCATGATGAAAAGAGGTGTATCAAAGAGTAATTGTGAAGGTGTAACCAAGAGAGGTGGTAGGCTTTTGGTAGAGGTAACTGGTCTCTTATTTAAAGTAGAGGGATGAGGCCTTAAAATGGAGGTCAAGGTTGAGGGAGGCAAGGTTTGGGAATTATATCCTTTGTGTGGCTTTACTTCTTTAGTTTCTTTGGTTTGGTATTTGGTTGGTGGGCTTGAAGGGGTTAGGTCCACTTTGATAGATAAGTGAGTAAGGCTTAATGTAGGGAGGATACCAATATTCTTGGTCGACCTAGTTGGGATGATAGAAAAGGGCTTGGATACTTCATTCTTGGTTAGCTTAAGTGGATAGGGGTTGGTTTGTTTGGTGGAGGTTTTAGTTAGTTGGCTAGAGGGTTTGGTTGTCTGGGTAGATATGGTAAGGGGTTGGTTAATGGAAGTGGTGGCTTGGTCATACTAAGAAAGGGTCAAAGGCTCTAGTCGGGTAATATAAGGGAGACCTAATTGTTGGTAGAAGGTGGATCGATCTATGTCAAGGTTGGAGATAAATTCTAATTTCTACACTAGATTAGAGAAGGGTTTATAGGTTGATTTGATTCCTTTAATAGTGGACCTAAAAGATAGGCCCCTAGGTGGAAACATAGGAATGGTAACTTCATCCTCTTCCTCAATCAAAGGGTGTAAGGTTTGGATGGGCATCTCCTTTGTGGTAGGAGTAGACATAGATATTTTCTCCTTGTGAATGGTTTCTGAAGGAGGGGTGGTTTGCTCGGTAGTTAAAGGTGAAGTCAGGGTGGTGATGGTAGGTTGTTTTGGTATATCAATTAAAAGGGAGGCTAGTGGCTCTACTACCTCAATTAGTGGAAGGAGGAGGGATGGTATTTACTCATTTTGAGTTTCCAAAGTAAGGGAAGGATATTATGCTACCTCAAAAGATGGAAGAGGTGGAGGATTAGAAGATTGGGTACTAAGTGATTCAGTAATGATTGCGTCAAGGACCATGTTAACTATATGGGTATCATGAAAATACTTGATGTTGTTTCTCTCATTCTTGGTAGGAGCATGGTTTGGGAAGGGTTGCCTAAATATATCAAATTCTTGGTTTTAGGGTGCATTAAGGTTATCCAATGTAAGCTCCCCCTTATCAATGAGGGATTGGACAAGGCTCTTAAAAGTGTTGCACCAACTGACATCATGTCCTATCACTTGATGAAAGGCACACAAATTATTCTCATTATACCAACTAGGTGAAAGAAAAGAAGATTCAAATTACTAGGGTAGCTTGATAGGAAGAAGTTGAATGATAGTGGATTTCAATAAATTCTCCAAGATGGAAGCATAGGATTATCCAAGTGGAGTGAATTGCTTCTGGTTATTCCAAGTTTGATTCCTCAGGTTTTGATTTGAGAAACTAAAGGAATTGGATTGGTTAACATAAGGTGGAGAGGATTTTAGGATAATTGTATTCATGGTTCCCTTGTTTTTGGTGTTGGTATTAGGTTCATTTTTTATTTTGGAGGAAGAAGCCTCATTATTTTTATAGGTTGAGTTATTTTTTTTTAGCTTAATCTTTCCTTCATTGATGGCTTGGTTCTCAAACTTATTTTCCATGGTGAAAGCTTCATAGAAGGTTTGGAAGCTTTATAAACATAGTGTGGAGGAGATATCTTTGGCACACGCCCTAGTAAAGAGCTCTATGAGTTTGGGTTGAGGCAAGGAAAAAGATAGTTGGTTAATTAGGGTCCTTTAATGAGACACACAATTTGTAATAGATTCATCCTCAAACTACCAAATAGAGTAGAGGTCGGTGATAGACACTTTCTTGGATATATTTACTGAAAAGTGATCCAAGAAGGTTTAACCCAATTGTGTGAAGGAGAAGATGGAATGTTTGGGTAAGGCACTATATCAATCTAATTCCAAACTAGATAGAGACATGAGGAAGGTGCAGAGAATAAGGGCATCATCATAAGTGATGAGATAGAAAGCATGCTTAAATTCCCTAAGGTGTTGTTGGGGATCCTCCTTATTTTGAAACTTAAAGAACTTGGGAAGTTCCCATTGGGGAAGATATGGCTTAATAGGTATGAATGGATGGATAGGCTCATTAAAAATTTGGTAATATGATAGGATATTGTGAGCACCCAAGATGGATGAATCTAAGGTGGTCATATTTTCCATAAGCATCTTCATTAAGTCAGCTTAGGGTTGTGTACCTAAAGGGTTATAAGATCCATATTGTTGCAATGGTTGGGAGATATATAGATAGTGGGTAGAAGGTTGGGAGGTTACCACATATGGGTAAGTGGATGTCAATGGTCAGGTGGAAGATGCATAAGGATAGGTAGAGGTAGGTGTTTGGGTAGTGGGTACATGCCCTTGTAGATTAGGGATGTGGCCAAAGGTTGGTTTAAGGGGTACTTGTTGGATAGGAGTGGTAGTTGGGTTGGTTATCGATAGAAGGGTGGTGACCCTTGTACTAATTGGTGGCAAGGTAGAGAGTATGGACACCAAAAGGCTTTGAAGTGGGGTGGTGGTTGATGAGTTAAAGGTATCTAAGGGAAAGCTAGTAGTGTTAGAGGTAGGCACTCCTTTAATAGAGGAGTGGTTGTGAGGAGTAGAAGTTATAAGGGTGGTAATAGTTTGGGTTGGTTGGTTTTCAATGGTAGTCTCAGAGGGATTTTTAGTTGATGAATAAGCTTTGGTAGTTAACAGTTATTTAGTAATCATGGTAATTGAGGTAGTCCCCATGAGGTGGGGAGGCATGCCATAAGGTGGATCTACGTACAGAGTTGGATTTAAAATATGGTAATATGTGGCTGTAAGATAATGTTTTAAGGTTATGGGATTGTTATTTAGGAAAGTGATAAAATATGCATCTCCTTTAGGAACCTATTGAGGTAAGGTAGGACTTTTTGAAGGGTGAGGACAATTTTTTGTATCAGAGGTATAGTCCATGGATGAAGAGGTGGAAGAGGTAGATTGACTTGGTGATAGGTTTTGCTCCACAAGGTCTTTTTCATTATTGGTGATTGAGAACCATGAGAGATAGGGGAGATAGAAATCACAAAAAACCTTACTACTCAAACAAGGAGAAGACAAGAAAATGATCAAAGAAATACAATCACACTTTAAGAGAGATGTTAAGCCCTAGAGTTTTAATTAATCTCACTTTTGTCTTATGCCTTAAGAAGTTGTGTGACAAAAGTTGGTTTGTAGAGTGGGTACTAAAGAGGAAGCCTAAGGTTGGTTTTAGGTTGTGTTTAGGCACCCAAAAGGAATCTATACTAGAATCAATATGTGGCTTAGAATTGGGATCTACCCCTTCACTTTACACACCACAACGATAAGGGTATTAAGTGCTTAGCCAAAATATATTGATTTCTAGAGTTTATACTCAACTAGAGAGCTGAGTTAGTCCTCCCCTTGGTAATAACCTCCAAGTAGGATCATTGGGAAAGGGTAAGGTTATTGTTAGGTGATAAAATCCTAGTCAGGCCTTGTCTTAAGTTTGTTTGATGTTTAATTGGTGAAATTGATTTGGTTGAACATGTGCAACAAAGAGTAAAGCTACGATAGATTAATTTGCCTTTAAGTTAAGTTATGTGACCTAAACTTTCAAGAAGTTAATGTATGTAATTAATTTTAATCCCAAAAGAAACTTTTGATTTTGTTAATGAGTACATAATAGAGAGAGAATGCAAGAAAACAATAACCCAGGTAAAGATACAAGGGTCCCATCAGGAATGTAAAAATGTTTTAATGAATTTCTTACTTATTATTAAGAAAGAGGGAAATAAGAAACTAAGTACATGTATGGTTGAAAAACCTAATTTATAGTGCATGCATTGAATTAGAAGATTGTGAAAAGATCCTCTTTGACTTGGGAGGATGACCTAAAGATAAGAAAATACTAAATAAAGCTTATTTTTTAAATAGATAGTTGGGTGGATTTCCTAGAAATAATTAGATCACAAAAATGAGAGCTTCTTTGGGGGTTGTCAATCCACACGTTTTAAACAATTAAGTTTAGAAACAAGAAAGAATGTACTTGCATTAATGAATCAAAGGGTGTTGAATACTAAATATAAAAGGAATATTACTAAGAAATATGATATAAATGATTAAATTATTAATAAACTAATTAATACTAGTGTTATAGGGTTGAAGTATGATTTAAAAAATTAGAAAGGGGTCTGTGAATAAGTAAGAACACAAAAAATTGGGTTTGATTGGATATTGGTAAGTGAAATCAGCTTGTCAATTTTTGATGTCATAGTGACCATCAATGGTTGGGATGATCATCGATGGTTAAGGTGACTATTAATTGTTAAACTGACCATTGACGATTACTGTGTCTAGATCTAGGTTGATAAATTGTTAATTGATGAGATCCAAAAGATGGATTTTGAAAAGTGGGTAAAGCCTAGTTTGGTTATGAAATGTAAATAAAGTAAATGAATATTGAGAATCAAGTACATGTCCTACCATAAGTTGATTAAGTGTATGATTAATGTGGTTGATCTATTGGTGGAATCTAACTCAATTTTGGTAGAGTAATGGTACCTACAAGCTTGGTAGAGAGGTGGTGAAAAATTGACTCTCTGATATAATTATTGGATTGTTGATGGTGATTGACCTACAAGAAAGAAACTCATGGATGCACAAAGATCTTGATAATAATTGTATATTCATAGATGTTTATAGATGGATTTTCACCTCTTTGCTCCTCTCTCTTATAAGCAATGTAAGAGAGTTACAACATATGAAGTAGGCTTTCCAAAATTAACTCGTCTATGTAATATCTCATAACTAGAATTAGATGGGCTATTTTTAGAAAATCAAGGTGTGTAATTTACATGATTTTGGTTGGGGAAGTGCACCCTAACCATCAATGGTTAGGGTGACCATCTTGAATTAGCCTAGCCATCAATAGTTGAGTGTGAAGGGTAAAAAGGGCTAGAAAGAAAGGTTGAGTCAGTTAAGTTTAACTAATTGCAGGCTAGGTTGATTAGGGGACAAAAGGTGATATTGGTCCCAAGGGGGTCCTAAGGTAGTCTAGGGGGTATTTTGACATTCAAAATCATGGTGTATGGATTTACAATGTCTACATAGGGTTTTAAAATGGAAGAAGATCATGTTGGAAGTAGAGGAAGAGGTAAAGGCCATGACATTTAAATTGCAACAACTGATGGACCACATCAAGGAATCTAATCCATCTCTTTTGGATGGAATTGACACTAAAAATAGTTTGGAGGTCAACAAGGTATGGAAGTTAGTGAACTAGATGCTACCAAGGTTGAAGGTAGGGTTGGTGCTGCAAGAAGAGGAGGACCCTTGCACCATAATAAAATAAGAGCTAACTACAAATCTTAAAGAGGTGGAAGACCTCTTCATACAATTTCAAAATGGCATATATGTAGTTGGCACCATATTTTTCAACTTCTCCAACCAGGTGTCAGTCATAGATACGTGACTCAAAAAGGCAAAGGAGGAGAAGGAAAAACTAATGGTGAAGGTATACACTACTATTAGGGTTGAGCATGCATAGATCATAGGATAAGTCAACACCTTGAATTCCCTAATAAAGACCCAAGAGTAGGACCTAGAATAACTCTTTTGCATTTTACAAATGAAGGCATGTGATCAAGGAGTAATCCTAGATGGAGGGGTGAGGAAGTAAAAATAAAGGATAGAGGCCTTTATGAAGGAGTTAGATAAAACTAATGTGCTCACACTCAGAATTGCCTTGATAGATATAGATAGTTCCATTAAATAACTCAAGCTCACCATTAAGGGATTTGAAGACTTCAGTGCCAAGCTAAAAGAGAATGCATCAGAGTTTTGTATGCCTAGAGCATTGAAAGACATGTCTAGGGTGGACTATTAATTTTGAATGGAGTAATTTTAGGCCCAAAATTCATCTAAGTATAGATCCACACCAACATAGTAGACACCTCAGTGCAAGTCAATCACTTGGTATGATTATTTTTTTAGAATTTTATGAACTAGCTAGAGGAATATTTATTGACCTTACACTAGTTGGCCGATAGCTAATGGAATCCATCATAACTTAAGCATCATTGAGAAGTTGCTACACATCGTGATCATGATTCGATGGGAGAAATTTAGTGGAGTTGATGGGATCATGGCATTAAGCTCCAGCTTTGTAAATGGTATGTTCCCTCTACCTAGACTTGAAGATGATCGTATCTGCTATAAATCCAATCTCATTCTATTCATGAAAAGAGGAGAATGTAGGTAAGGAAGCTTTACCAAATTAACTCTGAGTATCATTGATGGACACCATTAGCACAAGTTTTAGTATGGATACCTTTGAGGACCTACATTATAGTGCCCAAGCTCCCTTATGAGCCTCTAGTCCTTTAGTAGCTTTAAGATGAGCATTTGATCTGTTTCTATATATATATATATATATATATATATACACACACACACTCTATGTATTTGAAATCTATTTAATGAAGAATGGCATTGCATTTAAATGAGTGTTAATATGGTTTATATGTTTATGTTCTTTGAATGCATCTTGGTTACACAATGTTTCCAATAGTTGTGATGCTTAGATTTACATTATGAATATTAAGTTCCATCAAACTCTCAGTCCAACCCGTTCATGGCATCTCTATAATTTATGCTGACATCAGAATTATATATAGAACTAATCTAAGTATAGGAAAGACCCTACACCATGTAATGATATATGTGCCTAAAGCACAAGACTAAGCTTAAATATTTAATCTAAGTATTCCATTGAACCCTCTAAGCTCTTGAATGATGCTAATCTAAGGGAACCAAAGGCTTGTGCCTATGAAGATTTAGAAACACATCATATAGGCTTGTGCCCCTATTACCATAAAGGGATCCCCAAGATGACTTTATTCATAACAGACAGTTAAATTCCCCCAAAAAAATCTTTCACCAATGAACTCACCACCATCATTGTTGCAATGACCAAAGCCCTGGAGGATTGAGTTACACCATGGCACGACTAGACTAGTGCATGCCTCAGTTATTTCTCCATTGTGCTTATGATGAGTGCATGAGGCTTGTGCCTAATTTAAATTGATGCTAGCATAGTTGAGTGATAAATGTTGAGTGTTGTAATATTAGTCTAGGTTTGTTCCTAGTTGTAACAAGTCTAGATTTGACTTGGACATCTAGATAAGCACCTAACAAATCCAATGACTTAACCACTAAATTTTATATAAAAATAACCTTTTAAAATATACTACATTCAAAATATTTAAAAAAAAATAGAAAAACTTAAATATGTCAAAAAAATCAAAATCATTTTCAAAAATTCAAAATTAGGACCTAATAGCATTTTTAAATGTTGTTTTCTTACTTATTTGCATGTGTTAGTTATTTCATGTTAAGTACATAGCATATTTCAATTTTAAATACATAATGATTTTCATGAGGTATATTAATGTGATACAAAACCTAATTTTACATGGTTCTTTGATTTTACAGTTCCCTTATTACCCAATAACCTTACTAAGTTGGGAGCATCTCTTTGTTCTACATGAACACTTTAACAAGTTATATCTATCCACAACCTTTCCACCATGTAAAGCTACATATCATATAAATATTTTTTTAATCACTCATACTTTATATTGTGTTTCATGAAAATGTTATTTTCTAACAATAATACAGATGTGTATGATGATGTAGACTAGACTTATTTACTCTATGTTTATTTCTTACTTTACTATATGATAATTTAAGACTTACTTCCTTGTTTTGTGTGGTCTTTGGCCTTGTATGTGCAATATATTTAAATTTTTTTTCTTTAATGGTAATATCATACCACTTTTTTGTATCCCTTAATCTTGTGTGTTTATGTGACATTCACATTTCCCTTGTATATGAAATTAGGGCCTTATGTGTGACATTTTGTACAAATTGTGTGACATTATATGGCATTGCTTGTATAGTCATTACTTGTTAATATGGTTCCATGATTCATATCATGCATTAATTATAATCTCTAATCTTAAATTGTTTCCATGATACATATTTTTCACATGTTACTTATGTGCTTCAATGATATATATCTCTAACACATGTTTCATATATAATTCAATGTTATATTTAATAGTATGATACAATACAATTCAAACGTTCAAAGTGACACTAAATGATTATATATTTCACATATTTTTTATTAAGTTAAGATACTTTTAAGCTACATGTCTCATCTCAAAATGGGGGCATCACAATGAGCTTGTCTTGAGAATTCAAGCCACATGAGCAATAAATTTTTAGATTTATAATAGTATATAGTTTTCAAATTTCAATATGATTTAAAATTTTCAGATTATTAGGGTATGTGACATGAAATTAAAATCATTATTATATTTACTTCAATACATATTCACATACACTTGATGCATAGACATGGTCATGTGAAAAATATTTATAGGTTTCAAACAATTGCAAGTTGTAAGTTTCAAAAGTTACAAAGTTTAAATGGAATTAAATATCAATTCAATATAGTACAATGGTGTTTCATGTTCAATTTACTACATGCAAAATATCAAATTTCTCAAGATCAAAGTTTAAAAGTTAAAAAATATCATAAAGAATCAAGATCTATCTATAGTGGTGTAATCCATCTTCATGTTGCAAGTGGGCCATGTTAGAGTCTAATGACACTAAATGTATATGGTTTTACCTTTTCTATTTAGTGAACACCATTTGGTTTTTACACCCATTTAATTATTTTAAATATTAATCTACAAAATCAAATGAGAGTTAGAGTATATAATCCTTCAAACTTGAGGGATTTCACTAGTTTCAAATATTGAGACTTGATCACTCTCAATTCAACATAGGTTTAACACTTGTCAAATTTCCCTAAAAATGAAGCATGCACTTATCTAATTTAAATTTATAGGGAAGTTAGATTGTATACTCTTTTATATTAATATTTTCCTTTCTCTCTTTCTAAATTTTAATTTTCAAGCTTCAGATTTTTAAATTTCAAAAATAGACAATAACTACCTTTATTGTCATCATTACAAGTTTTGCATTAATCCATATTGCATGATCAACATTCACATAAAAAGACAATGTTTTTATACACTTAGGTTCACATCTAATTTAATCTAGTTATTTCACTTCATTACATCACTAGAATAAAGTGGGAGACAATGTAGACACAGAAATTTAATCATTAAGTGTTTGACAATGTTTAATCTTGACATCCTTACCCGACTTGGCCAATTTACTATTACACTAACTCAAAATATCTATGGGAGCATTAATTATCCTTAAAAAATATTTATATTAATATAAAAATCATTAAAACATCCCTATTTTACTTATAGGTTCATGTCAACCAATTTCAGTAGTATTAGTCCTTTTAGAACAAGATTGTGTTAGGTTGGACGATGTCACATTGCAGCCTTATCCATGAGTGTGGCCTTGACCCTTGCCACAAAGATAAATTTTTTGATTTGAGATGTTATGTTTGAACCCTCCTAAATTTTTATCAAGGTTTTTTAATGTACATATTAAAAATATTCTTTTATATAAGTATATCAAGGCCTCTCCAAACATATCTAGTAATCACTTGGTAATTCTTTTGCATACTGAGAAAAATAACATTATTCTTCCCAATTTTAATTATGTGGAATTCTAAAAATAATAGGCCAAATCTAAAATTTATTTATTTTAGGTCAAGGTCACTCATTATAAAGCATCCAAAGTAATCTATATAGTTTCATTCATATAGCAAAGTCAATATTCACACAATCACTCTAGGAAGGATAACTACATTAGATTAAGGCCATTTTGGGCTATATGGGAAACACTCAGATTATGTGGAGTTTTATGAGGGTAGAATTTTCATCCCAAAATATAGTCTATGGACATAATTATGATATTAGGTTCCCATAATATACTTAAGTGACAATAAGGGACTTATATCCTCTTGTTTTAGTAATTTTATTAAGACAATCTAGGGCATGAGTTATAGGTATTGGGATTCATTTATAACCTACTTTGAATAGACATCCAAGAGATGTGACACTACCACTAGAGACTCAATACCAATTTTATCAATGATATACAAAATCCTATAATTCTAGCCAAATTTATTTAAAAATATTAAAGTTCTAAGCTTTTATTACATCACTTCACTTCTAACACCAACTATTGTTCTAATTTTTTGGCGTGGATCAAGCTATGAAAAAAAAACCAAAGATGGGAAACAAGTTTAAAATAAATGGTGGATCAATAAATTTCTATTATCCTTCCTTTAATTCACTTTGTAATTTTTAAATATGGGTATAAAGATCACTTGATAGTAAAAAAACCATAAAAAGGGAGAGAGGTTAAGGGAAAAAAGAGAAACTCTCTAAACGAATGGAAATACCCATGATTCAAGAACCAGAACACACTCAACTATAGTTGTACCACTGTATGCCAATTTTCATGGTGGTTTAGGTTCCAGTCACATAGGGAGAGATTCTGAGGGGAAAGGGTAAACGCTTGATTCCATGATTATTTTAATGATTAAGTGCATACAAACTTATATTTAATTATACATGGTACCTTACAGACTTTCAATAAAGTGAAGAGTAAAATAAATTAACTCTAATAGTAACCACTCATTATAATTAATACATAAAACTTGTATAAAAACATGAATTATAGTCCTCTAGTATTAGTGTTAATCTATTTAAATTAAAAATAAAGTTGAATACTACCATAAAAACTAGACGTATTTAAATTAAAAAACCAAATTCGCATTAATCTAACAACATTTGTTTACAATATAATCAACCCTATCTAAATATCACACAATAGTATATATAAAAGATACATGGAACCTATCTCTTAGTATCATGAATTCCAACTCTTGGCCATCATGTCTTGAAATGTTTGTAATAAAATTATACCAAAAGAATTCCCAATCCTAGAACAAGTAGAATATAATTCCCATGGCCCACTAGGTGAGAATTAAGAGGAGTTTGGAGGTGGGCCACTTCCTAATTATTTGGGATGTGTCTCCTATGTTTTCAACACCGCTACTACTAAGTTAAATTCTTGATCCAATTTATCAAGGTTCATAGGTAGTTATTGAAAGATTACCTCAATTTGGGCTAACAACTATTCATGGAATTTAAATGGGGCCTCCAGGGAAATATTCACCTCGAACACCTAGATGGTGTTAGTTGTTGAATAAGTTGTTAACTATAGAATCAATTTAGCCCTAGTTATATTGGATTTTGATACTTTCTTTGCATGACCTAGTCAAATTAGGCCATGTAGATTTTGAATTCCTCTTTGTTTATCAATGTGTCATATAATTGGAACAAAACAAGTATGTTGAACTCTTTGAAATAAGTTATCATCTACTCATTACTATTATCCAAAGTTTCAATCATTATTTGCATCATAACCAACCACTTCTTAAATGAAGTCCTCATGCTCCCATTATAATTTTGGTAGAGGGTTAGGTCTGTAAGGGGCATAATCTTAATATCTATGAATTTTCCCTTGTGAATAACCATAATGATCTTCTTTCACCTAATTTCCATATGGACAACCCTCTCCAAACATGATTAATTACATTGGAGGTGTTATTTTCTCATGGATAGGTCTCTGATCACCTTTCTAAGAGCTATTAATAATTTTGTAAGGGCTTCCACAACTTAACCAATTAATTGCATTGGGAAAGTGTTCCTCACCTATAAATTGAGTTCTCTAAATTTATCTTTTATGTCTTCCATGAGCTTCTCAGAAAACTCATTGGTATCCCATAGCATTGATATAGGGTCTTTAGCCACTTTCTCCTCTCTATTGGATATCCTAACCTTAATGAGGGAGAAGAGGTCATGTTTAGTCTATCATGCCATTGGGTCCCTTTCTTGAGTGAACCTTTGTGTAATAACTTACTTCATATTCCCAATCTCTCTATCAATTTCCCTTTAGACCTATAGACTGCCCTAATAAACCATTTATAGTCTCTAAATTTTTGCATGTGTAAAGGACCCATTCCAACTTGGGCTTGAGAAAACTCTCATGGTATTGGAAAAGGTTGAAATGGGGTGGGAAAGGAAAGGGTATATGGTAGAGGTCTGGGATGAAGAAGAATAGACAAATAAGAAAGAAGGAAGGAAGGGAGGAAAGAAGGAGGACATGCATGGGATTGAAAGGAGGAAATATGAATGAGGACCCCCATGAGAATAATTATGCACATCATTGGCTAGGGGTCATGTTAATTTATGGAAAAATGAAACCTAGGAATGGGGTGTTCAATAAGAAAAAGGAAATCAGTTGGCTAAAGTCAAATCCTTGAGAGCCTAAGGTGATAAAAAGAGAATACTAGGGAGTAACTGGAGGGAAAAGCTAAATGAAATATTGAGAAGGATCTACCTTTTGATTTTTATTGGTACTTTTACCTAGATCAAATGGAGTTGTAGTTATGGTTACAAGAATTGTGGTGGTAACTAGAACCTGAACTAAGAGCACATCAAAAGATACCCTCTTCTTCCTCTTAGGTGTCATGCCCAAATCAAGTCGTGCCACATTAATCTAAGGAATTTTGGTGGCAATTATTGTCAAAGCAACCTATGGAGTGGTAGGAGTAAATATAAATGTTAAAAATCTAGGAGCCACTTGAATTATACACATCGGTGCACTTGTTATTAAGGTGGCCATTGTAATGTTTGGGGTAAGGACACTTAGAGGTGTTTATGGTGTAAGAGGGGCTAATTATCCCATTATCATAGTATCCATAGTGTATATTAGTGTTGAAAATTTGGGACCCAAGTGTATTTGAGCCTTCCCTAAAGGTGTATAAGTTTTTTTAGATGAGTTAGATATTGGGAGGATGCAGGCCTCACAACAGAGACTCTTGGAAATAAAATGAGGGTCAAGGGGATTCCTATGGGTGGAATGGCTAAATGAAATGTAATTGGGAAGTAAGGATGTTCAACATGGTGGTATCTAGGGGTAATTGAGTGAATTAGGTAGTGGGATCAATAAGAACTAGGGTATACCTCATCATAATAGGCCTTTTAGGAGAAGGAAACTTTGGGGGGTGGTCCCATTGGTTGTTGAGGAATGGTGGTAGTGGGGGAAATAATCTCTAAGGGTGCCTCTTATTGGTCCCACTCTAGGTTCTCTTTGGGGTTACTATTGATGTTGAAATGTAACACTTGTGTCACCTACAACTGATTGACCCATGGAAGTGCAGGTGGAACCAAGGATTGGGGAGGTGAATCTTATGGAGGTGAAGGCATTGGGACACCTTATATGATTCTCCTAGGAATATGGGGTGAATTTTCATAAATTTACTCTCCAAACTGAGCTAGTATGGGCCCAAGGGCTAGTTGTGGTGAAGATAACTAATTTGAAAGAGCTTGTGGAGGTAAAACTAACCTTTATTCAAGGACTAGTTTGAATTGGGCCTACTTTCCTTTCTACTTCATCACTTCCACTCATTTTAGTACTTTGGGGTCATTAGTTGGGTTGAGATGAAATATCATCATCGTTGTGAGGCTCAGGGTGATATATAATATTGAATTAGACCATCTAGTTTACCACATGTGTGCTTATAACCCTATGGGGATCCCATTCTATGTCATATGTTCTTCCCAAAGAATAGGAATTCATATTTTGTGTCATATTCTATAATGAAGGTATATTATTACATTTGCGATGGTAAATGAAGATTGGGAATTCTAGGCATGACTTTTATAGGTGATAAAGTGAGTAACCCATGACACCTTTAACTAACTGATAAACAATATCTTGGTCCATGAGGTGATCTAGGACTTGATAGTATAGAAGGATAGGGTATTTTTATATTCCCTTAACCTAGATGATGGTGTGATACCTATCATACCAATAGGATCCTATGGGCTAGAGAATCCTCCTTATCTCATCTGAGAGTCATGTCATGGGCCTCTCATTAAATCCATGTAGACCATGGGGTGGAAAGACTCATAGATGTCCCATATGTGGTTCTTGTAGTGATTCACATAAAAATTATAGAATACCACATGAGCCATAGATCTAAAATGGGTCCAGGGTATAAACACATAATTTTTTAAAGTGAGGGTGGTGTAGACTATGTCCAAAAAATAACTCATCATGTAAATTTTTCTACCTCCTTTGGCCTTGTTGTTACCCTTAACCAATTTGAAATTGATGAGGCTTTTAAGGTCTGGTACTTCCTTTCCCTTGAGGATGATATTGAGTAAGGGAACCCATAGGGAAAATTTTAATGGAAAATTTTCATTAATTCATTAATATTATAACTTTAGAAATCCACATTCGAAAATTTTCTAGGGTACTCAACAGCACAGGATCTCCTAAATTTTTAGGATGTAAGTTATTTTTAGGGTAAGATCACCTACCATTTAAAATAAATTACATTCATATAAATGTATTTTTTTAGTACTTTATAAATAAATCTAGGTAAATTTGCCTAACATGTTATTCTTATGCTTGCATTTTGTGTCAATCATCTACATTTTTAGTGATGATCATTTTCATTCTAGGTGTTAATCGTTAGTTTCCTCTACAACCCTTGTTGATCACCTTCGTATTGGTGTTGATCATCTACATTGAATATTAATCTACATTCATTACCAACCTTTTACATCAATATTAACCATCTACACTTATGTCATTTGCCATAAATGCATTTACTTCAATGGATTCTACTAAAATTTTTAACAAGGCATCAAAATTACCCAAAAATAACTTATTACCTTATTTCAGCGAAACACTAAAGAAATGTGTTAAATATTAAATTATTTATTGTATTATTATTTATTTTAATTTATACTTTTTTATTAGCATTAAATAAAAATGATAAGGTATATAACAATTTTAAATGTAGGACCCATAGGTAAACCTTTTGAAGATATGCCTCCACTAGATGTACTTGGGTATGACATGCCCCCACCAAACATAGGTATTGTTATCACATAGATTTTGCACCCATTTCTATATTGTAGCTTGATGTGCAAAAATATAATGATACAATGGGATCACCTCCAAGATGTAGGACCTTGGATAATTGAGGTGAACCTCCAGAGAAGGATGACTTCCTTTCACTATGTTTGGTGCAATTGATAAATTACTAGGTTATGTAGAAATTCTGCTTCTTAGTGAACTTACTTTTAAACTAGGGTTTGACTATGAGAAAAGAGTTTTAGAAATGAATTTTCAAAACTAGAAATGGTGATTGCACCAAATATTTATAGTAGATTTAAATGCTTGATTTAAATGAACATAGTATAACAATAAATATATTGAAATTTATTAGAGCATAAACTCATGCAAATGTGAAACCAAAGGCAATATTAGGTATTAATCATATAAGGAATAATATTCTTTATTTTTAATCAAAAAATCTCTAAAAAGGGTAAAATAATACTACAGATAAAATTTTGTGACTAAAATAAGATTAAAATCATTCATAAATTTGATAAATATCCTTGCATAAACAAAGATAACATAGACAAGAAAGGCAAATCTTCAATTTATTCTCATTATTCAAGTTACATCATGTAGAAAAATTATTCAAAATGTAGAATAATTTTTGTAACATCAAAAAGATAAATGGGCTACGCCACAGTACCCATATTTATATAAAATATTCTCATAAAAGAGATATAGTTAAAAAAAAATCTTTGCCCAGTTTAATAGAAAAAAAATTTAACCCTTCATGCATAGGGGCGTGATCTTCAGATGGAATAACATCCTTGGAAAGGTAAATGTCTAGAAAAAAGAATTTTCATTTAACATCCTCATGATTTTCTATTGAGTTTTTATCTTATTCATGAAATGAAGAGAAAAAATTAACTCATACTCAAAATAATAGATAGATATAAGATATCTTAGGTTATTTTTTGCAAAAGCTAACTTGTATTTTTCAATTGGGACTTATACAAGTTTTTAAGTCACCCAATTTTGACAAAACTAAAAATGCAATTTACAACATGAGTTTTTCAAAGTTAAATAACTCATACTTTATGAAAAAGGAAAGTGTAATTTACACGTTTGTTTTTCACAACTTTTCAACCTGTCAAAAAGATACTTAGAAATTACAAGTGGCTCTTTCTCAAAAAGAGTTTTCAAAATGATAGTTACAATTTACAACATGAAACTTTGTAATATTTTTTTACAACAAATAAATATAATATACAAAATTTATTTGATTGAAATAATTAATATACAACCATAACCTATGAAGAATCTTTGTCCCTCTTTGCTTGTGTCTTCTCAATATAAGCATCAAAACTTCTGAATATCTCTAGGACATGATCTTCATCAGGACCAAATGAGTATAGGTTGCTTATTTCACATTATGTAATTGTGTTAGAGAGTTCTCTTTATGCAGACCTATATAATTGAATGTCTTTTCCCATTTTATCCAATGTATTATGATACCTAATAAAATAGTGGATGGAACTCAAGTTGAAGGTTTTATCCTATGTTGGCTCTATTTCTACCACTCCCTTGAACTCATCTTGAATATCTTGTACTAAAATTTGGTCTTGACGACTTGTTACTTCACATGACAATTTATTAAGTGAGTCTTTGATGGCATATATCATATACATGATCTTATCATATGTAGCCTTATCTTTATTAATACTCTCTATGATTATTCTTATTCTAAATTTGGTTGCCTTGTCCAATTCCTCATGCTCTAAATCATTTTTCAATATCTTTTTTCAATGAGGGTGTAAGTCTTAATCATGTCCACAACTTACAACTTTGGGTAGAATAGGTTTAACCTTTTTATATCTTCTGTGTATTTGCTCATTTATGTCCTTAAGGTTACCCGACCATATTTCATCTCTTTATAGTAGTCCATTGCTAATTTAATGACTTTTTTGCCTTTGAAATTATCTCCTCTACCTAGTCATTTATAGCCCTTCCCATGATACCAATCTTTATTACTACATCAAGTGTTTCTTTATTGGATGTGATTTAGGAATTTAACTCAAAGGAGGAGGTTAGTATAGAGTTAGTTCCAAAAATAATGAAATCAACTCACTAGCAATCTAACATATCTATGCCTAGATCATGGGTGGAGCATAGTTAAAATACCAATTAAAAACACAACTAAAAATGGAAGGAAATGACAATTTTTTAAAAAAAGTACAAGTTCCTTACCCAAATCCTTGATTGCTCCAAAAGGATTCTTCATTGGCTAGCTTGAATTTATGCTCAAAATGTCTTCATCAATGGAGTGTGGCTACCTTCATCTCCTCTTGACACCTTGTTCAATGCTTGACTTTGGCTTGATTTGGCTTGGCTTGGAAGATTTTTGGCATTATAACATTATGTTTACATTCATGACCAAATTCCTACATAATAACACTAGTATGTCCAAACTCCCTAAATGAAGAGATCTAAGCATGATTTTACAGGCTTTAAAATCCCTTAAAATGGGTTAAATCTCACCATGGTTGAGTTTATTAACCTTGGTTGAGTTTGGAATACTCCTAAGATATTCTTTTAGATATTTTCCAAAAGTGACAACTCACAAAGGTAAGATGCTCTTGAATTTTTTTTTTTAGTAATTAATTTAATTGATTTATTAGCTCATGGGTGAACTCAAATAGGATTTAAATTTTATTTAACTTGCTAATTGATTATGATTAGGGTGTGCAAGTTATTTAATTATTTTTAGGCATTTGGTCATTTATTTGATTTTAATTAACTTAATGTGTGTATTTGCCTTGTTTAATTGATTTAATAAACCAAATTGATTTAATACAAGGTTATAAATCCAAATTCAAGAATAATAGAAATTATTATGTTAAATGTTTGATGATTGGTAAGAATTGGTCTAATAGTTTGATGCAAAGTCATTGGTGGCCAAATTTACATGTCTATAATTTGCCCCTATTTGGGAAGATGTTAGAATTTGTAAGCATAATAACACCTTTTCAAAGAATAAAATGGTTCTTTATGCTTAACACTAAAATGGTAATGATTGAACTCTAGACTTCCCCTTGAGGGAGTAGTTAGAAAGTGGGTTGACAAATGGTCCCTCAAAATAAATAAGTGAAATGAGGGGACCAAAAAAATGAAGATGATGGGGTGACAAAAAATTGATTCACCCAAATTTGGGAAAAATCACTAATAAATGCAAGTGGATGGTGTACAATGGTTTGCCCAAAAGCGGTTATAAGCATTGTACCTCGATAGTGGAAACATGGTATGATAACACAATGATTTGCCCCAGTAGGTGATATAATCATTGAGAAGATGGAGCTGCCCTAGTTAGGATAGATAAACAAGAAAGGAAAATTGGTGATAACACAATGATTTTCCCTAGCAAGAGATATAATCATTAAGAATGCATGTGGGATGGTGTATAGTGTTGATGCAGTATACCCTGATTATGAAAAACATGATTAATGGTTGATGATTGATAACTTGATATAGAGGATAAAGATGAATGGGACAACTTGCTATTAGGGAGATTCTCATCCAAACTAATAAAGGTTGAAATTATTTCATTACTTAATTACTTTCTTTGGGATATGATTGGGATTGTTGCTGATGCCGGTGTTAAGGAGATAGTGATGTTGCACTGATGTTATAGACATCTCAAATCTAATTTTTATTATAGTATTTAATGGTAGGCCTCATGATATAATACCATTGGTGCTTGGCCAAAATATGCATATGGACTGACTCCTAATATCTGATACTCAATGGAAAATAATTGCACTGATGATAAAAACCATGGTGATAATGTAGACTTTTTGAATATGTATAGATTCAAAAATAATATTGAAGGAATCACCTAATGAATACAAATAGACTGAATCAAGGCCACAGTGATGAAATAAAACAAACAAGCACATGAATAAATAAACAAAATAGACAAACAAAGAAACAAGCAAGACAAACAAATAAATAAATAAACAAGTGTTAGTCCCTATGTTAGTATAGACAACATGATGAACATTTACCCTAGAAACTAGATGATAATTGAACAAACAAACAAGATGGGGGAATAGAAGAAAAGGAAAGGGGTGGTCGAGTTGTCTCCATATGCTTTAGGCGTGTGGAAACTACCTACATAGTTCTATGGATATGATGATCCAATAAAACTTTAGGCCAAATATAGTTCTCCTAGGAAATGGGAAGAAAATGATGATTGATAGAAGACAAGATAGATGTGATATAATAATCGGTATGAACTTGAAAAATGGTGATAGCATAGGATAAAAGGCCAAAAAGGATGAGGAAACTAAAGAATAAGTGATTTTTTTGTGACTTAGTGAGGGTTCCCACTATCCTTAAGGCAAAGAAGTGGTCGATGTTTTTTTGGTTTTTCTAAATGATTTTTCAAATGTTTTTAGAATTTTTGAATCATCTCAACTCAATTGAGAATGATGAGACACTAAAATGGTCTAAGCTCACAAAATGGTGAGAGCATTATAACTTGAAATAATTCTCACAAAATGGTAAGAACGTGGTTGAAGGAGGATTGATCTGACCTCAAAATGAATCAAACGCAACCCACATAGTCCCAAAATGGCTTTAGTTCATAGTATTTCACCTCACATTGGAGGAATCTAACTTGTATAGCAGCCAATTAAAAAAAATAGGCACAGTTGGTATGATGGCATAATATGACACAATAATGGCTAAGTGATATGCCAAGGCACAATAAACAAGTGTTACCCCTAGTTTGCCCATAGGTAGTTATAACTAGGATACAATTGATAAATCAATGATACCAATTTGCCCTAACAAGTGATATAATCAAGCTCACATAAATGAACTTGATAAGAAGGGAATAAGAAACAAAGGATGAAACTACCAAAACTTATATCATACTACTCCAAAATATTGCCTCTGTTTTAAATGCATAAAATAACTATTGAAACTAGTCTGATTCTATATGCTAAAAACATAAAACCAATGGATGAACCAAGGTCAAACAAGCTAGGTTGATAGGATTCAAAACATATTTGGTCAAGTAGGAATGTAATGATAAAATGGTATGATAGGATGGCCTTACTTAGGATACTAATGGTTTGATTGACTGGATAAAAAGGTAATAGGGTTACCCCTAAGTGATAAGGTGAATGGTTAAGATATGTGACAATGACAAATGGATATGGAAAATTGAAATGGTATGGTACATGTTTTTTGTCGATGATGGTCATTGGTTTTTTATGTTTTTGACTTGGGTATGTGATTTTATTGTTCCTACTAATGTGGAGATGCATGTTCAGATTAGCATATGATACAACCAAAATAGTCAATCATGTTAATTGTTATCCGACACCTTGTTTGAATAGCTTATCTATTAAGAATTGGCTACAAATTTAGATGCCACGAATACTAATATGATCTTCATTGGTCATTGATTCAATTCCCTTCAAATGTCAAGACAAGGTATCTTTATAGCCTTTATAAAGGGAAGTGTGGTCATAGATGGTAAATAAGGATAAATGTTGAGTGATAGGTTTGATTGGGAAATAGAGTGGTGGATGATAATGGAATGAATAATTATGGGGAAATAAATGAAGATCAAGATTTCTAGGTACACATAGTGTTTTTTATTCTATATTTGACATATTTTTGGATGTGGTAGGGTTGAAGGCTTCTAAATATGCTCTCGACAGGACAACCAAATTTTTATCTTATTTGGTCTTAAGATTAGATACCATCTAATTAGGTTGTAGAGTGGAATCTATTTTGATTTGATCTTTGATAATGTCTTCATTAAGTAGTAAATAATTTGTTTACTTATCCATTGGCCCCTTGAAGAGGTTTCTATCAATGAAGTTATCTTGATTGTCCTGTATCACCTTCAAGAAGGTTTCACTAAGGATCATTAACTTTTGACATTGATTATCCCATAGCACCTATGAAAAGGTTTCAATAAAAGATACTGAGTTCTAATTTTCATTATCCCCTAGCACCTCCAAAAAGGTTTCACTAAGAGAGTTTTCTTCTATTGTATGATTATGGTCTTGGCCTCCTTGATTTTATTCATCAGAAATGTCACCATAGATGTAGTTCAATAAGGTATGATTTTGTTGGTCCCAATCAATACTTGTGGGAGGTGGAATGTCAATGATATGGCTATGATGGTTGATAGTAATAGCATGTGGAATAGTAATGGAATGGAAAGAGGCTGCATAATCCTCATAGAAGATACTATGATAACTTGTGTCAATGCTAAAGTAATCATCCTTAAAAACCATATAAGGATCATAAATGTATTTGTACTGAGCTACTAGGCATGCATAACCAATATTGTAGTAGTCAAAAATGTATTCTATTTTTGAATCTGATTTTGACTCAAAGGACTCTAAATCTAATGTTCATTTTGATTCTAATGTTAAATCCAATCTCAGTCCAAGAATATAACTTGAATCTAACTCTAATTCTTCATCTGATGGATACTCTATTACAATGATGTCTTGTTGAATGTTTGGTATTGGATAAGTAATGACATGTGATGGCATAACAGACTCCATAAAGATTGGTTTGTCAAAGTGAGACTCCATAATAGTGGGAAAAAGGTTAAGAGACAACTCCTTAAATACTAGCTTATCATAGGGAGGCTCTTGAAAAATAGGCATATGGTCAAGGTAATGATTTTCCCAAAGGTGGTTATAATCATTAAAAAGTGACTTAGCAAATATTGACTCATCAGTGTGAGATTTATTGATAAAAAGTATAGGATTGAAAGGTGATTCATCATAGGTTGACTTATCATAAATGGTTGTTTAAAAAAAAACAACTTAGATTGGTTGGTTTTCTTGGCCTTGGTTTTTAATGAGTTGTAAAATACTAGTATTTATCATAGCTTGGTCTTCAAATAATTAGCTCAGCTGGGTAGGTACTAATTAGATTTGTTAGGGTTTAGGCTAAATGATGGGTTGAGGTTGGATGATTAGATGAGGTTTCATCTAAATGATTAGTTGGGATTATTATTGGATTGGTTGCGATTTAGATTGGATAATGATAGGGCTTTGTGGAGCTTGATTTCTCACACAAGCCAAAGGATGAAGTCCTTGAATGGTATGGATAGGGCATTACAAATCTTGGCTTCTATCAAAATCCAAAGGATGTGATCCTAAAATGGTAATGGTATTCCTTAGATATTGTGGAGCTTGTTAGCTTGTATAATTTGAAGGAGGGTTAGGGGTAGTTGAGGGTCAAATAACAAAAGGGCATCATGGAGGGTTATTGCTTACCTAATCCAAAGCATCCAAGTCCTCCTCATAAACCATAGCATCCTAATCAAAGTCTTGAGTTGGGTCATAATTTGGTTTTTGATTGTGTTTCATTTATTGATTCTTTTAAAGAGGGTATGGATCCATCTACCAAAAAACATTATCATTGTACAGGTTTGTACCCAATTCCACCTCACCAACCATATCATTCTAGTTGATGTCTTGACTTTGTTCCATGATTTGATTTGTGCAAGGTGGATAAAATTTTATCTCACAAACCATGTTATCATCAAAGGGGTCTTGAATAAATCCATAAAAATTAAATTCATTTTTTGTAGTCATTTTATCATAATTTGTATTGTACTTGATTCTATCATAAGTGTAGTTAAACATATTTTCATCAATGAAGAAAGATCCAAAAATAAAAAGGCTTAGAGTTTTACAAACTCTTAAAAACTATGTTCAAAGGACAAATGGTTCAAACTTGGCCTAACTTGGTTAAAAAAATGGATTTGTATCTCCAAACAATGATTTAATCATGGAGCTATATCTCCAAAATGGTTTGTGCTAAGACTTGGCATAAAACAAGATAACATCAAATGTCTAATGTCAAAATTCATACACACAAAAGGTCAAGCATCTGAATAAAACTAGTATGTCAAAGTCTATGACAAAATGTTCCAAATAAGGTCTAAACTAGGAAAGGGAAAATTTTAGTTGCTAGGGATTTCATCTAGATGTGGAGTCAAAAGCTAGGCTCAAACAAACATGATCTACTAGGACTTTTAGCCAAATGGTGTCAAAATCTAGACTTTGAAATAAAATCTTATGTGATTTTATTTAATCTAACAAGGTTGGAATAACTTTGACATAGACACAAAATATGTAATTAAACATAAACATGATCATTTGGTATAAGTCATAAGGCAAAAAGCACCTGAAAAAAAAACTATGTTTCCCAAATAAAGACACTAATAATTATGAGGATAGGCTAAATGAAAAAATAAGTGATAGTTTTCAAATTTGGGAAATTTATTAACCTAATTTACACAACCCAGAAAATAAATATTTGTGTATCAACCTCTATAAAGTGAGGCCTAAACATAAATCAATCAATGTTTGAATTCAAACTTGGAAAGGTTAATTGAAAATTCAATGGTTGAAAACCATGACTAGAATAAGCAATTTAGAAAATATTGGATCACATGACATCACATGAAAAAGGTCAAAATGGCATACATAACATGGTTTGGTTGGTTTTAAAAAATGGTTTTTGATACAAGATTAAACAAGTCTTGAAACAAAATGAACAGCCTAATGGTGTAAGCATTCTCTAATGATGTGATCAATGTTATGTTTCAAATGCTCAAAAGCTCAAACTTGATAATGATGTGGGTAGCATAATGATACCCATGTCAAATAAGTAACACACACACAAACATGTTTATTAAAAATTTTAAGGCATAAGTGTGGTGTAAAATGGCCAGCATAATGCCTCTTTGATCTAGGAGTGACGTATAAATAAAATAGTTTTTGATGTGGTTATAAACAAACAAAAAGTTTTAGTTTCAAAATATACCAAGAAAAAAAGACCAAAATACACTAAGTATAATTGTCCAAATCCTAGAAAGGGTATGGTAATGTGGTATTGACTAAAACTAATTGGTTTCTGATCATTCTAGATGGATCCCATGTCTACTAACTTTCACATCAACAAACAAGAGAAGAAGCACATCATTTGGGTCCACATCATATGGCTTATTGTAAAAATGTCTTTACATTTTTTCAACCACTACATCCATCACTCACTTAGTATATTATGATGTCCAACATACTCAAATGTCCCAGCATTAGCCTCTACTACTGGAGATGGTTTAACCACTCAAACCATCATCCCAATGAGGGGATCCTAATTTATATACCCCCCATGGAGAGGAGTTTAATATGATGTTTAGATATGAAATCTTGGGTCAAATATTCCCTAAAAAACTCATGGGAGGTAATGAAGTCCCTCTCACAAGCCAAGATACATGAAATAAATCACACAATAAAAAACATTTATGGTCGCCTCAAGATCACCCAATACTATTGCGAGTTTTTAGGGAGGGATTTAAATGAAATTATTTCCATACATTGGAATAGGATCAAAGGCAATGAGATGGCACTTTTGATCCCAAAATTTCCCTAAAGGGGATGGATGGGAGAGCATACACGCACATCTCTTTTCGCTAAAACACACAATCAACAAACAAGTTTACAAATAATTTAAGTGAGATTAATTATATTACACCAAATTAAAAGTATTTGATTATATTCATTACTAATCCCTTTTATTTAAGATGTGTAAATAGAAATAATTTCAAACCACCTAAAAAAAAGTTGGTGCTTTTGATCCCAAAATTTCCCTAAAGGGGATGGATGGGAGAGCATATACACACAACTCCCTATTTACTCAAACAAGTTTACACTAAAAAAAATAATGAAAACAACTTGAAAAAACTTTGAAGTGTATTTAATTTTATAGCACTAAGTTAAATGTATGATTATGTTCTTTAGACCCATAGCTTTAATTTGTGAACTTTGAAAAAGTAATCAAAACATTTAACACAAACATGCAAAACTTTATTTTTAAACCCAAAGTGAAATGCAAAATTCATTTTAAAACATCAAAAAATAAGTATGAAATAAATAATTAAGATTTTTTTAAGGATTTTTCAAATGGTCCTTGCAAGAAAAAGGTCAGCACTTTGTTTAGCCTTGAAGCTTATTTATCAAACGAGACAAGAAACTTTAAAGGGTAAAATCTATCGATTTGAAGGCAAGACCACAAAATATAAACATGTTAGGTTAGGCAATGGTTAGAAAACATATCAATAAAAAAATCAAAAAATCTCAAAAAATAAAATAAACTTATGAAACATGCAAACAACAAGTTATAAGGTTAAAACAAAGAAAATCGAACACATAAATCATAAAACCCTACAATTAGTATTTTAACCTTAACATTTAAAATATAAATCCATTTTTCATGAAAATTTTGGAGGTTGTTTATAGGTTTAGGGTGCACCTTTATAAAAAAAATTAGGTAAAAATAATTAATAAAAAAAAATGATATGATCTATACTACCCATTTTTACCAAAAAATTAGAAAATAAAAAGTGACAATCACTAAAAGAGTCATAAATCTTAAACTAAAAATCAAATTTTAACAAAATTTTGAGATATTCAGGATGAAACCATTAAGAAAATCTTATGATTTTTTTTAAAAAATTAGTAAATGGATTAAAAATAATATCTATTTTAACATCTATTTTTGTTCAAAAATGTGGGGTGTGAAATCATGTCCCATCGGGCATGCCATTTATGATCTAGGAATTTAACTCAAAAGAGGAGGTTAGTCTAGAGTTAGTTTTAAAAATAATGAAAAATGAACTCACTATAAATATAAAATCCTTTATTCATGATCATGTGGGGAGCATAATGACTAAACCAAATGAGAACTCAATAAAACATGGAAGGAAATGAGAAATATAAACATAAAAACACAAATTCCTTACCAAATATTTGATAGGTCCAAATGGTAATTTGGTTATCTTGCTAAATTTATGAATAATAAGTCTTCATAAATGACATATGGATAAAATTATCTATCTATGCATCATTATTGATGGCTTGATTGATTTAATGTCTTGATGGCTTTGGCTCAATTTTGGCATTATAACACTAAGTTTTTAGCTTCATGAATTTATTCTTGCATTATAACTCTACTTTTTATTGAGATCCCTAAATGAAGAGATATAGGACTGATTTTATAGGCTTTTAAATCATTTTTTATAGGTTAAATCTGACCATAGTTGATTTTATCAACCTTGGTTTAGTTTGGCATATTCTTAAGACATTTCCCAAAAGTGACAACTCACAAATGTAAGATGCTCTTGAATTTTCTTTTTAGTAATTGATTTAATTGATTTATTAGCTCATGGGTGAACTCAATTAATATTTAAAAATGATTAAAATTTCTAATTGATTTTTGTTAGGGTGTGCAAGTTAACTAATTATTTTTAGTCATTTATTTGATTTTGTTTAATTCAATGTGTGTATTTGCCTTATTTAACTGATTTAATAGACCAAATTTATTTAATTCAAGGTTATAAATCCAAATTTGAGACTAATAAAAATTCTTAGGTTAAATATTTGATGATTTATAAGAATTTGTCTAATATTTTGATGCAAAGCCATTGGTGGCCAAATTTACATGTCTACATCAGAGATCTGAGTAATAGATTATGTTGGTTGGGTAGCGGGCTCAATGAACTTCTTCAATGCATTCATCAATTATTCAACCTTATTATTTAATTCATCCTTTGTGACTTTTTCACTATCAATTTTATTAGCAATAAATTTAATTCTTTATTAAACATCATGTTTCAATCCCTATCCCGTAGGATAACCAATGTGAACTTTTGATATTTGGTAATCTCCCACCACTAGATCTTCTTTTTGTTTATCTAGTGCCAGACTACAATATTTAAAAATTTCTTCCCTATTGAATCATATAGTATTATTGATATGGTTTTGGGATATACCTTTGATCTCTTTGATGCCTATTCAAGGCCAAAATCCAATGTGCTCCAAGACACCATATAATTCTATTTATTCCCCATTGATTGCACTAGCCAATTTGGAGTGGCATTCTATTATCTTAGCACTACAAACTATGAATCTACAACTAAATTTTTTTGCACTAGTGGTTTTGATGATGAGTGTTTTATATTTTACTGATATGTATACTGAGTCTTGGATTGATATTTTGGAAACCTCTTCCCTATCTATGGGTTTAGTGGCCACATTTGTATCAATGACTTGCTCTGTTTCTACCTCCTTTGTGGGGGTTAGGGTTATTGTAGAAATGGGAGAAATAGATGCAGTGGAAATGGATGTGCCTATCAAGGGTGTGGGAGATGGAAGTGACACCAATGGAGGGGTAGGCATAAAGAGTTGAAAAAGGAGAACCTATGGGAGTGTAGAATCTAGAGATGTGAATGAATCACTAAAAGTTGTGGAAACACTTAGGGTTGATGAAATGGGAAAGGTGATAAGAGATGAAAATGGATTAGTAGTTATCCCAGTGGTTGGGATGGATAACAATATTATAGTCAAGATGATTGAATCCACAATTATATACTATTGTGTGGTGTTAGTGATTAACAGGGTGATGGTGGTGATTAGGGATGAGATGGAAGGAATTTTAAAATAAGGGAGTGAAATTATAGAAGAGGGGAGTGAAAGTGAAGTTTGAGTGTCCAATTATGTTGATTGAACTATTGGAAATGGAGTTATTAACATAGGTGAGCTGGTGAAAATGGAGAGGGAAATTGATTAAGGTGATGGTGGAGTAGAGACAGGAGGAGGAAGAGGTGTTGTAGCTAATTGGATGATAGAGATAGGAGGAGAAACTATGATGGAGATAGGAGGATAAATTATTTGTGTTTTAGGGGTATTTGTGTCTTCAACTAAAATTATTATAGGTTGATTTGATACTTTTCCTTCTCCAATAGATTGTCCTCTCTTGGCCTTTTATTTTTGTTTTCTCTTATGAGATACCACTGGCCTGTCTACCTATTATATTTGAGTTCCTCTGCTATAACCTTTTAATATTGGTGGCACTCCCTTCTCCTTGATATCTTTCAATTTATCATTTATGCTCAAAGTTTCCTTGTTCACCTTGACTTATTTTCTCCTAATCTAATTGACTATCCTATTTATTACATTTTTAGTCATATCCATTAATGAGAAGGACTCAAGGATGGACCACCTAATTGATGGAATGGGTTCAAAAAATATCTTATTATCATAGTCGACCTTGTATACTAGAGATTCATCATTTATCAAGTCCTTGGGGATTGGTTCTATGTTAAAAGCCTTGATCTGATTCAGGGTCATCCAAGAATAATCTTTTAATCTCATTTCTTCTTCATCTTTTAGGTCCTCTCAATAGTATTCATAGTAGGGAATATGGGAATATGTTGTGATCCCCAATGTACTAGTAATGTTGCCATTTACATCATAAAATGGTCTTGCCTCTAGATCCTTCAAGGTCATTTGAGTCATTTTAGCATCTACACACTTGGATTTGGATAAATAAGGACATGTATATCTCCTTATACTAATGGGGAAATCAATTCTTATCTTGTGTTTGCTTGATAACAATTTGTGAGTCTCTACAAGATACCTCAGAGGTTCTATTAAAGCCCATTTATCACTTACATACCTTGGTAGGGTGTAAGGAGAACCACTAAATCCTCATACTCTGATGTATGAGTATGTGGGGAATTGAATAAAACAAGATTCCTAATTTGTGATCTTTGAATTAATAACATTAAAGAATCTCTTCTTTTCTAACTCTTTGTCAAACATGACTATGATGCAATATATGAATGCATCATTTACCCTTCTGAAGTGTTGCCTACTTGCCTCAAGGGTGAGGTTACGGTAATAATTGAATACTTTGTTAACTTGATCAACTACTATATTCAATTCAAGGAAGTACCTTCCCTTTACTAATATGTAGACTAGATATTAATTCATATATAAATTCCCTATATTTTTTACTTCCATCAATTGTTTGTGGATGGAGTCACTTATTAGTTGGGCCTAGTGGATGTACTACTTATTTTGATGGATTACTCATATGTATTGGTACATCCAATCCTAAAATTTATTGGCATTAGGGTTCCTAGTGACTCTATGTAGGAGTCTAATTAAATCACCCACTTCATCCTTAACATATATCTTGGTCAGTGTTTTGTTAAGTCTTTAGAAGTAGGCCTAAGGAATTTTAGCTATTGTTTATTGATGACCCTTATACATCTAGTGTTATTGTCCTAATAAAACTTCTTTGATGATTCAGGGGTTATATTGAGATAACTCTCATATTCTAAGATTAGGAACATTAAGTCTATGAAGTCAAGGTCCAAGTCCAAAATAATTTCTCCCTTATCATTTAATACTTATCTCTTTTTTATCATAGTGCTTCACCAATGTGATCACTAGCTCAGGGATCTTCAATAATAAGGGGAAAGTTATTTATTGAGGTAGTCCATAGTTGTAAATGCTCTGAATCCAATCATTTTTTAATTCAATATTTACTCTTTTCCAAAAATCACCCAGGTCTATGTGACCTAGGTCTATGTTTATGATCTCATTAGTGTTGGATTCCAATTTGAGTGGGACACCAAGTCCCTTTGAATTGAATTTCATCTCTTTTCCAAACATAAATTTTTGGAAAATTTTATAGGGGAAAACCAACTATAGAGTTATCAAGATTTGGGATTACAAAACACATATAAACATTTATATGTACTTTAGATTTTCTCTTACAGGTAAAATATCAGATGGGGATTATGGTTTTAAAATACACTTTCAAGGTTTGATGAAAACTGTAGTGGGTTTCAAGCTTGAAATTACAAGTAAGATCCTTGATAGGATTTGAAGTTACAAAATGAACTAGGATAGTCTATGGATTTATGTGGTTACAAATGCATGTGGAAACTGTATACAATTAAAAATGGATCATGTCTATAAATCAATTGTAAATCAAAGAAGATAGGTCATACTTACACTTTCAATTGAGGATAAATTAGATAATTGGAAATGTGACCAATGTGGGGATCCACTAAACCCAATTAGGGGATATATTATCATAATACACAATGTTTAGGAGGGTTCCAAAACCTCTAGTCAAACACAATCACATAATAACCCTAGCTAGGTCCTATGTTTTATATTCACTAAACTAATAACTATCAAAGTAAATTCTAATCTAGTGCTCACCAAATCTTGTGGCATAAAGTGGGGGTAATAAACAACAAAAGTAAACAAGCATAGAAAACAATACTCACATCAATGTATATGAAATCCTAATGCATGAAAGATAAGTATAAAAACATATCTATCTAATCTAATAAAGGAGGAATAAATTTAGGAATACTTACCTTTGAAGACAAACCTTAAAGCCTCAATCTTTTTCTTGGCCAAGGTACTTCATAATAGGTTGTTATGGTATGTAAGGATGACAAGGATAAATCAACTATAGGCTACACAACCTATCAATGAGTCTAAAATACTTCTCCACAAGACAAGATCTGTATCTCCAAAGAAATTATGAAACCCTAAGCTTGTTCCTCAATTAGAATAGTGGATAAGCAAATGTGTAATAGCTATTACTTCTTCTCTTCTCTAAATAATGATGAAATGAAATTGTATATATAGGTGGATTTAACCCTAATCCCTTATAAAATTTTTGGCCAATAGGTTGACCTAATCAACCTAGTATAGTTATGGACAATAATTCACTAGGTCATGGGCTAGGTCGGCCAAGAGTAGACCTAGACCCTAAATGAATTTTACCCAAAATTGTATAGGGTCGATCCAGTTGACCCAATATAGTGAATAGTCAAAAGGGGCTTAAGGCTAGAAGAATGGGGACAAAAGGTAGGAAATAACTAAGGAGTGTACAATAGAGAAGAATAATCTTTGGGATAAGTTTTTTAAGAGATAAGTGTATACATAACAAGTGGTAAAAGGGACAAAATTTTTGTAAAGCACCAATGGTCTACCCATCTCTTTCTTGGGACACCCCTTAAGTCATGCACTTAGAGAGATTGAGACTGGATGGGTTCCTGTAAGAGAAATAACATCAATAAGTGATAAAATTTTAAAAATATTATGTGTATACATATGCCCCACTTTAATCTCATCATGTGTCACGTGAGTACAACATGGGATGGTGCTTTAAGAATAGAACATGATAACACATAATGTTGATGCTAAGTAAAATTTAGTAAGGAGAAAATAAGATAAATTAAAGGATAAAATTGAAAAATGAATACCTTTACTTACCTTAGTATTGTAGATAAATATGTAGACTACAAGATAAGTGAAGGTGTCTAATGTGAAGAACATTAGTGTAAACCTATAGAGATTAGTGCAAAAAATAGCTAAAAATTGAAATTTTTGGAATATAGACATATATTAGTGGAAAAAATTATCTAAGACATCACAATTTTAGAACATTTTATGGTTCAAAAATAGGTTAGTAAAAATAAATAAATGATCAAAATAATGAATCTAATGGTAAGGAATTGTGAAAAGTAAATTTAAATAGGGTCAAAGGGAAGTCATTGCTTATTTTTTGACTTGTGTGTGAGAGAAAAAGAGATTTGAGAGACCAAAAAAAAAGGTAATAGAGCTAAGATGGTGAGGATATGATCATTGAGACAAGAGGGATACCTAATGGTCATAGTGGGTGTAGGACAGGTAAGCAACTGAGAATTTCAAACTAGTTTTTCAATATTTTATTTGAAATTAGTTATTTTATATAAATTTGTAATTTTGATCAATTCTAAGAAATGAAATGAACCCAAGAAAGATGATAAGGGTAGTAGAAACTAAAAGGGTAAATGGGTTAAAAGGGATCAGAGTAATAACTATCAGAGGACATTTATTATAGGCAATGAAAGGGGTCAATAGTCAAAACCAACTAGGTTGACCCAGTCGACCTAGTAGGCTAAAAATTTGAAATCCATACTATCGACTTAGTAGGTGTGTGTCGACTTAGTTTATTTTGTATGTTATTGACTTAGTACATTACTACTGACTTAGTAGAGTAATCCACTCTACTGACTTAGTACTAAGGGGGGGAAATTAAATGGTTGACTTAGTTTGTTAAGTCAACTTGGTCAAAATAAAGAAAATTTGGTCAACCTAGTGTTTGACTAAGTGACCAAAATAGTACAAAAATACATGAAAAAGGTTGAAAGAGTGTTAAAAATGCCCAGAATGGCCACCTGAGTACTGAAATGATTGAGTAGACCAAAAATAGATTAAATTGATCAAAAATGGATAAATTAAAACATATTAGGCTTGTTTTTATTAAAATTTAAAAAGAATGTATTTTGATTATAAATGACATGGAAGATCTATATACATCTTTTGTTGTTTTATGGTTATAGGATCATCCAAGATTTTGGATATTGATAGATGCGGCATGGTTCCTATACCTCTTGGAGCGATTGATAGTTGAGGATTGATCAAGATTGGTAATATTACGTCTAAGAAGGATTATGGATATGTGTCAAGTCCCATTGAGTTCTAATTTGATCGTCATGTTCTTATGATACTAGGAATGATTGACTAACACATTTATATGAGAGGTTGATGGGGATACCATTGAGGTGGGTATAACCCTAGAGGACATCCATGTAATTTATGGACTATCAATAGGAGTTACACCCATGATTATGGACAAGAGGAAAGGAGCCTTAGCCATATGGGTAACGAGCTCAGAGTTAACCTATTTGACATTTATACATCTCAAATTTTGGATATCTAGAAGGTAGTTATAGGACTTGTGATAGCATGCATATTGCATCATAAGTCATATGATAAGGTATCAATGTACGTGATAGCCTTGTGATAGACTATTTTAGATCATGGGACACTATATGATTTAGGTTATGTCATTTGGGTCTAGCTTATGCATGACATGTATGGAATGTTGTCCATAGGGAAGAAGACCATGGGGCCAATTATTTTTCTAAGTTCTTAGATATATAAAAATTTCTTGATATATTATCAAGCTAGGTTACCCCATGTGGTTGATGATCAATTTCCTTAGGTACAAAAGTATTGATAGGATCAGGTAGCATAGGTCATGCCCCACATACTAGCACTACAAATAGTTAGGTGGCAAGACATCGTGTGGCAACTATATGGGTACATTTCAATGGTTTGGTTGAGCTATGGGATTATGACACTAACATGAGCATAAACATAGATTATAGGCCATTATACCTAATGGATAGAGTTACATCTAGTGGCATGTGTACCAAGATAGATGGGACTCCCTCATCTAGTAGCTCTTATAGTGGTGCCACATTTTGGGCTAGGCATGTGAAAGAGTTGAGGGGGAGAGGAGGATTGGGGACACTAGTTGCTAGCCCAATGATCAAACCACAACATGAGAGACCATGGAATGGTCAAGAATGATAGGCAATGGATAGAGAGGATAGAGCCTATTCATAGATCTAGGATGATGTATATTGTTGTACTTTGTAAAAACACATGCAATATATATAGATATCTCATTTTGGCATCTGCATGTTGATTTTATGTGTTTGGATTATGGTTTTGGTTTTGGATGCTTGGCTATATTTATTTATAGCACATGTATTTTGATTTTTTGTATATGTTATAGGAAATAGATGAGTTGTGGTTTCTTTTATATCATTATGTAGGACAAATGCATGGTTAAAAAGAAATAGGCAAAAAGGATTTGGCTAAGTATAATTAATAAAAAAAATGTACTACACACTATTTCATGTTGGGAAATGTGTAATAACAAGAAAAATGACTAAGTATAAGAAACTAAAGAATGGTAACCAAGATGGAAAAAAGTTTTTTTTAAAACTAAGAGAAAAATTGGCACCAAATTAAAACAAGTAGAATCACACTAAGTCACATTCGAAAGTATGAAAATAATGTAATAAAGTGGATGATGTGTAAAAGAAAAAATGTTTTTAAAATAAATTAATTAAGTTATTCAATCATACTAAATCACATTGGGAAGTATAAAAGAAAAATAAAATTTGGAAAATTTGGTCTTAAATTTATCACACTAATTCAAGGTAGGGACTATGAAAAATTCAAGAAATGGTTGGATTCTTACATGCAATAAAAAATAAGAAGATAAAAGTGAAAGAATAAAAAATGAAACATAAAACATACTAAATAAAGATTTGAAGCATGTCATTGACATGTAACTTCATAATCAGTCACATCTTATCTCATATTTGACACATGTAATCTTTGTTGTGACTTGGATTATTGGAAATTTTTTTAAGGAAGGCCAAGTCCTCTCCATAGTCTTACACTGAAACTCATAAAGGTAACACCAATGAGGTGGAATAAATGTGAAAATATAAAAACAAGTAATGTTGGTAATATGAAGGTGAACTTATGGTAATTTGTGAGGAAAGCCAGGTCTTATCCATAGTCTTATAATGTAACTCATAAATGGAATCCCTAGGGGAGTGATTAGTGGAAAAAAAAATTCTCAAGAGTAAATATGAGGAATGTAGGGAGTGAAGTAAGTAATGTAAAAATCATAACTTAGGAATCTTAGGAGAAGATCTTAGGATATAAAAGGAATACTAAGGACATGAGAAGACACTAAATGACTAGTGACTATCAATGTACAAAGGAAACCTATTTTATATAGAAACAAATCTATGTAGGCAAATAAGTGTGATACTAAGATAAAATAATAGAGGTATATTGGTAAAAAAAAATTAAAATTGACCTACCTTCTCATGGCATGTTCCCCGTTCCTCAGGACCCCTTATAGAGTCATTGATTTACTGCGAAGATTGGGTACTTGTGTGAAAAATTAGGTAGCACTATTTTTTTTTTAAAATTATCCTTTTATAATCTAGTAGCCTATCAAACCCAAATGTAACTTAGATTTATTTTTAGACTAACTATGGAGTTTGAGCTTTGACTATAAGAAGGATATGTGCTTTGAATCATATCTTTTAGTGTGATTTATTTTTTAAGAATTTTCAATGTTTTTGCCTTTTGTATCATTATCTTTCATTAAATGATTAATGTTTTAAAGGATTTTTTAATATTCATCCTCCATACATATTTATAATGATTAATCATGAGAGATAGAGTGATACACATGAATGAACTTTAGACTTTGTCTAAAGAAGTTAAGTGACCAAAGATAAGACTGACTAGAGCACTTAGGCTTAACAATGAACCAACATGTTATCTCAATTCTTAACCATGTATGTATTTAGTTTGTGAAAGAGAATAAAGGGAAAAAAAAGGTATCTAAAGTGGACTGGTAATAGGAAATTATAATGAGAAAAATTCTTTGCTAACTAATCACATGGTAAAGAAGGAATTAATAAAAGGAAGCACGGTTTGTATAACCAAGTCATAATGACAATTATCCATATATATAGAGATAAGAAATAAAATAATCATGAAAAGATAATAATGGAATATCTTAAAAAATAAACCTTTAAAAATCCAATTATAAATAAGAAAAACAAACATAAATGACATTATAAGCAGTATAAAGTGTGAAATTAAAGTCACTATGTACGATAAATAAGAATTTTGACACAATGTCAAATGAGATAACAAATAGATAAAGATAAATTTGGAGCACACATCCAGTCCAAATGAAAATTTAAATAACACCAAGCATGTGCTCATAATTATTGATAGATTTTTCCACACACATTAGCCATAATATATGATAAGTCTCTATGAAGTTGAATTTGAACTATAGATAATGTCTCATCTATCTTCAGTGAAAACTAGAAAAATACTTCACATCAAATATCTTTAATAGAAAAGGTAGTAATGATTGATGGATCATGTTGAGGAGGACTATTATGCAAGGGATGCTTAGAATAATACATGGGAGTGGACTCTACAAGAGATGAATGGATTTTTTATGGGGGACTCACAAGTGGAGAAGGATCCATAGGTGAGGGTAGGTCCATGGGTGAAGGATTCATGGGTAGAGGAATAAGAAGTGAAGAAGGGACCACATGAGGGGATTAAACCATAGTATGTGGAAACATGGGAGAAGAATTGGGATATTTCTTGTAGGAATGACCTATGAGAGGAATAGTAGGTGTGATAATAATTAAAATATGATCTTTAAGGTGTTATTGAAGGATGCAACAATGATTGGTGTGATGGGTGCTACATTGGTGCCAAAGACAATACACCTCTCCATAGTTAGGAATATACTCAGGTACTACCTTTAAGGTATGTGTGGCCTTCTCTAAGGATTGAGGGGTAGAAGGATGCAAAGTGTCAATATATTATTACAACTTGCAATAATGCATGTATGAATGGTTATCTATGTCATGGAATAAATAGATACACCTATGAGTAGGATTGGTAGAGGTACTCATAAGAGGAGGTGTAACATAAGTGGAAGGAACTTGGGAAGGATCATCGACCCATTTGGTGGGTAATGGATCCATCTATGGTAAATCAAGATAACCATCACCAAGAAAAGGTGGTGGTGGTGAAGGGACTAGACTAGGCTCAATGAAAGGAATGATAGGATTAGAAGTAGGAATATACTCAGCTAAAGTGGGAATAGGAATGGGATCCTAAGTGAGATCTATTAATGGATGGATGGGATCTATAGAAGGTTTAATGAGAGTTACATAATCTTAGGGATAATAAGGCTATAGGGATCATGGTACCTAGAAAAGTGATAGGGCCTAGTCATTACATGATCCATAAGCATACTCCTACAAGGTTATTCAAAAATTGGAGGTGTCTACACCATTTATACCCTATGATAAAGAGTAAAAATTCTAAAATTAAGAGTGATATATGATGGAATATTAAAAGAAACATTAAAATACTAAAACAAAAAAGAACAATAATGGATAATCTTAGCATCACTAGCCTAAATAAGACTACATAAAAGTGGATCATCTAAGGTATAACCATCATCATAATTAGATGTATGAAGATCAATGATGCAAGTAGGGATGAAATTGTCATTTGATGAGGTGTGATGAATGGAATGTTGAGTCTTAGTTAAGACAAAGGGGATGTCATCACAAAGTGGTTTGCGAGAATGAGGTTGCAAAGAATCAAAAAGTTGAGAGATGAGATGAGGTGAGAGATTAAAAGTCTTAATATTGAAATTGATCTCATAAAACTCATCATCATCATAATCTAGGAGTTTAGGGGGAATATTCCCAATGAGTTTGATATGATGGTTATAACATCGAGTGGAATTGATAGGAAAGTTGAATCATTGAGACTCATAAAATGGAACACTGGGCAAAGGTTCAAGAGTAGGAATCTTGAAGACACCCTAATCTTAGAATTATTAAAAATTCCAAGGGTTAGTATCACCTTGAGTCATATAGATAGCTCCATTATGAAGGAATTTAATGCATTGGTAGGTAGAAGAAGTACTTTCTCATATATGCTGAGTCCATGGCCTACCAAGAAGAATGTTGTAAGATAGAAGAAAGTTAAATATCATCACCTTTATGTGAATGGTGACAAGTGGAATGGTAATGGGAAGCCACACACAACCTAAAAGAGGTATTTTCCTTTTATCATAGCCATGATATGTATTACATGTGTATTTTAGATTGTATTCAGAGTATCCAAGAATTTTGATAAAATTGAGAGAGGTAACACAGGTGTAGAAACCCTCATCAATAAAGGCATGCTTAACTTGGATATCACCAAGTTGGACACTAATGAATAGATGAGGATCATCTTCATGAATATAAATATAATCAAGAATCATATAAGTGATGGGAAAATTAAGGTAAAAATAAGTGTCTATTGTTTCATCAACATGTATGGACATCTCTTTGCATTGTTACAATATGTCATCTTCAGATCTAGATAAGGTTTCTTCACATCCTACTAAGGGGGAAAAGGGATGTTAATTTCAAATAAAAGCTACATAATTCAGTTTCAATGATGTGGAGAGGTCCTCATAATCTCAAGAAATGGGATTTGGGATCGGAGATTAGTGAGTTCCATGATAGGATCCCACTTATCATAACCCATAAGAAGATTGTTATAAAGAGGTGCATAGTATTGAAGGAGATCCTTAGAAAGAGGAGCCAAAGTACATTGGAATTTATGTTGATAAGAGGTATAAGGTTTAGAATAAGGTTGTAAACTATGTTGAGAAGATGGAGTAGATGGTGCAGGTTAGTTTTGAGAAGTGCTAGAAGATGCATTGATGAAAGCTTGAGTATCTATATGGGTGTTAGGTAAAGAATATGGAGGGATGGTAGAAATAATATGAGAAGTGTTATAAAAATGAGGAGTTGGAACTGGTTCATAAAAATTTATGGGATCATCTTTCCCTAACTCATATAAGTGAGTTGGAGAAGAATTTTGGATAACACAAAATGTGTGAGTCAATGGATGTGTGTAGATAGGTTGAGGATCAATGAAAGTAACCAACATTTAAATATTAGTAATATTAACCAAATTCTCTTCAATAATTGGGTCAATAAGACTATTTACATTGTTGGTGGAAGAAGTGGGCTTATCTTGGGTATCTTGGTGATTTGGAAGAGGGTATTTATAGATGGCTAAATGAGCATTAAATTGATTTAAAGATTGAGATTTAGTATGTGTTTCATGGGATTTGAAAGTAATGTCATAAGATTTTTAGAGTTTCCTAATGATATAAAAATGATCCAAATTGGGACCAAGAAGAAAATCTATGGCCAAATTAAAAATCTGCCTATAGGTCTCATGAGAATGACCCTAACTAGTATGAAACCAACAAAAATTATTGGGATCATACTAGGATTTCATAGGAAGAGTGGGATCAAGATATCATGGGAGAGGCCTAGGTAGACATTTTAGTAATTCATCTGAGCATAAAATTTTGTGAACATTGATGTTATTAGGTGAAGATAAGTGAGGATTGGTAAATTATTGAGAAGGGGGATCTAGTTTCAAAGATTGGTTAGGAAAAATAACTTAAATAATGTGAATGGTGTCATAAGAATCTATGACATCATCATTGGTATCATGATGATTCTTTTTTAAAGTAAGATATGAGGACCTATATAAGGTTGGGATGTCTTGAATTTATGCATAAGGAAATCTTGAAATTTTTCTTGGTCAATAGCCTCTTCCAAGTTACATGGAGAGATAGTGCAGACTTGATATTATAACTTAGGAAGGATAGCATTGGTAAAGAGATGGAAAAGGTTATCATCAGCCATGTTATGTTCACATTTATTTTATAATATTTTCCACATTTTAATGAAAGCTTGGAAAGTTTCATTTTCAAGTTGCTTACAATTGATAATATGGGTCAAGGTATTCTCGGGAAGAACACTAGTTTGGAACTCTTGGACTAGAGCATTAACTAAATCTTCCAAACTAGTAATAGAATGAGTTTTAAGCTAGTGTTATAAATCTAAAGCATCACCCATGAGAGTTTTGTATAATATCTTGGTAGTGGCAAAGGTGTTTTATTTGACCTAATCTTTATATAGATTTCCAAATGTTTTTAGGTGAAGAGTAGGATCAGTTGATCCATTGTAAGAAATGGTAAGGGTGATACCTCCTATATTGATCTTATAGATTTGAGATGTAAGAGGTTCATTTTGAAGATGCTTAATTGTCTTGTTTATAAGAGGAGGTTGAGTTATGATATTACCATGGGAATCTTGAAGATGAGGTAGGGGAAAATTTTGATTATGCACGCCCCATGGCATTTATTGAGGGTGGGTTTAAAGATGGATAAGGTGGTTTTACATTCACATCATTTGATTTATATTATGATCTTGAAATGTATTCATTTGATTAAGCATTTTTAATAAAATTTGGTGGGTTTTAGTTGCATTTTCAGCATTATTTGAATAATTAGAATTGAAATTAGTGGCTTGGGTACCACTATTAGTGTTGGTAGGATCTTGAGAAGAGTTGTTCGAATATGAGGCACTAGTGGAAAAATTTATTTGTGTAGTCAAATATGGACTAGTGAAGGAATGAGAAGAGGAAACACTAGAAGCATGATTACCATGGGTATAAAATGATGCACTAGTGGAAGATTTAATGAGATTAGGTCTTGGAAGAGGCCCACTAGATGTAGAACCTACCATGCTAGTGCAGATATTATTTATAGAGGTATAAAACATCAAAGAAGAAGAAGTCATGGTATGAGAAGGGGTCAAAATAGAGGGAAGAGGTTGATAATTAAAGAAACTAGTATCCCCAAATCTATGTGATAATGTCAGAGAAGGTTAATGAGGTTCTTAAACTTGACCACTAAAAATGAGATGGTAAATGGCATAAGGATATTTTCCTCGATGTTAAGGAAACTTAGAGATAAAGAAGAGCATTTCAGGGGTATATGCTAATTTGGGTTGATATTTAAGTGAGAAGAAATGATTACAAAGCAAAGAGGAATGAGGAGGGATCCCATAGTTTATTGTGTGAGTGGATATATTAACATTAATATCATCTAGGAGAGGATCCCTAATCTACTTATGGAAACCCTATGAGGATTGGTAAGACTCATCATATTCATTTAATTCAACTCAGTCTTGTCTTCAAACAAGAAGTTCATGATGAAGGAGAAGGAATAGATAAGGAAAAAGTGATGTAAAAGCAAGAAAATATGAATCAATAAATAAGAATAGAGTTAATTGGGTCAACCTAGTATAAAAAATAGGGGCTAAAATTTTAGAAAATAGGGATACAGAACCAACTAGGTTGACCTAGTTCTATAACCTAGATAGAAAATAGGTAGAAAAAGATACAAATTCAAAAAGGTTGACCTATTTCTATATCTTGGGAAGTAGAAAAGAGTACTATGTTGATAGGGTTGACCTAGTAAAGAAGTCAAGGAAAATAGATAGTCTATAAGATACTGTGTCGAGCAAAATAACTATGTACTGAAATAGGAAAAAAATTACAAGTACTTTGAAAACAAGAATTGGAAGATAAATACAATCAATTAGGTCAATAAGGATGATCAAATTGAGACACACAACACAAAACCTTGCACCAATGTTGGCTAGTGCAAGTTTTTGTAATACAACATATAATTGAGCAAAGAGCAAGCAATCAACTTGGAAAGTAAATGCCAACTAAATGGTCATCTTTAATGTTGTTACATTATTAGAGTATGATTTTAATATTTGATAGGAATATAGATGTAAGCATGAAACTAAAAATCAATCTATGGATGGCTTTAAGATGTTTAGGCTAAAAGGAATCTATGTTGGCAATGGTACTAGCTTGGTATTGGGGATTACCCCCTCACTTCACACAACATAATGATAAGTGTATCAGGTACTTATCCAATATATACCATTAACCATGTGTTTATACTTGGCTATAAAACCAATTCAGCTTCCCCCTTGGTGATAAAATCTAAGTAGGTAGGCCTTGGGTAAAAAAATGTTTAAATATGTTTTTAAGATTATGTGATTTGGTAGTGTGTGCAAGAAAATAGAAAATAGTGTAACTAAGTGGTATATTTAAAAACCACCTAATTAGAATATGTTATCTATTTTAAGCATGCAAATAATTAAAAATGAAAGTGTGAGATAATTACTAGCATATAAGTGTTAATTCCAACTTTGAAACATAGTACAGTGTTAATTCAGATGATAATGTATGTAGATATTACATAAAAAAAGTTGATAGTGTCACTACTTTACTATTGAAGCAAAGATCTGATAAAGAACTACATCAACAATATCGACCTAGTTTTCTAGACAAAAGACAAAATATAGGACTAGATCACTAGAGTGGACCTAGTTTATTATATAAGGGCAATTTTAAAGATTATAAATTGTGAAATATAGAATTATAATGAAGGATATAAATGATAGAAAAGAGTAAAACGAACCTTGGTGGGTTGGACAATGTAGAGGAAAATGAGATTATTATTGAAGTACCCTAATTTATACTTACAAATTCTACCAATTAGGTTGACTTGGTCGACCTAGTTCTATAGTTCCCTATTTTATAAAACTTGTAAAGTATATGATGTCAATAATGTTGACCTAGTATGATTTCTAGAAGTCTGGAAGTATACTATGTTGATAGGGTTGACTTAGTATGTTTTCTATAAGTTTGGAAGTGTACTATGTTGACAAAGTCAACCTATTAGCCTGTACCTAATAAAAAAACTTTCACAAATAGAACATAATCATATTTATGTTACTATGTGTTAAACTTGTACACAAAAGTTATAATTATATTGACACTATTGACCTAGTATCACAAATATAGAAAAATAATAAATACAATGATAAAATAATGAAAAACATGAGATAAAACCTACAAGGGTTAGATTCACACTGAGTTTACCAAAATGTATGCAATCAAAAATGTATCATGTCTATTAATCAATCCTAACTTAGAGAAGATAGATCATACTTACACTTTCGACTGGGGATATATTAGATAATCAGGAACATGAACAATATGGGGATCCATTAGCCCAAATTAGGGGATATTTTAACACAATACACAATGTTATGGAGGGTTCTAAAGCCTCCAATCAATCACAATCATGAAATAACCCTAGCTCGGTCCTATGTTTTATATTAACTAAACTAATAACAAGTAAAGTAAAGTCTAATCTATTACTTACCAAAGATTGTGGTACGAAGTGGGGGCAAGAAATAAAAAAAGTAAACATGCATAGATGACATATACTCATGTCAATGTATACATAATCCTAATGCATAGAAGAGAAGTACAAATGCATATCTATCTACTCATACAAAGGAGGATCAAATTTAGGAATACTTACCTTTGAAGATGAACCTATCAAGCCTCAATCTCTCCCTTGGCCAAGGTGTTTATCAAGAGGTTCTTGTGGTATTTAAATATGACAAGGATAAATCAGCTCTAGGATACATAACCTATCAATGTTTCCAAATGACTTTTCCACAAGACAAGATCCATATCTCCAAAGAAAGTATGAAACCCTAAACTTGTTCTTCAAGTAGAATGGTGGATAAGTAGATGCATAATAGCTCTTAATTATTCTTATATTCTCTAAATAATTATGAAATTAACTTATATATATATGTGGATTTAACCCTAAGCCTTTCTAAAAAAAATTATCGAAAGGATCGACCTAGTTGACCTAGTATGGTTATGGATACGAATTCACTAGGTCACGGGCTAGGTTGGCTAAGAGTTGACCTAGACGCTAAATAAATTTTACCCAAAATATTATAGGGTCAACATAATCAACTAATATATTAAATATTTGAAATGGGATTAAGTCTAAAAAATGGGGGATAAAAGGTAAGAAATGACTAAGTGTGCAATAGAGAAGAACAAGCTTAGGGACAAGGTTTTCAAGAGATAAGTGTATAGATAACAAGTGGTAAAAGGGAAAATAATCTTGTGAATCACCAATGGTATGACCACCCCTTTCCCAGTGCACCCCTTAATGTGTGTACTTAGAGAGATTATGACTTGATGGGTTCTTGCAAGATAAATAACATCAGTAAGTGATAAAATTTTGAAAATATTATGTGTATATAGAAACTCCATGGGGTTTTTAATTACAATGGTAGGTGAAATATATATGGGGACTATGTAAGGAATTTTTAAGGGAATATTTGACTTGTTTTAATTATTTTCAAAAAACCCTAGATTACTCTTAGGCTAGAAAACTAGAAGAAAATGACTCTATCAATATTTTGAGACTACACAAGCGAGTAAACTAAAACCGTACCAATACCAAACAAAGGAAAGAATAAACCTAGATTTACTACCAGATGGGAGAAAACACAAAATCAACCTAAGCAAGCTCGAAAGAGAAAAAAAGGTAGATAATAAAAAAACATAGGAGGAATCAGGAATATCGTGTAGGGGGATCAATGGCATTATGGCTTGAGGCATGGCATTACTTGGCATCATATCAAGGTCATGGTTCTTGAATAGAGCTCTGATCTCTTTGATTTGAAAATAAATAATGATTTAAAATTTACCATATTTTGATTTATATAACCTCTACAATAAATTCCCTTATGTTGGTAGTTGGTGGGAGGCTCAGGACTTAAGAATCCTGGAGTAACTTTATAATTTTGTAAATTTACAATTTGCACTTTGACCTCCACTTTCTACCGAGTAGCTTGGTTCATTGAAAATGGGAAATCATAACTCAAGCTGTAATTTACAACTTTTTAAGTTGAAAATTGCAATCCAAGTTTATATTTTTGTAAGAATAATAGTCAGTGGGAGGTAGGACTCGAGTTCTAATTTGAAAATTACAAAATAAAGTTCCATTTTTAGTAGGAGAGTAGTCAGGGGGAAGCAGGACTCAAGTTGTAATTCATAACTTTGCTTCTTGTTTTTGGTAGGAGTGATGCATGGGAAATAGAGGTTAGAATCAATTTACAAATAGTATATGAATCTCCAGTTTCCATGGGGAAGGTGTTCGATAAAAAGCAAATATCTATTTGTAATTTGTAACTTTACAAGTTGTAAATTACGAGTGGGGTTCTAATTTTCATCGATCATGGGTTGTATGAGAATTGGAGGTTGGGATGAAATTTTCAACTTTTCAAGTTTTAAATTGCATATGAATCTCTAATTTTTTATAGGTTTGGTGAAAAGTAGGAAGCAAAGGTCTAGATGTAGTTTACAATTTTACAAGTTATAAATTGCATCTAGATCTCTAGTTTATATCAAGCTTTGAGAAAAGAGTGTCCTGGGTCATTTTAAGTCCTTTTTCCAAAAAAATAATAGGTTTCCCTTAGGGTAATATATATTTTAACATTTTTGGGACAAAAATATCAATAATTTTAGTGACCTCTACATCATGATTTCCTGTTAATCAATTTCTTTCTAGTAACATTCTAGTTCATTGGGCCTGGAGTCATTTAAAGCTTAACACATTTTAACTAGAGAAGAATAAAAACTAGGATTATCCTAAACAAGAATGAAACAGGGAAAAATAGAACAAGCTAAGGAAGCAAAAAACTCCTAATGAGTTGACATGTGCAAAATCACTTATTGAGAAAAATAACTAACCTTAATATATATAATATTTTTGGAATGAATTTCAATCTCAAAATCAATATTTGAGGTATATCCCATTTACTGGGATAGGTAGTTCCAATCCATTGAGCTTGGATATCTAGAATGCACTTGCTCCTTTGCACTGAGTTATAATAAATGGATCACTCCATATTGCATCAAACTTGGTGTGCTTGCCTAGTTTAGCTCTTTTAGAATCCAAATTGAGAACTATGTCTCCTTCATTGAAGCTCCTATTAGATGATTTTTTGTTAAAATTTCTCTTTATTTGATCTTGATTTTCTTCTAGAACTTTCATTAACTATATCCTAACTTATTCTAGTTCCATGAGTTCCACTAATCATATTGTCATTTCATCATTGTCAATCAATTCTAACTAATAATTGAGTTCTAGATATGGTAACTCAATTGATAGAAAAACTATAACTTCCCTTCCATATACCAACATGAATGAATAATTTCTAATGTCTCTCTCATGAATGATCCTATCATCCCATAGTGTTGATTTCAACTTTGTGTGCCATGTCCTTTGGTTGTCTTCCATTGTACTTTTGATAATCCTTATGATATTTTTATTGGTAAACTCAACCAAGCCATTACCATGTGAGTAATAATTGGAAGTACTTAGGTATAAAATGTGCCTTACATCCCATTCACTCATTTGAGTGCCCATAAAATCTTTGGCATTGTCTAAGATAATGATGTAAGGAACACCAAACCTTATGACGATGCCATCCATGAATTCTAAGATAAATGCCTCTATGGCATCTTTCAGTACAACCAATTTAGTCAATCTAGTGAAATATTTAGTTGCTATAATGACCTATTTTTGGATTACACTTGATGGTGGATTGATCATGCCAATTAAATCCAATCCCTAATGAGCAAATAGTTGGTCACCTTAGATTGGTTTTAGAGGGAGAGTTGTTAATCTTTGCTTACATAAACACACTTTTAGTAGTTCCTTACCCATTGATGGTAATCTTTGAATATGCTATGCAAATAATAGCCCCCTCTCATTATTTTGATGGCCATGGTTATTATAGAGAAGTGTCCACCTAATAGACCATCATGAAATTCCTTGAGCACTTTGGGGACTTGACAATGTTCTATATACCTTAGCATGACTCCATTCATATCTTTCCTAAACAATATTCCATCAATAAGAACATAAGGAATAGATTGGAGTCTAAAATACCTCTTTTTATATTGATGGAAATCATATAGATACTTGCCAATCTATAAGAAGATGGTCATGACATGGATCCAGCTATTGAATAGAGGTGGAGTGATTGTTGGGTATTTTGAGCATATACTACATTAGATACTGCATCAGTAATATTAATATCAGAGTTTAGCTATTCACATATAAGATTTATAATTTTTATGTTCAGATCATATTTCATGACTTTTATGATCCATCTTGCTATTTTTTCATTTATTTTTTGGCTCAATAGGAACTCTTTGACACTTTGGTGACTAACCATCAAATGAATTTTATTATTGGAAAGCATATGCTTGAAAATTTTTTGAGCTTTAATTATAGAATATACTTGTTTCTCCATGAAACTATATTTTTCTTCATAATCCTTCAAGGATTGAATGAAGAAAGATATTAGTTGTTCCAATTGTTCTTTTTTATGCTAGGTTAGAATATTTGATATGCTACCTTCCCCTCTAAAATCATGGAGAATGAAATCTTTCTTGTAGTTAGGGTTGCCCAGAGGAAGAGCCTAAAAAATAGCCTTCTTGATGGCTTCAAAGTTGACTTTTCCTTCTTGTGTCCAGCTGAAAATGATACCTTTCTTAAGCATGTTATTAAGGGGCTTAGCCATATAGGCAAAATTTGGAACAAATATTCTAAAAAAATTTATCTTTCCTAAGAAAATTTGTAACCCCTTTTTATGGCTTAGAAGTGCTAATGTAGATATAACACTTATTCTCTCTGGGTTTATTGCAAGACCTTATTTCAAAATAATGTGTCTTAGTAGTTTCCCTTTATAAATTACAAAAATTCACTTTTTTGGATTAAGGTAAACTCCAAATTCTTTACACCTTTTAAAAAATTTCCTAAGGTTATATAGGTGTGCATCAACATGTTTTGAATAAATAATGTTGTCATCTAGGTATACCAGGATCATCTCATTTATCAAACCTATGAAGTCCATATCCATAGACATTTTGAATGTAGCACCAACATTAGTTAAACTAAAAGTCATATTTTTATATGCATATGCATCCCATTTTGTAGTGAAAGCAGTCTTGAATTGGTCTAATTCCTATACTAGGATTTGGTTATATCAAGAATAACTATCTAGAATGGAAAACCTTTTAGATCCTAATACAGTTTGAATAATTTTATACAAGGGTGGAAGGGGATAATGAACCTTTAGGGATGCTTTGTTCATGTCCTTAAAATCTACACAAATCTTGATTTCAACATTCTTTTTCCTTATAGGTACCAAATTAGCAGCTCAAGATGAGTGTTTGATAGGGGAAATGATATTAGCCTCTAACAACTCACTCTTCATCAAGGGTTTTTTTTTTTTTGATTGATTGGTCTCTATTTCTATCTAACAAGATTAGTATTTGGGTCAATATCTATTGTGTATTCAAATAATATATATTCAAAGCCCCTTAGATCTTGATAACTCCAATCAAATTTATCATCAAATTATTGACATAACTCAATAAAATCCTATTTTTTAGAATCATTACATACCTTTCCAATATTAAATGTTTTTCCTCTAAAATGACTATTGGCTCATAGTATTCTTCATTGACTATGATATTCTTATTTTCACCTTTTAGTTGATCATCTGAGTTGAAGATACTCTCTGAAGTAATAAGGCCCATAGGTAATTTATTTGTCTTCAATTGAATGATTTGATCTCCATATTGATCTGGGAGTCTTGATTGGTTTCTATCAGAGAATTTGACTTCTCTCAAAAAAATTACAATTTGTTGATAATTGTTGAAGATATGCTAGTTATTTACATTATCAAGAACAAATGGCCTTGTAGACACTATAAATCAGCACACAATGATTTTCAATGTCATAATTGCCCTAGACCACCTCAAGACCCCCTTGGGCCCAGCCATGACCTCTTTGACTCCTAACTAAACCTAACTGAGCCTGACCATGGTCAAATTGATCAAATGACTAATCCCACCCTTTAACCACCTTTTCACCTTGACCCTTAATCATTGATAGTCAAGATGACCACTGATGGTCACCTTGACTATCGATGGTTAGGTTGTACTTCCTAACCAACTAAACACCCACATCAACCCCACCTTAATTTTATAAAAATAAATCATCTAAATCTACATGTGAGCCATTACATGGATGAGTTATAATTAAATGGCCTAGTTAACATCTTATTACACCTCTCTTTCCTTTCTTATAAGAATAAAGGAGTAGGAGGTGAAAAGTAATCCACAAATATCAAGATATTTTGCATCTAGAGCTTTCTTTTTTGCAGGTGTTCTTCTATAAATCCAATGATCTAGCCATCACGATAGAGAGCTAACTTTTTACCACCCTTTTTTGGCATCCAAGTACTATTACTCTAATGAAATCATGTTAGACTCTATTAATAATCCAACCACCTCAACCATTCATCTGACCAACCTTATGTAAGATAAGTATTTATTTTTTAGTATTTAATTACTTTATTTTTATTTCACAATCAGTCTAGCATAAACCCATCTCCCAGACTTACCTTATGAAATCTCATTAATTATCCATTTATTACCCACATCTTACACATAGTAACCATGAATGGTTAACTTGAACGTCAATGGTATGTCCAACCTTTGACGATTACCTCAACCACCGATGGTCACCTTAATCACTGATGGTCACTATGGTAGAAAATAATAGTTATTTATTTTCACCCTCTTACCCTCAACCAAACCTAACTTTTTGTGTCCCTTCTTATTCACATACCCCTATCCTATTTTTTGAAGCACACTTGATCTGGTCAGCCTTAGTATTTACTTGCTTATTAATATATTAGTAATTTCTAGCCTATTTCTTTATCAAGCATTTCTTGTGTTCAATTCTAGTAGATTTTGATTATTGATGCAAGTACTTTATCTTTTATTTTCTAAACTTAATTGTTTAAAATGTATGGATTGACATCTCCTAAGAAATATCTTACTTTTGGGATCTATCTAACACTAGGCAATCCACCCAACTATCTATCTAACCAACCATTTACTTTAGTGTTGTCTTATTTGTAGGTCATCCTCCTAAGCTAAAGAGGAGTTATTAAAAATCATCTGATTCAATGTGTACACAATCAAATAGGTTTTTCAACTATACCTATGTTTAGTTTCTCCTTCATCCTTTCCTGAAATATAATCTAAAATTCACTGAAACATTTTGGGGTGCCTAGTGGGACACTTGAGTCTCTACTTGGGTTTATCTTGTTCGCATCTATATGATCTCTCTATTTTTTGCTCATAAATGACATCAAAGTTTATTTTGGACTTAAAATCGATTGAATACATTGATTTCTTGTAAATTTAGCTCACATAAGTTAAGTTAAAGTAAAGTAATTCATTTGTAGCATCACTTTTGTCACAAAAACTAAACCAAACCACCTACATCAATCAAGCATCAAACAAACTTAAGACAAGACTTGACTAATATTTCATCACCTAGAAGCCACCTTACCCTTTCTCGATAGTCCCACTTAGAGGTCATTACCAAGGGGATAACCATTTCAGCTCTCTAATGGATTATAAACTTTGGAAATTAGTATATACTAGCTAAGCACTTGACACCCTTATCACTATGGTGTGTGAAGTGAGGGGGTAGGACCCAATACCAAGCCACATATTGATTCTAATACATATTATTTTTTAGAGCCTAAACAACCTAAAACCAACCATAGACTTCTTTTCTAGTACCCAGTCTACAAGCTAATTTTATTCACATGATTTCTTGAAAGCTTAAGGCATAAGCCAAAAGAGAGACTAAAAAGACCTTTAGGACTTAACATATTTTTTAGAGTGTGATTTCTTTCCTTGATCATTTCTTGTCTTCTCTTTATTTAAGTGGTGACATTGTTTGTGTATTCTATATCCCTTACCTTGGATGGTTCTAACTCGTCAGTAGTGAAATAACCTAGCAGAATAAAACCCATCACTGAACCAATTCACCCCTTATACCTCCTCATCTATGGAGTACATTTCTAAACAAAAAAACTCTCTTCATCCTTTGGGAAGTCCTCATTTCCCTTGGGAAGTTCTCCAAAGAGATACATATTTTTCCACTTTCTTAGATAACAATATTGTAGTCCTTCAATATTATCTTAACACTATGACCCATCATACCCCTACTTTAGTTCCATATGTTAACCCACCTTATGGCATGCCTTCCCACCTTATGGGAAATACTTATATTTCCACAATCACCACCCAACCATTGACTACCCAAGATTCCTCATCCATCAATAATACATTTAATACTATCATGTAAAACCAACTTACCCAACCTACAAACACCCTTATACCTTCCATCCCTACCAAAAAATCCTTTACCTTAGGAGTAACCCAACCACTAACCACCTTTACCCCCTCACCATGTGAGTACCTACCACTAACATTTCCAACCTTATTTTGGCTACCCTTAATCTACCAACTCCTATCCAAATTCAAAATATTTTGGTGTTTATACCTTCTACCTTACCACCAATTAGTACAAAGGTCACTACCCTTACTTTTATTACCAACCCAACCACCACTTCTACCCAATATGTTCCCATTGCACCAAATCCAAGTTACATCCCTAACCCATAAGTGCATGTACCTCTACCTACTACCCAACCACATACATCCACCTACCCATACATATTATCCACCCAACTACTTGTGTCAAAATATCAATATGTGGCATCTCCTCAACCTCCTACCAGCTACTAATATGTCACCCAACCACCACAATAGTATGCACCTTAAAACCCTTTAAGTACACAACCCCAAGTAGACCTAATGAAGATGCTCATGAATAAAATGAATACCTTATATTAATCCATTTATAGATAGATCTCACAACATCTTATCATATGACCAAATCTATAATGAGCCCATTCACCCCTCTATCCCTATCAGACCATATCCTCCTCAGTGGGAACTTCCCAAGTTCTCTAATTTTTAGAGTAAGGAGGATCTCTAAAAGAAAATTAGGGAATTTAGGCATGCATTTTATTTTATTACCTATTATGATTCCCTCCTTCTTTATACCTTCCCCATGTCCTTGTCTGATCTAGTATTAGACTGGTATAGTGTCATAACCAAACACTCTTTGTTCTCCTTCACCTAGTTGGACAAAAATTTATTAGATCACTTTTCGATAAATATCTCCAAGATGGTTTCCATAACTGACCTTTAATCTATCTATAAGTTTGATGATGAATCTATTTTTGATTTTTTAGCTTGTTGGAGAAGCCTAATCAATCAACTTTCCTTCTCCTTACCCCAACCTGAACTGATAGAACTTTTTTCTTGAGCACATCTCTTCTACACTGCATGTTCAAAGCTTTAGAACTTTTGATGAAGATTTTACCATAGAATGTAACATAGAAAATAAATCCATTAATGAAGGAAAGCTAAAGTTGAAAAAAAGAACTCTACCTACAAAACCAATGAGACCTCTTCCTCTAAACCAAGAAACCAAGCCAATACCAATGCCAAGAGAAAGGGAACTACAAATGCAATTGTCTTTAAAAATAATTCTCCACCATCTATCAACTAACTAAACTCCTCTAACTCCTCAAAACAAAACATGAGAAACTAAAACAAAAATACTTAGAAGTAATTTACTCTGCTTGGGGAATCTTATGCTTCAATCCTAGAGAATTTATTGAAGGCTAATATCATATAGCTTCCTCCTATAAAGCCTCCTCAAAAAATTTATTCTTAACACCCTGCACCTAGCTATTACAATGAGAATGACCTATGTGATTTCCATTGAGTAGTGGGGAATGATGTTAGTAGGTGCAATAACTTCAAAAACATTGTCCAATCCCTCATTGACAAAGGAGATCTTGTGTTGGACAACCCCAATGCACCTCAAAACTAAGCCTTTGACATTTTTAGGAAACCTTTTCCCAATCATGCACCTACCAAAAATGAGAGTAACAAGGTTGAGTGTTCTTATGATGCCCATACCATCAATATGGTTCTTGACATACTTGTTATTGAAGAACCTATCATGTATCTATCTTTTCTTCACCCTCTCTACTTATTGATGTATTGGAGTTACCTTATCCTCTTTTGGATACCCAAACCAAGGAAGCACCACTTTATAATCCTCTACTTATTTAGGTAGTAGATCCATCAACCCCTCCTTCAACTAACATATTGAAACAATCACCCATTTTACCTTCTCCCTCAATTACCGAGCAATTTACTACCCCTTTAGAAATCATTCCCAAAGAGGAAGCTACCATGTCTACACCTCCCATATAGGATTCACCCATCTAAACCTATATCCTTTGATTAAGGAAAAGGATGAGTTCGTTATTCCTCTTTCTTAACTTATGGGCTTATCTTTCAAGTCCATTATTCAAGGAATAAAACCAATCTACAAACCATTCTCTAAGTTAGTGTAGAAATTAGAATTTTTCTCTAACCCTAACATGGATCGAGCCACCTTTTAAAAGAAATAATGGCTACCCTACATCACCAATAAGGAACCTCTAACTATAAATTTGGAATAACAACCCACCACTCCTATTATCCAAACCCCTATCTTACCAAACAAACTTAATAAAAAAACTCTACCAACCCAACAATTTATCAACCATCTAATGCACCTAATCCTTAAAAAACCAAATCACCTTCTCCAACCAAACCAACCAAAAACCTTGGCACCTTCCTTACACAGAGTCTTAATCACCCATCTATGAAAGTGGAGCTTACCTCACCAAACCCAACAACCAAACACAAAACCAAATCAACTAAGTAAAGCCACAAAAAGGCCAAAGGGCCAAACTCCTACCTCCTTCAACCTTTCCCTCTATCTTGGAGCTTCATCCTCTAATTTTATTAGGAAGCTAATTATCTCAACTAAAACCCAATTGTAATTGTTGGTTACAAAAACACACTTGCTTTTAGACACACTTATCTTCACTAAGACATCAATAACCAAACTACCTACCCTAAAACCTATTACCTCCAACTTAACAACCTCCACCTTACCAAAACCAAAACCATCAACTAAGAACACTACCTTAACTAAATCTTCTACCACCAAGCCCATTTCCAAAAATAATTCCATCTCACCAACCAAGACCAAAACCTCTAAATCCTCTCCACCTTTAGCTAAATCCTACTCAGTCATCTTCCAAAGGCTATTTCAAGCTTCTTTCTTGACCTTAACTATTTTCAAGTCATTTGACCTTCTTAGTCCAAAACTAGTCTGGTATAATGACCACCAAGAGTGCTCCTATCATAGGACACCAAGACATGACATGGAGAACTACAAATCTCTCCAAACAATTATCCATTAGCTCTATGATGAAGATGATATATTAATAGAGGAACCTCCCATGGGCCCATTACTAATCTAACAACCAAAAAACACTACCCAAAACTACCTATTCCCCCACTCTCACCTCAAAGTGATGAGGAACCAAGCCAACCTCCTACCCCAACTCTTCCCTCTATCCATACTATCTATGTGGTCACATGATCATATGCTCAATATAAGGATAAGGGGAATGCCAAAGTGTCTATCCCATGGACATACCCATCTTCCACCTCCCAACCAAGACAAATTCAAACACATTCACCTTCAACCAAACCCAAGGTATCTATTTTGGGTACCTCCTAATCCAACCCCTTTGAATCAATCAAGAGAGTGGTACTCAAACAACTTCATCAGACCCTAGTGAAGATGATCCTATATGATTTGATCTCTACTTCACCTCATCATTATCAAGAAATTATAGAGGCATTATAATCGATAGAGGTCTAACTTGAAGACCCTCAACCTTTGGTAGCCTTTATTGGTGCTCTCCAAATTTCCAACATTATAACCTTCAAGGATTTGGCAATACCTTCTATCCACCTTGATGACCTAGATACCCCTCTCTTTATCATTACCTATATCAACTAGACTCACATCAAATGGGTCATGATTAATGGGGGAGCCAGTTTAATATCATCTCATCCCATGCCTATAACCAACTCAACCTGCTAGACAATGTCATGTCCAAAACCTCAATCACATTTTGATCCTTTAATGACACCATGTCCACTACCTTGAGAACTATTGTCCTTCATATATGTTTAGGACCTCACATGCTCCTTGAACTCATCTATGTAGTGAAAGGTGAATTCTAATACAATTTTTTGGTTGGATGACCTTGGATCAATCCATTGGTTATGTCCCCTCTACCCTTCATCATTGCATTAAATTTGAGCACAAAAATTAGGTTTTCACTATATAATCTGACCCAATCCCCTTTTAATCATGCAACATGACTTACCAACCCAATGATGTCCTCCTACCTCCATCTAGCACATCCTCATCAGCCAAAGACAAACCCTCAACCATGAAATAGGAAGCCATACCTTCTTCTACCAATGAGGCATCAACTCTCTCATTCATCCCCTCTGATAAAATCCTTACCATATATCACTTGGAATTCACATTCTAATATCTTTCACAATGGAAATATTTCCTCCTTGCCCTTGATGCTTTTCTTACTCCACAAGAGTATGGGAAACTTGACCACCAACCTAAGTATGACCCCAAAATTATAGCCATTATTTCCTTTGGACCTTCACACTATCAAACTCATGTCATCTATGGGGGACTTAACAAACCACTTGACACTTATACCACCTCCTATTTGCCTCAACCATTCACTTCTAGCTTCTCTTATTTGGACAACCCAGGCTTGGCCAAGACATACCTCCATAGGTGTGATTGGAAAGGATTTGGTCTTGGATGATATGAGCATGGCCCACATGATTTGATTTCCATTGACATCAAAAATCCTCATGAAAAACATGGCCTTAGTTTCATTCTACTCAACAAGAGGAAAACCAAACCACCTACCATCACCATTGTTGAGGAAAACATCCATTCCTCACCAACCTCTCCTCCACCTACATGTGAGGATGAGGACATCATCCCCCCTAACTTTTTTTTTTCAACAAGATTAGACTTCGACCCATGACTTATCAAAAGGATAGGGCAATTATAACCATCCATTTGACCCATCTTGAGATGATAGGAGATGACTCTCCTACCATTAAACTATTTAGTGCTAAGATGATGATTCCATTTTCACCTACCTTGGTGCCCTAGATTTTTTCATCCACAAATCCCTTCCTTCTGAGACTTCAACCATGTTGAATGAATCCACCATGGATATCAACTTGGGTACTTTGGATAACCCTTGCATTGTCAAAATTAGTCAATTGCTAAATTATGAGGAACTTCGAGACTTCCCCTCTTCCTCCAAGACCACAACATAATATTTTCTTGGTGTTATAATGACATGATATAAACTAACCTTGCCATTACCACCCAAAACATAGTTACCAACTATGATGCCAAGCCCATCAAGAAGAAACTTTGGCATATGTACCCTTGCATAGCCCTTCTTGTTAAAGAAGAGCTTATGTATCCATCAATTTCATTCAACCTATTAAATATCCCTAATAGGTCTCAAATGTCATGCCTATCACCAAAGCCATAGGGAGACTATGAATTTTTGTGGAATTTTAAGACCTCAACCTTGCTTGCTCAAAAGATGACTTTCCTCTACCAAGCATCGACTAGATAATTGATCTTACAGTCAGCCATGAGATGTTATCTCTCATGGATAAATTTTTTGGTTACAATTAGATCCTAATTTCCCCTAAAGATCAACACACAAACAACTTTATCACCCCATGAGGGACCTTATACTATAAAGTCATGCCTTTTGGATAAAATAACACTGGTGCAAACTACCAATGTGCCATGACTTATATCTTCCATGACGTTATCCATAAAATTGTTGAAGACTATGTAGATGACCTTCTTGGGAAATCCAAATATTGTAAGGACTATCTATCCATTCTTAATATTATATTTGAGTGCCTCATCCATTACCAAATCTACCTTAACCCTAAGAAGTACATTTTTGAGATCTTGTCAAGAAATATCCTTAATTAATCATTTCCCTTAAAGGGATTGAAGTTGATCCTACCAAAATCAAAGTCATCTTTGACATGCTTCCTCAAATCAACCTCAAGTAACTCTTTAGTTTGTAGGATAATCTCCAATCCATTCATCACTTTATCTCCCAACTTTTAGATCGATACCAACCCTTCTACCACCTTTTGAAGAAGGATGTATTTTTCAAGTGGAATAGTGACTGTTAAAAGGCCTTTGTTCACTCAAAAAGTATTATTTTTCTCCACATATCCTCACCTCTCCCAAGGATGACCAATATTTCTACCTTTATATCTCCACCATTGAATACTCCCTAGGGAAAATGTTTGCTTATCAAAATGAACAACACACAGAGAAAGTCATCTACTACATCAACTACATAGTTCTAGAGTATGAGACTCGATATACCCATACTAAGAAACTTTGCTTAGATTTAATCTTCATGGCCACCAAAATTTACCACTAATTTATTAACCATAAAACCTATGTCATAATCAATACTGACCCACTCAATTATATACACTCCAAGCCATACCAAAACTAATGTATGACCAAGTGGCTTATGCTTTTATCAGAGTTTGACCTTGAGTTCATTTAGAAAAAGTTAATTAAAGGGCAAGTAACTATAAACCAATTTTTTGAAGCACCATTAGCAAATAATCAACCTCTTCCTCTTGAGTTCCCCCATGAGTCCATTGTGACTCTCTCTCAAGCAAACATCACCTATTAGGTCACCATATTCTTTGATGGATCAAATTTTTAACAAGGTGGTAGAGTCGGTATCATCTTTATTCCATTTAACAGTGAACCTCTTCCTTTATCCTTCAATCTTGATTTTGAATGTACTAACAATATGGCTAAGTACGAAGCCCTAGTGATAGGCCTTCAAATTGCCTTAGCCTTGGGAGTCAAAATAATCAATATCTTTGGTGACTCCCAACTTGTGATTAATCAAATCAACATCTGTTACCAGTGTAAGAATGATGTTTTTCAATAGTACAAACAACTAGTTGTTGAACTCTTAGCATCATTTAAACACTACCATATCCAGTCAACCTCATGATCTACCAACAATTTTGTCATCACCATGGCTTCCCTTTCCTCTCAAATACTATCTACACCCTCTGGCTCTAATCTATCTATTATTATCCATACACTTACCCAACATTCCTATGTCAAACTAGATTTTCTCACCATTTTTAATGTGGAAGAGACCCAACCTAACCTTTGGTATCGATAGACCTTCAAATACCTTAACCTTATCATCATTATTTATGATATTTCTAGGAATGCTCAAAGAACATTTATCCAGATTACCTCATGTTATGCCATTATCAAGGGAATTCTTTAAAAATGAGGCTTTAATGGTCTCTTCTTACATTGCCTATGCATTCATGAAGCCTCTCATGTTATTAAGGAAATGCATGATTGGATCTATGGGGTACACTTTAGTGGCCTCATTATAGCTAAATACATCCTTCACCTTGGCTATTATTAGCCTACCCTTAATCAAGATTATTGTGATTATGTGAGAAAGTGTGTTAAGTGTTAACAACACATCAATCTGTATCATGTACCTATCCATAGTCTTAAAATTTCCATTGATTTATGGTCCTTTACACAATGGGGTTTAGAACTTATTGGTGAAATTAATACCCATTCTTTGTAGTGACACCATTCTATCATCACTATGAATGATTATTTTACCAAATGGGTAGAAGCTATTCTTTTAGTCTTAACCAAAGCAAAAAAGATTATCAACTTTATCAACCATAATGTCATCTAAAAATTTAGTGTTCCTCACAAGATTATCACTGATAATGGTAAATATTTTAAAAACAAGTAAGTCTAGGGTCTTTATGATGTAATCATTATCAAGTTAAGTTTCTCATCACCCTATCACCCTCAAGTGAATGGATAGGAAAAAACCTCTAACAAAACTCTTAACAACATGCTCACTAAAATCATTAATGCATTTGGTTAGTATTAGTATTTTCACATCCCCTTTGCCTTATGGGCATATTGCATTAGCATCCAAAACCCTACATGTGCTACACCTTTTTAACTTGTGTTTGGATTCAAGGCCATCTTACCTCTCAAAGTCAAAATCCCATCTCTTCACATATATTTGCAAGATTTAATTACTGAGGATGATTATTTTTAGTACAATTTATCCCATCTTGAGCTAATTGATGAGCATTACTTAGCCTCCTTTACCCATATTCATGTCTATCAAGATCACATCAAACATGCCTATTAAAAACACCTTAAAGTGTAAGAATTCAACATCAGATACCTCATCCTAAAGGAAAAAATAACATGTCACCAATATTGAGTAAAGAAATCAAGGAAAGTTTGCTTTCAATTGGCTTGGACCTTATATCATAACCCATAATTATGGATTAGGAGCTTACTAGTTGTCCTCTCTTGAAGGCAACCCAAAACTTGAGCCCCTCAATTCTTTGCATCTACATCCTTTCTTTTGTTAAAAAGGATCAAACTCACCTTATATCTAACTTAAACTCATCCATTTCTTACAAACCATATGCATCTACCTATTTTATGTGTATCTTATTAAAACTAAATCATGTGACTATCCATCATAATCATAGCCTAGTCTTGAACAATGGGTACCATGACTCTACCTATGACATGATTCTCATGGTATTTTTTCCCCTTATACAGGATGGGTTCCCATGATCATTGTCAGCTAAACCCATTTACACATAATCAACCTTCTTGTGATTTTCAATTTTACCTTCATAAAGGTGAACCCTTTAAGCCTATTTAAGCATGTCTATGTCAAGAAAAATCAAATAAAGAAAAAAGGTAAAATCCAAACCAATATCAATCATGGGTCATTCCTAGCATTCACAGACTACTCCCTTAAAGGATAGATATTGAAAACATATTTGAAATAGTTTAACATAAAGTGGGCTACTCCCTTGAAGGATAGCCATCAAAAGTTTTAAACAAAGCACACAAACTTAGACCACTCCTTCGAAGGATGGTTGAGTAAATCATTTGTCAAAATAAGCAATTTCTTGGAAGTTTATTGCATCAATTAGCTTTGCCAACCCTCTTAAGTAAATAAGCAAAAAATCCAATTTCAAGCAATAGAAAAATCAAAATAATTTTTGAAATCCACAATCAACTCTCATAAACAAAATAATATGGAAATCTATAATCATCTCTCATGAGTATACTTTCCACATCAATCAATATACACTTTGTATGATATAGACTTATTCATACTGAATCTTCAAAAACCTACAGAAGAGGCATGCTAGTCTCACAAGAAGGTTCCATTTTCATCCATCTTCCCTTTATACAGTATAAGCAAGGGATTCTGAGCTCACTTAACATTATGTGATCAAGACACCTATTTAACCAACTAACAAATGCTATTATGAATCATTCAAAGGGCTTATGTTCTTTAAGCCAATCCAACTTTGGTTTTATTTTAGTCCTTGTCAATGAAGAAGCATCATGTCATATTTTTACCCTATTATGACTAGTTGATACATTCACTAAGACATTTGTCTCTTGATTATATCTTCTATTCTCACATCTAGTGTTGTTAATTACCTTACTTTATGTGCTCTACCTCTAACAAAAAATAATAACCATAATCATAAACATCGTACATTAACATATATCATAAGAAAGAACATAAATAATTAGCATATCCATTAGTGTATCAAAGTCAAACATCCATGAATAATAAAATAATTAACCATTTTCACATGTCTAAATAATAAAGCATATACTCATTAAAATTTAGCATGTCATAAGCATACATGTCATAAAGCATAACCATAAGTAAAATCCATTATATGCCTAGCTAGGTGAGTCTACATCAGTATCTAATATCCATAAGCATCAGCATAATCAATATAACATGAGAATAATAAATATAAACATCATCCCATAACATCAAAGCAAGACATAAACCATGAACAATAAACAAGGATCATATATATAAATCATGAGTCTAACATAATAGTGTGTACACTAATATACATGTCTCTTTATATCAAAATATACATCTCACCACATCAGCTCATAATCTAGAATCAAAATGATATACAACATATAATATATCCAAACTATATCAGAGATATGCCCCTAGGGCACCACTGTCTCTTGGAGTACCACTAGGTCCTAGGGCCTACCCCCTTATAATACCTATTTATCCACCTACAGACATAACCCACTACCCTGGTGTTGCCACACTAGCACCGCTTGCCAAACTTGCTATGTACTAACCTCAAAGGGGTTTATTAGGACACTGCCTCAAGAATATAGACTCATAATACTATAACTCCTCCACTGTGGCCAAGTATTATGCTATGGAGATGGTGCTCGATGGTGTTATATGTGTTATGTCCCCTCTTCTTTGTCTTAATGAGTCTCTTTCTTATGTAACCAAGGCTAGGGAAGCTCTAGCCTAATCCTTATCCCTTGTAAGTGTATCCACCTGACCCTATAAGACTACCACCTAACCCTATAAAGCTGTAACCTATGCTTATGAAGCATCTAGTGTTGCTCTTGCTTATACATCTAGGGCACCTCCCTAGACCTATGCATGTTGACCTCTACCAGCTAGGTCTACATCCATCAGCCTCTTACCACCATCATCTCCATCAAAGTCTATTTTTTCATATATAGCCTAATACCATGCAGGATAACCATCTAGAAAACTTGCATCATCAATCACTGGCCTTATAAGCAACTCCTCATGATCAAGCAATGTTTGCACTAGATATGGGTTTGGTAGAATTATTTCTACATTTTCATGTTTGTATCTCAAGAATGGACCTAGGATCCCTTGAACCAAGCCAAACTACCTCCACACCCTATCAAACAAGATGAGCTCTACCTTTCCCTCCCTTCGATCAAAGATCCACCTATAACTCTATAAATATAACATCTACCTCCTATAGCTAACCCATTCTATGAACCCAACATATGGTCTCCAAATAATATCACCAATGCACTTAGTGCACCCCTAAACCAATCTACATTGTGAGCCCCTCCACTCACTCTTGAAGCAAAAAATTTATCTCTCCACCTCATGTAACCCATTAATAAATCTATTTGAGTGTATCTCATCCATGGTATCCCCACTGGCCTTAACACTCAGATGTGCTTGTAAGCCTAGTAGTGTAGAACTAGACTGACACTAATGCAATATCTATTTTGGGCCCTAAAATCCCATAACTCCCTATATATCTACACCAAAATCATAGGTACCCATCCAAACACTGTTAACGCTAGCAACATCTCAACCAACACCCTAGCAGTAAGTATGAGAACCTCCCACTACTCAAGTTATGAAGGTCAAAGCATGACATTACTATCATCATCATAGTCATAAGTCTCCTCTCACCTAGTGCCCTTTGATATAGTATACTATAGCTGAAGCCCCCAATATGCCATCTGACATGATCACCATCATCTTTGTACATCAACTCTAATAAATTATCTCACTCCTCCCTCTCAATGTGATATATCAGATCACCCCATAGGGTTTATTGAGTGATATTATGTATATCTTTTGTTAAGATAATCATCTCACTAATCAATAAAAAGAAGGTGTTTATGGCCAAATCCCATCTCTCAATGAGCACCATGATCATAGATGCATCACACAACACATGATGGTAGTGTCACATCACTCCTAGACTAACCTCCTCCATATGTGCCTAATAAATTTGGGTCATCCCCTAGTAAACCTCTATGAAGATACATGGCACTTGATTATTTATTTGAATTTGCTATCATGCCTACATAGTTCATTAGCAAACACACTTAGTCATCTATACTATTTTGCTTACGACCTTTGCCTCTTCAACTATCTTGTCTACCCTTAAAATCTACATAATGACCTATTTCTCTACCCATATTACCTATTTAACCAATACCCACACTGCCATTTTACCTTATTTATCAACCCTATAATTTTCACTATTACTTTCCACACCTACCTTTTAACCTACAGGGTCAACCCATACCAGATAATTAATATCTAGTATGCCTTAGCACTTTAAATATTTTCATAACCATAATTTAACTAGGTGACCACTGATGGTCATGGTGATCCTCAATGGTTAGGTATCCACTTCCTCATGGATGTTGATCATTGATGGTCAAACCTGACCGTTGATGGTTACTATGGGTGTTCTACGAGTAGAATACCAAAACCTTGAAACTACCCAAAACCACCAAAAACTACCATTTATTAAAAAATATCCTACCCAATCTTACCCCTAGTCTACCCTAACCAACCTACCCTCCACAATTTGGGAATTTACCACCTAATTTAACAAAAAACAAGACAGCCCTACCGAGGGCACATCTAGACCTCTAAGCCCCACCCACCCACTAATCAACCTCAAAACTCAATACAAATGCAATTCATAGCTAGTCTACCAATTCAATGTAACACTTGCCTCATTCTTTGACCATATTCAAAGATGAATTCAAGGACCCCATGCCCATCCTTTTTTATGTCCATGCACACCCTACATCCTTGTTAGTCCACTCAATCTAATCATCTACCTAGATAATCAATCATCCACCTCAATAATCACCCTTAGCTAACTTCACCCAACACACCATAAACCAAAGCTCTAAAGTCAAAAATTTCAATTAAACAATGATAAAGACATTTCAATTTTTACCTCTATTATTTTAGGGTTTACACCATGACCATCGATAGTCAAGGTGATCACCGACAATCACCCTTAAGCACCTTGACAATTGATGGTCAGGTTATTCCCTTTTTTGCTCTTACCTTGAGCAACCCTTTTCAAGTAGACCTAAATCAAACCACTCACCCATGAAGACTACCTTCTCTACCCACCATGACCACCTTGTCATCTCACCATTGGTATATTTCAGCCTAACTAGCATGCATTTTGTGATGACTTTTACCTAGTCTCTTGACCACATTAACAATATTACCATGTTGACCACTTTTGTACACTAGTGCCACTTCATGCATACCCAACCCACTTGTGTCCTCTCGGTATCACTTCCTACCTTAAATACCTATGAAACTTTCCCAATTTATGTTTTCATCAGGAGCACTTCCTACCTTGGGTACCCATAAAAACATTGACATCCCCTAAGAGACTTATATTTACAAGTGTACCCAACTGCTACACCTAAATGTGATCACATGGTCTACTTGTCACTTATCCTTATAAATCATCTAACTTTATTTATACCAACTATGGTAACCTATTCTATGCATGATCTTGTATATCATACTCTTATTGCACTTTGTGTGCTTATTTTATGCCACCAGTGCCCAATCTATCATTCACCCTTTTTAGCATTAACTTTCACCACTTATCAAAACTGCACCTAATTCTATTCTACCTCATTAACTCTTCACTTGAGGGGGAATACATTCTCCCATAATTGAGGAAAATTTACTTTTGACCCATAATTTATTTTTGTCTTGTATCTTGTTTCTAAAATTTCCATAACAAAAAGGGGGAAAATGTAGACACCAAAAATTCGTACATGATGGTTTTGAATATCATAATTCCTTTGGATGACTTCAATAACCCCTTGGGCCCAACCATGATATCTTTGACCCATAAATAAACCTAACCAAGACTAACCATGGTTAGTTTGACTAATTTACTAAGCCCACCCTATAACCACCTTTTTACCTTGGCCCTTAATTATCGATGGTTAGGATGATCACTGACAGTCACATTACACTACCTAACTAACTAAAAACCCACATTAACACCACCTTGATTTTCTAAAAATAACTCATCTAAATCTATGTGTGATTCATTACATGTATGAGTTATAATTATAAATCCTAGCTAATGTCTTGGTGTACCTCTCCTTCCTTACCTATAAGAAGAGAGGAGCAGGAGGTGAAAAAATATCCACAAATATCAATATCTTTAGCATACAATGATTTATTTTGTAGGTTTTATTTTATCAATGTATTGATCCAACCATTATAATAGATAGATAAATTACCACCACCCCTTGATCGATAACCAAGTACCATTACTCTGTCAAAATCATGCCAGACTCTATCAATGAGCCAACCACCTCAACCATTCATCCGACCAACCTTCAAAAAGCTAAGTATTTATTTTATAGTATTCAATTACTTTATTTGTATTTTTTAATAATAAAAACATAAACCCATCTCCCATAATTACCTTTTAGAATCTCATCAATTAACCATTTATTACCCACAACCTACACACAGTAACCATCGATGGCTAACTTGACTGTCGATGGTCTGCCCAACCACTGATGGTTGCCTCAACCATCAATGGTCACTATGGTAAAAAATAATAGAAAATTATTTTCAACCTCTTACCCCCAAAAAAACCTAACTTTCTATGTCCCTACCTATTCATAGACCCTTATCCTATTTTCTAAAGTGTGCTTGATATGTTTAGCCTTAGTATTGCCTTGCTTATTATTATATTAGTCATTTCTATCCTATTTCTTAATCAAGCATTTATTATTTTCAATTTTAGTATTTTTTTATTATTGATGCAAGTACTTTATCCTCTATTTTTTGAACTTAATTATTTAAAACACGTAGATTGATATCCCCTGAGGAAGCTCTTACCTTTAGGATCTAGTTAGCGCTATGCAATCCACCCAATTATCTATCTAACCAACCATTTACTTTAGTGCTATATTATTTATAGGTCATCCTCATAATCATATGATTTAATTCATGCACAATCAAATAAGTTTTTCAACCATACCCATATTTAGTTTCTCCTTCTTCCTTTCCCAAAATATAAGATGAAATTCACTGCAATAGGCCTCACTATAAACTTTACATTCTAGTTATTTTTATTATTTATTTCTTTAGGCAAGTTATACTGGGAACCTACTGAGGCCATATGATCAGCATATTTTTTTGTGCTCTTGGTACTGCTTGAATTTTTAAATTTATAATGTCTTCTAATAGGTCTCAAACCGTATGTTTGTAATATCTTAATAAGTTATTCTTGGTTATGTTTTTGTATCTTACTTGGTGAAAAATTAACTCACTATTACCAAATACTTGAGATTTTATCCCTCTTTTCTTGTCTATTTAGAGACCTCAAATCAATGCTTCATATTCAGCTACATTATCAATATAATTGAACTAAAGTTTGAAAGAATATAAATAACTCTCCTTTTGTGGAGAGTTTAAAATAATACCTACACTTACACTATTCCTAATTCTTGATCTATCAAAGAATAGTTGCCACATTATTTGAGGATCATCAGCTAGTTTTACAAGATTTGGGATGTTTACATCATTTTCATGAATGAAATATATACCCAACCTAGTTTATTATGCATAGTCATAAGGATTAAATTGGATTTTTGATCCTCATTCATCTAGATGAATGTCTAGAATATCTTCCATAGGTGTTGCAATTGCATGATCAAGCTCTTCCTCCTGATCCTATAGTTTGCAATTCATGTCCATAGGGATAGGAGTGTATGGCTCAATATGGTCTTTAGCAATTGGATTATCTCTTTTTGTTACTCTTGTTCCATATCTCATCCTAAGAAACATGTGGGACCAATTAGTAGATAGATACCCTCCCATTTTTTTAGTGAAGTCTTGGGAAAGGTAGATAGAAAAGTAGGGGGAGATCAATAACTAAGATATCTTTGGAAATTGATAAGCTTAGACATGCATGAATGGTAAGGTTTAAAACTTTTATAGTCTTGACTATTTGAACAATAGTCCCATCCAATTGAACCAAACCTTTTGAGACATGTGTATACTTAATACCAAGAGCATCAATTATTTTCTTGGGCATAATAGAATTACTAGCCCCTAAGTTTATCATGAAATTATAAGTGAGATACTTCCAATTATGAGTCAAAGGTAGAAAGGGAGAGGCTTAAATTTTTTTCCTTTTTTTTGTGTCAGTTTGTGGTTAACACAAATTAACTACAGCATTAGATCCCTTTGTCAAAACATTGTTTATTATTTGGAAGTTTTTCAAAACTTCTTATAGCAAGTCCCTTTATGCTAGAATGGATAGTGCTTCCCACATAGTGACATTCAAATTAGTTTTATTCATTTTTTCAACAATACTAAAATGAATGTTACCAACCTTCATTGGTGCCTTTATGGGATGTATGTCATATTTCACAAGATTTGGGGTTAGTAATTTTGAATTTGATTGGCCCACTGACACATTGGGTGGCCTTTATACCATGTTTCTTTTTGTAGATACTTGTACAAATTTAGAAGTTGCAACTTATTCCATCCTAGGGGTTTGATCACTTTCTATTTCCCTTTTATTTGAACATGTATTTTCTACCACTAAACCACTACCATTGAATAATGTTTCATCTTGATTTACTCCACAAAAGTCCTCTTTCTAGTTTAAAAGAGTAGCTTCATTCTGAGCAGGTTCTTGTGTATCCTTTTATTGGTAAGTGGCTTCTTCTTGATGTTCTTGAGTGTTTTATATGCTTTTTACCATCAAGGCTTGATTGATGATGCCATTAGGAAAACAATTCTGAGTATATGGCTGACCACAAGGATAACACCACTTGTACTCCTAAGCTAAGTTATTTTAAATAGGTATAATAGCTTTGAAAGTACCTAGTACAAGTAGAGCACATATATTCAGAGGTTTTGCTTTCATATTTTGACTTTATGGCTATGAATTACCTTGGTATAGATGTTTTTTGGATTGGTATGTTTGGTTAGCTTATTGATAAGGTCTTTAGTTCTAAGATTTCTTCTTTTTTATTACTACCAACTTATTGTCAAATCTCTTAAGTAGTGACTTAACCTCACATAAAACATAAAAAGGAGAGTGAGTTAAGGCTATTTATTTGCTTATGATGGTAATTGGGGAAACTATAGGTTGTTTAGGATGAAATTTTAGAAATAAAGGCATTGGTGGCCTTGGGACATTTTTTCCAGCTTAAATTAGACAATATTTTACTCATATTAAAATTTCATAGGCATTGGGAAGTGTGGTGCCACCCATTGATTTAATCATGATATCTATATCGCTATTTAAAGCTCTTAAGTAATATAAGAAGGCATTATTTGGGGTTGGCTTGACCAACACTAGAATTCTATTCCATTTATCTTGAAAGTGAAAATTGAAATCACTTATGAACTCATGAGGAACTTGCTAAATAGCAGTTAGCTATTTAACCAGGAAGAGTTGGTCATTCTTATCTTCAAATTGCATGTATAGTGTACTTCTAAGTCATCCCAAACATAGATGTAATTAGGAGGAAGACTTATATACCATTGTAAGTCTTTACCTTTAAAAGAGGAGACAAGAAGTTTGATTACAACATTATCTTACACTACATTTTGGATTGAGTAAATATTAGCAATATCTTGTATATGTTCTATTGGAGTGGTTGAAGTTTCACTAGTAAAATACGAAAGGCTTTTCAAAGTCAAGGTGGGTATATCACCATAATGTGCCAACTAAGGTGGGTTACCTCCATTGAAGGCTACAAAATTTTGATTTTTCAAATCCATAATGGGAGGTATGAAACTATTAAGTTATTTATAGGAGATGTAAATAGATTTTTAGGATATACTCTAGTGTAAGGTGTATACACATAATATTTTTAACTTTTATCAAATACTGACACTTTACATCTTACTAAAACCCATTGAGACTCAACCTATCTAAGTGTATGCCTTAAAGGGTGCATCGAGAAAGGGGTGGGTAGACCATTAGTACTTCATAGGATTTTTGTTCCTTATTTCCACATTATTACCAATCTAACTAGTTCCTAAAACCATTCCCTAAGGTATTACTCATCCTTTGCACACTCCTCTAGAATTTTTCACTTTCCATCCCTATTTTCCTCACGTTAGGTCCCTTTTTTTATTTGTTTGTACTAAGTTGATTGGGTTGACCTTGTATAGTTTTGAGTGATTTTCACTTAGGAACTAGTTGGGCTCTTGGCTGACCTAGTAAATAATTATCCAAAATTATGCTAGGTCAACTGGTCAACCCTATTAGTTAGGATTTTTGGAAGGGTTTAGGATCAAATCCACCTATATATACAAGATCATTTCATCATTATTTCAATAGGAAATCAAGATTTATTATTCACTCATGCTTCTTTATAATTTTCTCTTCCACCATTCTACTTGAGGAGTCTAAGCTTAGGGTTTCTACTTAGAGAATGTAGACTTGTGGATAAGTATTAGATGATTTTACCTTTATTAGTGATCCTTAAAAACCACAAAAACCTCTTATGAAGCCCCTTTGGCCAAGGGAGAGATTGAGTCTCGATGGTTTCATCATTTAGGTATGTATTATCTAACTTTATACCTCATTTTAGTATATAGAAGTAGCAGAAGTATTGGCTTCAAATAATATTACTCTTCTTATTCCATGTATTAGGGTCTTACTCATACATAGCTTAATTGAGATTCTCTTGTACATGTTTTGATTGTTTAATAACCCCTCATATTATGCCACAAGCTGTGGTGAGCACTAGATTATATTTACTATACTTGTTATTAGTTTAGTGATATATCAAAATACAGAACTCCCGTAGGGTTATTGTGTTTGATTGGAGGCTTTAGAACCCTCTCTAGTATAGTTTATTTTGGTAAGATATCCTCTAATTAGGTCTATTAGATCTCTATATTGGTCATGTTCTCACTTAATAAATGTGCCCCCAATTAAAAGTGTATGGTATGATCTATATTCTCTAAGTTAGGATCGATTTATAGACATGATGCATTTCTAATTGCATACATTCTGGTGAACCCAATATGAACCTAACCCTTAGATGTTCTTCTTTAGATATAGGCTACTAGGTCAACCCAGTTGACATAGTATAGGTTTTTAGGCTTTCAAGCATCTAGATCAGCATATTAGGTCAACCCAATCAACCCTATACATTTTTAGGCTATTAGTAATAGGTTTATACAAAGCTAGGTCAACCTAGTTGACATAATTACCAAAATTTTCAAGTAAAAATCAAGGCTATTTAATAGTAATATCATATTTATTTTCATCCTCCAACCCACCAAGGTTCCTTTCTATCCTTCTTTGTCATTTCTAGCATTTGTTATAGTTCTATTTTTCATAGTTTGCAATCTTTAAAACTACCCTTGTATAGTCAACTAGGTTGACCCTATTAATGTAGTTTTGTATTTTGTGTTCTATTTATAAATCTAGGTCAAATCTATCAAAATATTCATTTTTATAATCCTTATTTCTACAATACAGAGGTGACACTATCAACCCTATTTTGTATTCTTTGCATACAATGTCAACTGAATTGACACTATATTATGTTTCAAAGTTGGAATTAACCCTTATATGATAGTAATTAGCTCACACTTTCATTTTTGTTTCTTGCATGCTTAGAATAGATCACATAGTCTAATTAGGTGGTTTCTAATTTATCATTTAGTTTCATAATTTTTTATTTTATGTACACACTACTAAATCAAAAAATCTTAAAATGTATTTTAACACTTGTCTACCTACGACCTGCCTACTTGGATTTCATCACCAAGGGGGAAACTGACTTAGTTTTTTATCCAAATATAAAGACATGATTAATGGTATATTTTGGCTAAACACCTGACACCCTTATCACTATGGTGTGAAGTGAGGGGGTAAGCCATAATACCAAGTGAGTAACATTGCCAATATAGATCCCTTTTATCCCAAACTTCCTGAAACCATCCTTATATTTATTTTTAGTTCCTTGCTTACAACTGACTTTCTATCACATCTAAAACTATATTCTAATAATCTAACAACATTCAGGTTGACCACTTAGTTAGCTTTTAATTTCCAAGTTAACTACTTGCTCTTTGCTCAATTATATGTTGTATTATAAAAACTTGCATTAGCTATTGTTTATGTCAGGTTTTGTGTTATGTGTCTTAATTAGATCAACCTCATTGATCCAATTTATTGTGTATTTAATTTAATTTTTTGCTTTCATAAGTACTTGAAAAATTATTATTATTTTAGTACATAATTATCCCTATTGACACAATATTATTTTTTACCCATCAAATATAGAACTAGGTCAACCCAATTGACTCTATATATTTCCTACTTAGTTCTTATATAAGATACAGAACGAGGTCAACCCAGTCGACCCTGTATTCCTATTTCATCAACTTTTAGACCCTATTATCTGTACTAGATTGACCTAGTCAACTCTATATTATTTTTTTCCTTCCATGTTTTCCAATTTAATTCTATGTCTATCATTATTAGCATTGTGTTCATTTCTCTCTAGTCAACATGAAGTATCCTATCAAAATATTCTTGAAAAGTTTGAATCCATTAAGATACTATATGGGATGTTCATTCTCCCTCTCTTTCCCTCCTTATAGAACCATCAATTTTAGGGCACCTCTTCCCCTCCTTCATCCATGAACTATAACATGGTGCAAATCAAACCTCAAGATAAAGTTGATGGGTCTAATCCATTCTATACTTACCAAGATACTTCTCATCTTCAAAACCTTCAAACTAATGTGGGAGAAATTTTCACAAGTTTAATCAAAAATCCCACTAATAATCCATCTTCTAACAACCTTCCCCCTAATACTAATTTAGGGAATCCTCCTACCAACACCAACCCACCTCTTGATACAAATCAACTTCTTGCCCAAGTTATCTAACAAATAAACATAATTCAAAACTCTAACACCAATCAAATGATGCAACTTCAACATTATTTTATTAATATGTCTAATTAACCTCTAGCTATCCATCCTCAAGCTAATCCCAATATCATCCTCCACCTTTTAGAGATGCCTCAGGCAATGTTATTCCTCAACCCATCATAAATAACAAGATGCTTCAAAATATTCAAAATGAGCCTTTATCTCCCTTCATTATGTCCATTGATATTGGTAACATATCTCCAACTATAAAATATGATGGGACTAAAGACCCTACCTCATTTCTCAAATCCTTTGGCAATCTTTAGAAATAGTGGATCCAAACTAATACCTTTGACACAACTAAACTCTTAGTCAAAACCTTTACTGGTTCTAATTACCCCAACATTACATTTGGTAACTAGAAGATTTTGTTAATCCATTATTTGAAGAGTTCAAACATAATGATCTTCCCAAAAAAATTCTTATCCACTTCATCAATGCTAAGCAATCTCCCATTGAATCAGCTCATGATTTTATCAAAAGATGGAAATCATTGGCCCTCAAAGTTGACCATAACATGACTGATGATAACTTTTTCAAATTATTTATAACTACTTTGAACATTCTCTTCAATATAAGGTTCAAACCTTTGATCCTCAAATAATTAATTAAGCTCTTGATCAAGCTAAATGTCAAGACTTTCTCATGAAGCAATTTGAACCTAATCCTAAACTTTTAAAAGGATCTTTTCAAACATACACCAATGTTATCACTAATAACACTCTATAAACCAAACCTAGAGTTACCAAAGCTAACATCCATTCATCTTCTCACACACCACTTTTTGTGAAGAAAATGAAACAACTTTTACCACCCCCTAAACCTTTCACTTATCCTAACAATCCTCCTAAGTGGTATGACCCTAATCAATTTTGTTGGTTCTATGTCGACATCAATCATTCCCATGAATCTTGTAGAGGTATCACTAAATTTTTTGTCTCCTATATGTTTGGTGACTCATTTAATCATGAATCCATTATTAGCCTTCATCATTAAGAGTACACCACCACTTCTCAAAAATGATAGGTTTATAAAGCTTCTACCTTGAATAACCAAAAATCATTTTCCAGTATTCAATCAAATACCAAGGATGTTTTTGCCATTGATGTTTATTATGGTAAATATTATAATAATTACCAATATTTTAACACTACCAAGGTCAATTATCATCATAAGATGGCTCACAAATATCTTGTTACCAAACCTAAGAAACCATTTTTAGAAGAACAACTTCTCAAGGATACTAGCACTACTAATCTAGCTTTGAAAACCCATGAGGAACCACTTCCTCCTTCCAAACCTCAAACCACATCTATTCCTTCAAAATATACTTTACCTCCTAAACCTCATGTTGGTTCTTCTTCTAAATCTCATTAGAACTTTCTTGAAGAACTTAATTCTATGCCTTGTAATATTCCACTTATGGAGTTGGTTTATACTTCACCCTATCATCTCAATTTCCTTATGCAAAAACTCCAAGAAATTGAATATCCATCTTCTATCAATGAAGAACCACTTTCTATTGAACCTCAACTTGCCAATGATAATACCATTAAAACTATGTGTCCTTCTAAGTCTTCTATTGAATTTCTTGAAGAAAACATGATTAATGATGAAATTATTTTTCATCTTGATGATTTGCCACTTTTTATTAAAATATCCATTAATACTACCCTTATCTATAAATTTTTAGTTGATGAAGGCTCTGTTATTAATGTGACTCTTTGTGTATTATCCAATAACTTGGTTATAACAAGGATCATCTCAAGCAAACCCATCCTACTTGTCATGGTTTTGATAAGACAAATTAAAAGCCACTTGGTTGTATTTGGATTCCATTAACCATCATACCTAAGACCATTCAAACTAATCTTATGATCCTTGACTTACCTTTATCTTCTAATATACTCTTTGGTCACCCTTAGACTCATCGAATGAGGGTTATTGCTTCTTATGATAGCCAATGCATTAAATTATTTACATAATGGGAAATGATACGAGTATGAATCCAATCCCAACCCATGGATTATTCAACTTATTATCCAAAATCTTAATATCATATTCATACCATTATTAATATTAATAGTTCTCCTTTACCTGAGTTTGTCAACATCAATCCTAATTTACAAGTCACTCTTATGGATTCTGATGATGATGATGGACCTAATGATTTTTAACATAATTTTAATCCTTCCAAGTTACATCCATACATTTTTTAGTGTCTTCCTCCTTCATTATTACCTTGGGATCATACTATTCCTCTTCTTGATGAGATCACTAATTTCCCCCTCCATGCAATGCTCACAATCCTTCATTACCTGATCATGCCTTCACTTACAATGATTTTGGAGTGGCCAAATAATTTAAATATCCTCTCATAATGTTTCCATGTACATTCAATAATATTGGGATTTCACCTTATAAAACTCCTACTGACTCTCAAGAATGTACAATTTCTCTAAAATATGATGATAATTACATAATGGCCCAAGCTCAATCTCAAGACTTGAATGTCTAGAATTATTAGAAAACCTTAGATCCAATTCATACTTTTAACTAGGATGTTCATACCATTTCCATGGATCATAACTTAGATCCCAAAGTCTATGTGCCTCCTACCAATTCTTTACTTCTTGATACTCCTTAAGTGGTAGAGCAAATTATACCTTTTGAATCTCCAAAAATTCTTGCATCTCCTTTACCACCTTTGGATCCAATCATTACCTCTAATCCTTCACCCATCACCAAATCTAACAACACTCCAATCCATTTTGATCCATCTACCTCTCCTACTCCAAAGATTATACTTAGTGCCAAGGCAACTAATGTTCATCAGATACATTATGAGTATGATCACCATGGTAATCAAATTTTAGATCTTGAAGTAGATGTTGAGTATTATGGTCCTCTTCCCAACTTGCCTAGTGATGAATATATTTTTGAAATACTTCATGCCTGAGAACCTCAACTTCCTTGGAAACATCATAAACTTGGGAGTTTTAAAAATAAAACCCCTTGTTTCAATAAATTCATCACTAGCATTGATCCCAAAGTTAACCAATTTCTTTTTTACCTAATGTACCATATCACTTCCAAGATGGTAATGCCATTATTATTGAAGAAACCACTCATATTGAATATGGTACTCTATCTTTTCCTCAACCAATTATAGTTTCTCATGAACTCTCACCTATCAAACATGATAATTTTATATTATTATTTGATAAATATCATGAGATATTTTTTAGGTCCTATAATTACATGCTTGGTATTGACCCTATAATTATGGTGCATAACATTACTACTTATCTTGATGCTAAGCCTATGCATCAAAATCAAAGGAAATTTCCACCCAAGGTTTTTACCTTATGTCACAAGGAAATTAACAAAATACTTGATGCTAAATTTGTCAAACCAATGGACTATTCCAAATGGGTTTCTAACATTATTGCTATTCAAAAAATGTCACTACGGTCATTCACATTTGTATTGATTTATGCAATCTTAACCTCACTTGTCCCAAGGAAAACTTCCCTTTGCCTTTGATAAATGCCATTATTGATTCCATAGTTGTTTACAAAATTTTATCTCTTATAGATGGCTTTATGGGCTATAATCATATTCACATTGACCCCAAAGACCAACATAAGACCACTTTCACCATGGAATGGGGTACCTATTGTTATATTAAAATTCCCTTCAGCCTCAAAAATGTTAGATCCACTTACCAATGAACAATGACACATATCTTCCATGATCTTATCCACAAAATTTTTGAAACTTGTGTGGATGACCTCATTGCTATATCCAAAAGTCATAAGACTCATCTATCAAATCTTGCTATTATTTTTGACCACCTTCTTAGATATCAAGTTAGACTCAATCCTTATAAATGTGCCTTTGGTGTCACATCTATAAAAATTTTAGGATTCCTAGTCTCTCTCCATGTCATCGATGTTGACCCCACTACTATCAGTGCTATCATCAACATGCCCATTCCTCAATCCATTCTCGACATTCACATTTACTTAGGCAAACTTGGGGAAATTAGATTATTTGTCTATAAAATGGCTTATTATATCCCCTCCATAAATTATATTCTTAAAAAAGGTAATTCCTTAAAATGGATGGACCCTTGTCAAAAAGCCTTTGATAACATGAAAGAGTCATTGATTTATCCACCTATACTTCATCCTCCTTCCAATTATTAATGATTGTCCTATATAATTCTTCCACACCCATATCAATTGGGGAAATGCTTGCCCAACAGGATGATACTAGAAGAGAGTATGGTATCTATTACATTAGCTGAGGCCTCATCGATTATGAGAAATGTTATACCAAAGTCTAACATGATTACCTCACCATTTATTTCATAGCTAAAAAGCTTTGGCACTACATGATTTACTAGATTACTTATGTCATCATTAATTTTGACCCCATTCATCACTTATTATCCAAAGATTTTCTTCTTGGAGATAGAATTGGCAAATGGATGGTCCTCCTTATGGAATTTGATATTCATATTATGACTCAAAAAACTATCAAAGGGCAAGTCATAGCTGATCAAGTTGTTGCATCTCCCATACCAGCTACTAATCACCTTCAAGATGGTCTTTTAGATGATAATATACTTTAAATTGAAGGTCTTAATCAAGCTATTTCTCTCAAATATTACTTTCATAAATTTACCACTGATATTTAATCAAGTAATATTGATGAATCCTTTATTCCCTCTAATACTACTACACCTAAAGTAGTTATCTATTAGCTTCCTAAAATTAATATAAACTTGCACGAATATAATTGGACCCTTCACTTTGATGGTGTTAAATGCCATCAAGGAGATGGGGCAAGTTGCATCCTCACAAGTCCTCTTGGAAAAATCATTCCTTTAGTTTTTTGATTAATATTTGATGTCGCCAACAATATGGCCAAATACAAATCTCTAATCTTAGGCATGAGAGCTACCCTTGATTTAGACATTTAATATTTGCATACCTTAAGTGATTCCCAGATTATTTCCACCAAGTTAGTGGTGATTACCAATGAAAAAGTGAAAATCTCATTACCTATCATAAAATTATAAGCACTCTCACTAAGGATTTCATCTCCTTCACTATTGATCATATCCCTTGAGATCAAAATTCCATTATTTATTCCCTCACTTCTTTAGCTTCTCTCTTTCATCCACACCAAGTTCTTCTCAATCCTATCTTTCTTATACAAATATGAAAATCTTCATATTTAACTCAACCACCAGATTTGCTTATCTACCACATCAAATTTGTCACCATTCGACAAAGCCCCTGGTATAAATACATTATTCAATTTCTATAACATCAAACCTATCCTCTTAACTTAGACTCTCACAAAAATACATGTATTCATAAACAAGCTTTACAATATATATTTTGATACAACATCCTTTATTATCATAATGTTAAAGGTACCTTGATTTATTATGTTATGCAAGATGAGGTCCTTACTTATTGAATAAGCATATGGGGGAATTTGCAGTGGCCACTATAGCGGATATGATATAGCATGCAAATGCCTACATATGGTTTACTTTTTTTCTACTCTTGAAAAGGATGTAATTGAATTCACAAAAAAAAATTATTCCTTGCCAAATTCATGATGATCTAATTCATTCAACTCTATCCAATAGTTAAACTGTCAAATATCCTTGGTCATTCTCCATGTGGGGATCAGATCTCATCAAAAAATTACCTCACTCCCAAGATGGGCATGTTTTTATCATCATGGCTACTGAATATTTTACCAAATGGGTTGAAGCCATGCCTCTTGTTAATGTCATTGGTAACACCATTGATAAATATATCCTTAATCAAATCATTTTCCACTTTGGTATTCCCCATACCATCATTTTAGACAATGGTGGTAATTTCAAAAATAAATATGTCAAACAACTTTATGATAAATTTAAGATTAATCACAAATTTTCCACACCTTATCATCCATAGTGTAATGGTCTAGATGATTATACTAATAAAATTCTCAACAAAAATTTTCAAAAGATAATTCATAAAACCCACATGGATTGGCATATTCATCTTTGTCCTACTTTTTGGGCCTATTGGACTAGCATACGTACTGTCACTAGGGAAATTTCATTCTCTTTAGTCTATGGTTATAAATCATTCCTTTTGTTATAAGTTGAGATTCCCTCTCTTTGTATATATCTTCATAGTATTATTCCCAATGAAGAATTATGTAATTCTCATTTTCATGCTCTTAATCTCCTTGATGAACACCATCTTTCTGCTTTATAACATAATCTCCAATAAAAGGCTCGTATTGCTAAAAAACATAAAAAATGTGTTAAAATTCACACATTTAATGTTGGTGATCTTGTCCTTGAATTAGACTAAACCCATGATAAAGAAGGTATGTAACCCAAAAATGGTGGGGTCCCTATTTAGTCAAATATATTTTTGGTCCAAACACCTATTGCCTTCAAACTAATGAAGGCCATATTTTTAAAGAGCCCACCAATGCACAATTCCATATAAAGTAATTTTATTAAACCTTTCCTTATTTTCAAGATTTCTATATACATCTATCTAACATTTTTTGTAAGTTACTTATATGGGTCTCTCCCTCTTAACAGTTCTCTCTTTTCACAAACATTTAGTCCTTCCTATTTCGTCTTTTGGTTTCCCCTTTCTCTCATGAGTTACATTGTAAAACCATGGATATGACCTAGTCTCCCTCCTGATGTACCATAGTCTTATTTATTTTCATACTCTTTTTACACATTTTTTGGCACCCCTTAGTTTTATCTTTTATGAGTTGTAGTGTAAGACCATGGATAGGACCTAGACTTCCTCACAAACTACCATATTTTTCTCGTTTATTTTCACATGCTTTTTGGCACCCTCATGGCTTTACATTTTATGAGTTGTAGTATAAGACCATGGATAGGACCTATCATTCCTCATAAAATTACCATCTTGTCATTCCTTTTATAAAAAAATGGCATTGATCCTTATTCTCAACTTTAGCTTTTGCTTCATATGATAGATGGAATTTGCACAATAATCTATATTAGCATGTTTTCCTCCATTTAAATTATTATTATGATAAATAATCACACTTTACTATCATTGTATCCCTTTTTTCCCTTTATCACATTTTTTTATGATTTAAAGTAATTCAAATTATTCCATGTGTCATTCTTCTTGATTTCCCTTCCTTCTACTCCACATTGAATAAAACAAGGTCAAAGTCGAGATAACACTTTATTTTACATAGATTTATGAGACTCTTAGACCCCATGCTCTTTGAAGTTCTCTCTCTTAGCAACCAAGTCCTAAGTATTCAAATGAAAGTCATATTTAGCACCCATGTTTGGTTTCCCAAATCTGTAGGGAGGAGGAATAGAAAAAGCCATCAAGAAATTTAATAGCCAAATCTTTTGAAATAAAAGGCAATGATATACAAAGGGCAACATACAAATTTAAAAATTCAAAATCACACAAAGACACGATTAAAATTAAATATCCTATCTCTAATTGAATCTCAAACTCTACAATTGGCCTCACATAGAGCCTAGGTCCATTGGGGTATGATGGACCAATAGATTATAATAGGAGAATTCAACAAACTCTATGGCTATTTACCCAATATTCATAGTAGACTGATGACTCTATAAGGGGTCCTAAGGAATGTGGAACACGTTATGGGAAGGTAGGTCCATTTTAATTTTCATTCATATAGCCTTCATGGGATGATCTATATACTTCATTTGTTGACCTAAGACTTGTATGGCTAACAGAAGTTCTTCAGAGTCCTTAAGGTTGAAAGTCCTCTTATTTTGATAAACGTAATTTGAGTGTCTTGACTTCGATAAAGAGTTCCTCTACCTTGGTTTTTCCTTCATTCTCTCCTCCACCCATTTCATTTCAACCCTTGATAGGCAAATTATGATTCTAAATATATTTTCCCTTCTTCTATATTCCTTTCTTCTTCACCTTTTAAAAACATGCTAGCACTACTTTGTTTCAATTTTATCTATCTTTAGAGTGAAACAACATGTTTGAGTAACTTTGGATTACTTTATTCACACCATAGATTTACATTCCTATAATTATTTTACTTCCTTTTACCATTTAAAATTTATTGTACTATATTGTGTTATAGGTACCTGAGTCCATACCTTTTTCCATTATTGACTGAGATAAGGCGTGTTATCTCTCACTCAAAAATGTTGTTTTCCCTTTTTATGTACCTTTTTCCATTGTTGAGTGAGATAAGGATTGTTGTTGCTCACTCATCAATCTTGTTTTATAATTTTGTTTTCTATTTTTCCATCTTTGTTTAAGGATTATTGTTGCTTTTACATCAATGTTTGATTACCATATTTTTGACATGTATTCTTGGTTTGACTTAGTGAGTTTGACCTTCTTAATTAAGGTTTACTTGCTTGAGCTTTTCAGTCTTTAGTAGCCTTAGCTTTTTAGTTAATTGATTTACTCTTATTTTTTAATTGGTCATTTGGTCTAATATAACACTTATCACCCCATCTTACCAAATTCTTAAGTACATCCTATCCACATAGTACTAGTTATCTTGGCTTTCTTGCATTTTTTTTATTTTAGCTCTTTAGTTTTGCATTATTGGGTTTGTCAAAAGCAGTCTTTGTGCCCTACATAATCAAAAATAATAACACAATAGACAACCATCCAATGATAAAGGTAAGTCAAGGTATGCATCACATTTCATTTTTAGTTATTTACTTTTTTTTCATTTACTTTTTGTTATTTTATGCTTTAAAATACTACAAATTTTTTTAGCATCAATGTTATGTGTTCTTATGTTCTTTATCAAATCACCATCCCATGTTTCACCTTAGTGACACATGATGATCTTCGAGTGGGGCATATGTATACACATAATATTTTCAAATTTTATCAAATATTGATGCTTTACATCTTGTAAGAACCCATTGAGACTCAATATCTCTTATTACACACCTTAAAGGGTGCACTGAGAAAGGGGTGGGCAGACCATTAGTGCTTTGCAAGATTATTGTCCTTTATTTCCACATTATTACCAATCCAATTAGCTCCAAAAACCATTCCCTAAGCTATTATTCCTCTTTTTCACAATCCTCCAATATTTTCCACTTTCCATCCCTCTTTTCCTCACCTTAATTCTCTTTTGTTAGTTGGTTGTACCTACATCAATTAGGTCAACCTTGTATAGTTTTGGGTGATTTTCACTTAAGAACTAGTTAGGCTCTTGGCTGACCTAGTGAATAATTATCTAAAATTATGCTAGGTAGACTGGGTCAACCCTGTCGGTTGAGATTTTTGGAAGGGTTTATGGTCAAATACTCCTATATATAAGATCATTTCATTATTATTTTAATAGGAAATCAAGATTTATTATTCTCTCATACTTCTTTACAATCTACTCTTCCACCATTCTACTTGAGGAGTCTTAGCTTAGGGTTTATACTTAGATAATATAGTCTTGTGGATAAGTTTTATATGCTTTATCCTTTCTTAGTGATCCTTACAAACCATAACAACCTCTTGTGAAACCCCTTTGGCCAAGGGAGAGATTTAGTCTCGATGGGTTCATCATTCAAGTAAGTATTCTCTAACTTTATTCCTCTCTTTGATAGATAAAATTAGCATAAGTATTGGCTTCAAATAATATTAATCTTATTAGTCCATGTATTAGGTTATTACTCATACATAGCTTAATTTATATTCTCTTATACATGTTTTTATTGTTTACTAACCCCTAATATTGTGCCACAAGCTTTAGTGAGCACTAGATTAGATTTACTTGTTATTTATTAAGTAAGATATCAAAACATAGGACTCCCTTAGGTTTAATATGTGATTGTGCTTGACTAAAGGATTTATAACCCTCTCTATCATTATGTATTATGGTAAGAGATCCCCTAATCAATTTTAGTGGATCCCCATATTGGTCATGTTTCTGCTTAATGTGTCCCCAATCAGAAGTGTATGGTATGATCTATATTCTCTGAGTTAGGATTGATTTATAGACATGATGAATATTTGATTTCAGACATAAGGTATAAATTATCTCTATTTCTTTTTATATGTAAATGATAATTCTTGCAAGTTAGCTTTCTTACCTTTAGTAGATGCTCTTGTTTGTATTTCTGGCATATGTAAACCTTGATTTCCTATATTCATAAAAAAGTGGAGTCACCAGGTCCTTTTTAAATGTGTATGAGTCTCATACAATGCTTTATAAGAATAACACAAATCTCTTAATAGTAATTTTTGGGTCCCATTAGGTGTGCCAAAAACTATTATCACATATATTTTGCACCTATCTCTATATTGTATCTTCTTGTGAAAAAATATAATGATACAATGGGATCACCTCTAAGGTGTAGGACCTTGGTGAATTGAGTTGAACATTTAGATAAGTCTGACTTCCTTTCACTAAGTTTGATGTAACTGATAAATTACAAACTAATGTGGAAATTCCATTTCTTAGACTTACTTTTAAAGTAGGGTTTGACTATGAGAAAAAAGTAGTAAAAATGAATTTTCAAAACTAAAAATAATGATTGCACCAAATATTTATAGTGTATTTTAATAATTTATTTGAATGAACACATCAAAACAATAAATATATTGAAATTTATTAGAGCATAAACTCATACAAATGTGAAACCAAATGCAATATTAGACATTAATCATATAAGGAACAATATTCTTTATTTTTAATCAAATAATCTCTCAAAAGGGAAAAATAATACCATAGATGAAATTTTGTGACTGAAATAAGAATAAAAACATTCACAAATTTGAAAAATAACCTCACATACACAAAGATAACATAGACAAGAAAGGAAAATATTAATTTATTCTCATTCTTTAGGTTACAACATGTAGACAAATTGTTCAAAATGTGAAATAATTTCTCTAACAGAAAAAAGAGAAGTGGGATATGCCATGGTACCCATATTTATAATAAATATTCTTATGAAAGAGAGATAGTTAACAAAAAATCTATGCCCAGTTCAAGATCAAGAAAAATCTAAAACCTTCATGTAAAGGGGTGTGATCTTTAGCTAGAATGGCATCCTTGGTAAGGTAAATATCTATAAAAAAGAACATGCAACTACTGGGCATTCTAAAAATTATTAGAGGCATGGAGGAAACTTTTATAATCTTCATGAAATTTCCTCATGATCTTCTATTAAGTTTTTCTTATATTCTTCATGCAATGAGGCATCAAAATGAACTCATATTTAAAATAATAAATAGATTTTATATATCTTAGGTTATTTTTTACAAAACCTAACTTGTATTTTTCAATTGGGACTTTTACAAATTTTTAAGTCATCCAATTTTGACAAAACTATAAATGCAATTAAAACAAGTTTTTACAAGTTAAATAACTCAGACTTTGTTAAAAATAAAAATGCAATTTACAAGTTTACTTTTCAAAACATTTCAACCTATAAAAAAGATACTTATAAATTACAAGTAGCTCTTTCTCAAAAAGAGATGTCAAAATGATAGTTGCAATTTACAACATGCAACTTTGCAATATTTTTTACAACAAAGAAATACAATATACATAATGTATTTGATTGAAATAATTAATCTACAACCATAACCTTTGAAGACTTTTTGTTGTTATTCATTTGGGTCTTCTCAATATAAGCATCAAAACTTTTGAATATCTCTAGGACATGATATTCATCAGGACCAAATGAGTATAGGTTGCTTATTTCACATTATGCAATTGTGTCAGAGATTTCCCTTTATGCATCTCTATATACTTGAATGTCTTTTCCCATTTGATCCAATGTATTATGTTACTTGATAAAATGGTGGATAGAAGTCAAGTTGAAGGTTACACCCTATGTTGACTCTCTTTCTACCACTCCATTTAACTTGTCTTGAATTTATTATACTAAAAGAATTTGGTCCTAACTAAATATTACTTCACATGACAATTTATTAAGAAATTATTTGATGTCATAGATTGTATTTGTGATCTTATCATGTGTAGCCTTAGATTTATTAATACTCTATATGAGTATTCTTATTTTGAAGTTAGCTACCCTATCTAATTCCTCATGCTCTACATCATTTTTCAATATATTTTCTATAATGAGGGTGTCAATTTTAATCATGTCCACAGCTTGTAGCTTTGGGTAGAATAGGTTCAACCTTTCTATCTCTTCCTCATATTTTCTCATTGATGTCCTTAAGGTTGTTAGATCATCTTTCAAATCTTTATAGTAGTCCCTTACTAATTTAATGACTCTATTTCCATTTTAAATGAGATCTTTTTCTTAGTCCTTTATATCCCTTTCCATGCTATCAATCTCTATTACTGCATCAAGTATTTATCTATCAGATATCTAAGTAATATATTATGTTTGTTGGGTAGTGGGCTCAATAAATTTCTTCAGTGTAATCATCAATTGTTCAACCTCATTCTTCAATTCATCCTTTGTGACCTTATCACTATCCATTTTCTTAAAAAGAGAGTTAATTCTTGATTGAACATCATGTTTCAATCCCTCTCTTGTATTATGACCAATGTGAACTTTGATATTTGGTAATCCTCCACTACTAGATCTTCTTTTTGTTTTTCTAATGGGCAGATTGTAATCTCTACATACTTATCCCCTACTAAATCATATAGTATTCTTAATATGGTTTTGGGAGATACATTTAATCTCTTTGATGCCTCTACAAATCCAAAATCTAGTGTGCTTAGGGACACTATCTATTTCTATTTCTTTCCCATTGTTTACACTAGCCAAAATAGAGTGGCATCCTATTGTCTTAGCACTGCCAACTATGAATTTATAGATAAATTTATTGCATTTATGGTTATGGTGATGAGTGATTTATCTTTTACTGATATGGCCATTGAGTCTTCTATTGATGTTTTGGAAACTTATTCCCCATTTTTGGGTTGAGTGGACACATTTGTATCAATGATTTTCTTTATCTCTACCTCTTTTCTGGGGGTTAGGTTTATTATGTAAATGGGAGAAATGGGTATAATGGAATTGGATGTGCCTACCATGGGTACGGGACATGAAAGTGACACCAATGGAGGGGTAGGCACATGGAGTTGAAAAAACGGAACCTATAAGAGTTTGAAATCTAGATCCATGAATGAATTAATCAAAGTTGTGGGGACACTCAAGGTTGTTGAAATGGGAAAGGTGATAGGAGATGAAAATGAATCAGTAGTTATCTTAGTGGTTGGGATAGCTAGCAGGATTATAGTTAGGATGACTAGATCTATAGCTATATATTTCTATGTGGAGTCAGTGATTAATGGGGTGGTGGTGGTGATTAAGGATGACGTGGAAGAAATTATATAATAAGGGAGTGAAATTATGGGAGAGGTGAGTGAAATTGAAGCTTTAATGTCCAATTGTGTTGATTGAACTATTGGCAATGGAGTTACTAGTATAGGTGAGCTAGTGGAAGTGGAGGAAGCAATTACTTGAGGTGATCGTGGAATGGATATAGGAGGAGGTGTTGTAGCTAATGAAATAATAGAGATAGGAGGAGAAATTATGATGGATATAGGAGGATAAACTACTTGTATTTTAGGGCTAGTTGTGTCTTTAGTGGAAATTACTATGGGTTGATCCACTATTTCTCCTTGGATACTATATTATCCTCTTTTATCCTTTTACTTTTATTTTCTCTTATAAGATACCACTAGCCTTTCTACCTATTTTATTTGAGTTCCACTGCTATAACCTTTTACTATTGGTGGCACTCCCTTCTCCTTGATCTCTTTTAATTTATCACTAATTCTCAAAGTTTCCTTGGTCACCTTAGCCCATTTACAATTAAGAAAGTTGCCTATCCTATTTATTACATTTTTAGTCTTATCCATTAATGAGAAGGACTCAGGAATGGACCACCTAAATAATGGAAGGATTTTAGAAAAGATATTGTTATCTTAGTAGATCTTGTCTACTGGAAATTCATCATCTATCAAGTCCTTGGGGATTGGTGTCATGTTAAAAGCATTGATCTGATCTAGGGTCATCCTAGAATAATATTTTAGTCTCACTTCTTCTTCATCTTGAAAGTCCTCTCATTAGTCTTCATATTATGGAAAATGGGAATATGTTATGATCCCCAATGTACTAGTAATGTTTCCATTGACATAAAAAAATGGCCTTGACTCCAAAGCCCTAAAGGTCATGTGAGTCATTTCAGCATTTTCACACTTGGATTTGGATAAAGAAGTGTATGTATACCTCCCCATACTAATGAGGAAATGGATTCCTACCTTGTGTTTACTTGAAAACAATTTATGAGTCTTTACAAGTTGCCTCATAAGTTCCATTAAAGCCCATTTGTTGCTTACATACCTTAGGAGGGTATAAGGACAGCCATTAAATCCTCCTACTCTAATTTATGAGTATGTGGGGAATTGAATGAAATAAGATCCCCAGTTTGTGATCTCTGAAGTATTATAATTAGAGAATATCTTCTTTTTTAACTCTTTTTAAAACATGACTATGATTAAATATATGAATGCATCATTTACCCTTCTAAAATTTTGCCTACTTGCCTCAAGGGTGAGGTCAGGGTAATAATTGAAGACTTTTTTAACCTGGTCAGCTATTGTATTTAATCTAGGGAAGGACCTTCCCTTTGCTAATATGTAGACTAGATATGAAGTCATATATAACTTCTTTATATTATGTACTTCCATAAATTATTTGTGGATGGAGTCACTTATCAATTAGGCCTAGTAGATGTACTACTTATTTTGATGGAATGCCCATATGTATTGGTACATCCAATCCTAAAATTTCTTGGCATTGGGGTTCCTTGTGACTCTATGTAGGAGTATGATTAAATCACCCACTTCATCCTTAAAATATATCATGTCCAATGTTTTGGGTATTCTTGTAGAGGTAAGCCTAGGAATTTTTATCCATTATTTATTGATAACCCTTAGACATCTAGTGTTATTGTCTTGATAAAACTTCTTTGATGATTTAAGAGTTATATCGAGATAACTCTCATATTCTAGGATTAAGCACATTGAGTCTATGAATTTAGGGTCCAAGTTTAGAATCCTTTCTCCCTTATCATTTAATACTTATCTCTTTTTTATCATAATGCTTCACCAATGTGAGCACCAACTCAGGGATATGTACTAATAAGGGGAAAGTTTCTCCTTAAGGTAGTCCACAGTCATAAAGGCTCTAAATGTATTCATTTTTGAGTTCAGTATTTACTCTTGTTAATAAATCACCTAGGTCTATGTGACCTAGGTTTGTGTCCATGATCTTATTGGTGTTAGATTCTAAGTTGAGTAGGACACCAAGTCCTTTGGATTTTAATTTCATCTCTTTTCTAGACATAAATTCTAGGAAATTTGCTAGGGGAAAACCAACTATAGAGTTGGCATGGTTTGTGATTGCAAAACATAGGTAAAATTTCCATGAACTTTTGAGTTGCTCTTACAAGGATATTTGATAGGATTTGGAGTTGTAAAATACACTAGGATATTCTATGGAGTTTTGGGGTTGTAAATGTAGGTGAAAACTCTATGGGATTTTTAATTGCAATGGCAAGTGAAATTTTTGTGGGGACTATGTAGGGAATTTTTAAGATAATATTCGATTGGTTTTAATAATTTTCAAAAAACCCTAGATTTATCTTAGGCTAAAAAACTAGAATAAAATAACTCGAGCAATATTTTGATAACCTAGATGTTTTGAGACAACACAAGTGAGAAAACTAAAACCCTACCGATACCAAGCAAAGGAAAGAGAAACCCTATATCTACTATCAGATGGGTGAAAACAAGAAATCAACCTAAGCAAACTCAACATAAAAAAAGGTAGCTAAGAAAAAAACACAAGAGGAGATAGGAATACCATGCAAGGGGGGATCAATGGCATCATGTTTTGAGGCATGGAATTGCTTGGCATTATAGTAGGGTTATGGTTCTTGTATAGAGATCCGATCTCATTGATTTGTAAATAAACATTGATATATAATTAACCCCATTTTGATTTATATAACCTCTGCAATAAATTCCCTTAAGTCAATATTTGGAAAGAGGCTCATAACTTTAGAGTCCTGGAGCAACTTTATAATTTTATAAATTTTCAATTTGTACTTTGACCTCTACTTTCTACTAGGTAGCTTGGTTTATTAAAACTATGAAAGTGGAAATAAAAGTGCAATTTGTAACTTTGTAAGTTGTAAATTTCAACCAAGGTTCTAGTTTTTGTAAGAAGAGTAGTTGATGGGAAGTGAGACTCAAGTTAAAATTTATAACTTTCTAAGTTACAAATTGTAACCAAAGTTTTGGTTTTTGGTAAGAAGATAGTCGATAGGAAGCGGGACTCGATTTGTAATTTTTTGCAAGTTGTAAATTGTAACCAAAGTTATAGTTTTCAATAGGAATGATGTGTGAAAATAAAATATTGAAAAATAATTTGCAATTTTTCAATTTGTAAATTGTATTCAAATCTCTGGTTTCCATAGGGAAGGTGCTCGATATAAGGTGGAACTCCATTTACAATTTATGAGTTACAAATTATGAGTGGGGTTCTAGTTTCCATCGGTCATGGGTTTTGTGGGAAGTGGAGGTTGGGATGTAATTTTTAACTTTATAATTTACAAAATGCACCTAGATATTTGGTTTCTATCAAGATTTGATAAAAGAGTGTCTTGGGTCATTTTAAGACCTTTTTCCAAAAGCTTAATGTCTCCCATAGGGTACTATATTTTTTGATAGTTTTGGGATAAAAATATCAACAAATTTATGTTATATTTTTTTGTCCTTTTGAGAGATTATTTGATTAAAAATAAATAATTTTTTTCCCTATATGATTAATGACTAATATTGCCTTTGATTTCAGATTTGCATGAGTTTGTGTTGTTATACCCAATACCCCCCTTTTTCCTAAAAGAAATGGGGACCCACTATTTCATAATATTTTCTTGGTTTTGAGCCCCCCTCTTCTATGTGTTTATGCAAATTATAGGAAAAGATCATGATTTGGACTTTTATACTTTGGCAAGATGGTATTGATATTGTGTTTTCATAGATTAAATCTTTTGTTCTATAAAGTTTATTACTTCAATCTAATTGTTGCAGACTTATGTTTTCATTGACTAACCTTCTTCTAAAGTCTTTTTCAGGTTTATGTTTTTGGTCTTTTCTCCTTAAAACTTTTGTTCTGCATGAATTAGTCTTTAGTTTTATTGTTTCATACATTTTTTTGATGGAATTTGCTCTTTGAATCATTTTCCTATAATAATTCTATCAAATCAATTTGCCTGAATCAAACTTATTCTTATGGATGATCTTGTTGATATATTTTCCTTGAGGTAATGAACCTACCCTTTGGGCTTTATGTAACTTACCCTTTAGCCTTTTAAGATTGCCTTTTGACCTTTACAAAGTCGACCCTTCAGATTGTTTCCATATAGAAAGTACCCTTTGGCATTTTGGAATGACCCTTTAATATTTTGGAATTACCCTTTGAAACTTTTAAAATGCCCATTTTTGCCTTGCCAACCTACCCTTCAGGGTTTATGAAACTTGTCCTTCAACATTTTTGTTATGGCCATTTTTCTTGACAAAATTCCTTTAGGCCTTTTACAATTTCCCTTTGGCCCCTACACACTTTTCCTTCAAGACTTTTGTCCCACACATTTCCTTCAAGACTTTTATCCTACACTTTTACCCTCTAAAACCATTCCTTTAGACATTTTGTTTGAGATACTTTATCTGAGCCAATAGGATTCCTTTGGATATTTTGTTCAATAGAATGGGTCTTTAGGAGAATTGTTACAAACATTTTGTCTAAAATAATTCCTTTGATGGAATTATTTTGGGACTTTTGAAATGACCCTTTACCTCTAACTTATCCTTTAGAAGTTTTGTCAAGGACACATGCCCTTTAGAATTTTTAAATATACCCTTCAGCCTTTTGAAATTACCCTTCAGGACTTCTATGGTTATATTTTGGGACTTTTGTAAGGGCCCTTTCCCATTGAAGTGTACCTTATTAAGTAGACCCTTTAGGTATTTTCACCATGAAGTAGACCCTTCAGCCCCTTTAAGCATGCCCTTCGAGACTTTTATCTCAATAAAATTTTCCCTACAAGCTTATCCTTCAGGACTTTTGTCCTTCAACTAATTCCTTTAGACTTTTTGTTTTAGACATTTTGTCTGATGCAAAAGGCCTAAAATGAATTTCCCCAAGGTCACATGCCCTTCAGACTTACTAAACTTACCCTTTAAACATTTTTAAAGTGACCTTTTGGAATTTTTGAAGTGACCACTTACCCTTCAGGACTTTTATCCTAGGCCTTTTTCCCTTTGACCAATTCCTTCCAGAGTTTTATTCCAACCCTTTTTGACCTTTGGCCAATTCTTTTGGATAAATTATTCAATGAAAATAACCCTTTAGGAGAATTTTTACGAATATTTTTCTCAAAATAAATCCCCTGCATAGAAGTCCTAAAACAAATTCTTAGTAATAAAAATCCCATGATAATTCTCCCATAATAATAACCTTGAAACAAATACCAGACTTCCAAGTGGTACCTTTACTTAGAGAGCATTTCATTATGTTTTGAGCTTAATTTAATATTTTAGCCCAGGTCCAAATCATATTTTATTAATAGTAAAACCTTAGGATAAAATATTCATGCAAGGTCCTTTATACATATTTTCCCAAAATATTATGCTAAATCATTTTTTACTTATATTTTTAGGAGAAGGGAGTCCTAAAGAAATGACACATATCTAATTGCTAAGATTACACTTGATAGTTGTGTGAACATCCTTTTATGGTCATGATGACATCATTTGATGATCATAAGGATGTCTTTTAAAGACCATGTAAATGTTAAATTTAACATCATAAATTACCTGTTTAGATTCAAATCAAGATCCTATGGTGTGTGTTTGCTCAGGCCCTTTTGATTGAATGATATGAGAGTGAGTTAAAATGTCAAAGTTATATGAGAGTGAAAAGTGTCACCATCATGAGAGCCTAGTACACATATCCAATGACTTGTAAGAAAAAGTAGGAAGCCTAGTTCATAGAACTCAGAAGTTCCAAGTAGCTACCAAGTGGCACACATATGAAGCAAAGAAAAATAGTACATGATAAGTGTCAAACTCATAGGAGTCAATGAGTCAAATCACTAAAATCTAAAAAACTACGTTAAACTAGTACATACACATTGAAATTACAAGATCAACATCAAATTTTCAAAGATCTTAGACTCAATTAAGTGTTGACACATGTCACATTTTGAAAGCTAGCAAGGCATTATGGGTAGAATACTTAGATCTTTGAGCACTTGAGCTATATCTATCAATAGACATTGGGTCTCACAGTTAAGTTAAAATATGGATACACATGTATTAATATAAATGGAAAATATAAAAGTGAAGATCCATATTATATAAAAGGCATTTATGAGTATGAAATCCACAATTCAGATCAGTTATGACTAACAATAATACCACTAATTCTAAAACAATGGTAAAGTGATTTTTATTCTTCATGCATATATTAGAGTTTCATTTTAAGGTGGCTAATCTAAAAGATCAATAGGTTGTTCTCACAACCTATAAAATAAAACATGTATAATTTTGGTAAATCATGCATATTATAAAGTTTTACATATAATTCAAACTATAATTGTAAGCAAATTCCTCTATCTTTATACACATGCACATATTGCATATCTTTGGCAAAGTATATTTTAATTTTATAACTATAAATAGACTCTTATAAAATTTTAGACCATAGTTATAACTACATGTTTTAACGACCTTGCATGAACTTGGAGGATGAGGCAACCCCTTCCCCAAGTCTATATAAACAATTGTAATCCAACTTGGATTTTTGTCAAAGAATTTTTGAATATAGGATCAGCATCAATTTTGATCATCAGCAAATGTGTTTGTGTATTTTATTTCCAATTTTTGTGTAATTAGTTATTACTTTCTTTGGTTATATGTTTTAATAATCTTTAGTGTGCAAAAGTTGTGAATAAATTCTTGATTATTCTAATTGATGTACTAATTTGTAGGTGTGCAATAGCTACTAAAATATTGGTAAACATATTGGTTAATATAGTTAAGTCCAAATTGAATCATAATTTTGATTTTGTATGAGTGTTTTCTTGGATGTAGTTTTTTATGTGTGTGGAACAACTACCTTAGATACTTCACTAGCTCGAGCCATAATATCCTGATTAAGGGTGTGAAATAGTTATCCTAAAGGGAATAACCTTTATCTAAGGCTTATGAATTTCCTACATCATTGTTTACTTAGACTTCTTATCCATGTCTGACTGTGTGTGTGTAATTGCTACTAGCAAAAGGCATAGGTTCTGAGAGAACTTATCCTTTTAAAAACTATTCAGGGGAGTAATTCCTAAAACCCAAAGAAGATTTCTTTTATGCCTTACCCTTCCCTCCCTTTTTGAGTTTATTTTAAAATCTAACCAATCTATATTAGCAACCATCTACCCATCCAACTCACATAGAGATTCACTACCCCTATTATGAACCACACGTCCATCCAAAAACCTTGTCAATAACCTACATGCCCTACCCATTATTCCATCAATAGCTTGAAATAAATTACATACCTAAAACTCATTCCCTAGAGTGGAGTTTTACCTCCATTGAGATCTAAAAATATTATAAGCTACCTCATTATGTATTTGGTGTGTATAAAACCCTCACCAATAGTTAACTAGTGCTAGGAGGGTATCACCCACAATAATAGTAGTTATCCTTTGTGTAGAGTTTCACTATAGTCACCTAAGAGAGTGACTAGATCTAATTCTTAGGCTAGTTTTCTAGTCTCACCCTTAACAAATCATAGGAGACATAGAACTTTGCTAATATCCCCAGTTCAGAATAATCTCCCTCTAGTAGGGAACCCCTTACTTGTAAGGAACCCTTTACTTGTTAATCAACCAATGGCTCAATAATAGCCCTGGTTAGTTGGATCTACTATCATCATCCTAATAAATGTGCATGATTTACCTCAAAATCCTAAAATATACTTGCCATCCTTTTCTCCTTCAAGAACAAGGATAATAGAGAAACATATCAAATCAGTTAAATCTACTTTAGGGCTAATGAATGTCGTAGATGAGGATGTTACATGTAGGTTATTCCCCTTTACTTTAATGGATGTTGATTATGATTGGTAATTAAATATAATATAAAATTCCATAACTTTTTGGGATGAATGTCAAGAAACTTTTATTATGTAGTTTAGATAGGTCACTAATCTTGGTTTGGTATACCATCACTTCACCAGCATGAAGAGGGAACCTAATGAGCCCATCCATGATTTTAGCATAAGATGGTAGAAGATGAACAATTGGTTGACCCCAAAGTATAAACTTAATATGGAATTATCATTGTAAATTCACAATAACACCTTGGACCATATCGCTATCATGTTCTTGAAAAGAGCAATTATGGCTAACACTTTGGCATTAACATTCAAAGAAGTTATCACCATAGATAGGCAACTCAATCCTTAGACACCTAGAGTGCCTAATGTCAATAATGGTTTCCCAACATTAAATCTAGTTCCTCATGTAAGGTATCATGTCCTAACATTCAATTAGAACCAATTATACACACTGCCTCCACTGACATAGGTAACACATCCAAATTTTGGCTACTTAAACAATCATGTGACACATAATGGTTATCAATAGAACTAGTAAGTGTTTGCACTTCCCACTCATAATTCACAAGGTATAGATTATACAAAGGTATATTTGGATTATATTTAGAAAATGGATCAAAATTTGATCAATGATTTATTAAATATGCAAAGGAATATAGGTAATGCAAATGGCCCAACTAGCAATTAGAATACTAGATTCTAGAGATATAATAAACCATTAAACAAGCCTGAATAACCTAACAAGCTTATAGAGACCAACATAGTAGAGACAAATCTTCCTAATTGGTGCCAAATTCATAACTCTTCTTATTATGGTGTGCTCAATTGAATTAAATATTATGCAACATTTGAAATCTTTCAAATAGAATGTGTTAGACAAGATCATGTGCATAATTCACCTGAGCATCATCCAGATCCTATCTCTTTTAGCACTGCTATGTTCTTTGAAACTCATGAGTTTCCTTTCCTAGGTGAATATGATAATGAGCTAAAGGATAATATGGACAAATTTCATGTTTTCCATTAGTTCTAGAGAGGTGCATATAATATAAATAATAAGTAATCACTCACAACATCAACTCCTCCAAATACCATGGTGATTCCTCCTAATCCTAAGGTAGATAATAATCCACCCCCTCCAAAGGGGAATGATCAGTATAAAAGTAAGGAAGAACCAAGTAAATGGGGATATACCATTTTTTAGGATATGAAGAAGATCAAGGTGAAAATAACTATTTATGAGTTAGCTCAAATCACTAAATAAAAGGAGCTGCTCTATAAGTCTATCACTGGGAAGATGCTATGGAAAATGCAAAATCATCCATAAATAAATCAAAATCATCTAACACCAATGTCATCTACAAGAGCAAGCTAGAAGTTCCACCATTTTTACTAACTATTTAGGCATTTGATAATAACATTCATAATTATCTAGTTGATTTCGGAGCATCTATGATTATCATGCCTACATCCATATGTTAAAATATTGGTTTGGCACTAAGCCCCTCAAAGAGGATAGTTTCACAATTGGATAAGATAGTGGTCCCAGTAGTTGGAGAATTAAATATGTGCATATTCAAGTAGCATCTAAGCTAAGAGTCCAAATGACCATCAATGTTCTAGTGGTGGACATACCTAAAGGTTACAGTATACTGTTGAGTAGGGACTAGTCCAAAATGATTAATGAATGTCTCTCTACAGACTTTTATCATATATGGTTTCCATTAAGAGGAGTTATAAATCAAATTAGAATTAATAAATAACTAAGAATGAAATAACCCATTACATAATATAATGTCAAGAATGAATAGGTAAAGTATGAATCTCTCAACCTTGGTATTTATACTTTTAATACTCAGAATCAAGTATAAAAACCATAACCTAAAGGTTCTAATTAGCTATGGATTCTACACTTTGATGGTTTTAGATCCAATCAAGGATCAAGCATGAGAATTGAATTAATTGATCCATAAGATAAGAAATTCTTAGCATCATACAAGCTACAATTTCCATGCACTAAAAATAGAGCTCAGTATGGGTTTTATTTTTGGGACTACGGTTTGCACTCGAGAATAATGTGAAGCAAATATCAATATTTGGTGACTTAGAGCTAGTGGTCAATCAAGTCAAAAATAAATACCAATTCAAGTTGTCTTATTTAAATATATATAATCATAGAGTGTGGGACTTGATTGAAATCTTTGAATTTTTCAATATCATAACATTTCCTAGAGAGAAAAATCAAACCATTGATTCATTAGTTACTACTGCTACTAATCTAGAGCCACTAAAAGAAGCTAAGGTAAAAAAGTTCTCAATTAAATTGGTAACATGTCCTTCCATTATAGATAATGTATAAACTTTCTAGGTCTTTGATGATGACTATCATATTATTTAGTTTTTAACCAATTTAGTGGAATTCAAATCCCAAATCATAGATGATAAGGATATTAATCACCTTTGCCAAGAAGAATTAGTCAAACAGGGTGTTCTTCAGCTCAAAGAGAATCCAATTCTAGCTAGGTTGGTCTCCTTGGAAAGACCATTTGACATGGATACTTGGGTATAGTAGCTAAGATAGAGAAAGGTCAATGAATTAGTCTTTAGAATAAAAAATCTAGGAGATAAGCATAACCCACATTATGTTAATATTGGTCTAATTTGCACCCTAGAAGAGAGTCAATGAGTGAAGGATTTAATTTCTTGATATAGGGACATCATTTCCTAGACATATTAAGATCTAAAATTTTATGACCCTCAGGTCATCACTCACATGATTTCCTTGAAGCCAAATCACAAACCATTCAGATAGATGAAAAAACTAGTCAATCCTATTCTAGAATATCTCATTCAAAGAGAAGTGGAGAAGCTTTTAAATGCAAAAGTCATCTTCCCAATCTGATATTCTACTTAAGTGGCCAATTTGGTCCCAATAAGAAAGAAGAATGATGAGATTAGATTATTTGTGGACTTTAGAAATTTAAACAAGGCTTCTAAAAAAGATAATTATTCCCTACCTTCTTTTGATGTGGTGATACAAATAGTAAGTGGTTCTGAAATGATGTCATTCCTAGATGGATTTTTAGGCTACAATCATGTATTAGTGCAAGCTAAGGATATAATAAAGATAGTGTTCACTACAAAGTGGGGAAATTATGCATATAATAGGATGTTGTTTAGTTTAATAAATGTAGGAGTTACCTTTCAACACACCATAGATCATGCTTTCAAAGGATAGATAGGAAAATGCATAATCATTTATATGGATGATCTTATGATATTTTCAAATAATTGAAAAATATAACATAAGGCACCTATAGTCCATATTCAAAAGGTTTAATATTTAATTAAACCTAAAGAAGAGCATATTCAGAGTGACTGAAGGTAATATTTTAGGGCACATCATCACTAAGGATGGGATCACCATTGATTCAGACATAATTCAAGCAATTTCAAAAATTCAACCACCAAATAGCAAGAAGGAGATCAAATCATTCTTCATAGATTTTAACTTTGTAATCAAGTTCATGTCAAGATTTTTAGATATCATCAAACCCTTGAATGTCATGCTCAAATAAGATGATAAAATAGAATCAGTGGCTAAAGCTCAAAAGTCCTTCCAAGACATTAAAGATGTAATATCACAGGCTCTAGTACTAATCAATCCTAATTTTAATAAAGATTTATACTTTTACTCATTTGATTTAGAGCATATGATTATTTTTATCATTATGTATAATAAGGATGAGATCGAGCATCCAATCACATTCATGAGCATGAATCCAAAAGATATAAAACTTAAGTACTCTATGATTGATAAACATATTTTAGCCCTCATCAAAGCAGTAAAAAAGTTTCAAAACTACATTTTAAGGAATAATTCATTGCCATCATGCCTAATACTGATGTCAAGCTTACCTTATCATAAAATGTGTTAGGATAATGGTGAGTCAAATGGATGGCCAAGATACAAGAATTTGACATAGAGATCAAGCTTGCAAAGATCATTCAAGGGTAAGGCATTATTTAGCTGATGACTAAACTAGATCCACACATCATAGTTAAAGAGGTATGTGAAGCTTAAGTATCTAAAGGAGAATAGTATACTGATATAATATAGTATTTACTTATAGGAACTTGTCCCCTGAGATAAATAGAGAGATGAAGAGAGTTTTGAGGCTCAAAGCTACTCATTACATGATTAAGAAGGGAGTCCACTACAAAATAAATTATGAATGTATTTATCTCAAATGTGTATCTATAGAAGAATATAAATAAATATTAGATAAATTACATCATAAGATAGGTAGTGGTCATCCTTCTTAGAACACAATAGCCCATGTGGTCTTAAGAAAGGGCTACTACTAACCAACAATTTTTAAATATGCTCACACTCATGTGAGAACATGCCATAAATGCCAAGCTCTAGCCAAGAGAGAAATACACCCAACAATGCCTTTATTGCCAGTTATTAAAGGAAGGCCATTTTCCCAATGGGGTTTAGACTTCATTGGTGTCATCAACCCAAATTCCTTAGTAGGCCATAAGTTTCTACTTACTACTATAGATTATTACACTAGATAGACCAAAGCCATAGACACAAAGAATTCTAGGGCACAAAATGTGATTTGCTTTTTAGAGGAACACATAAAAACCAGATTTAGAATACTTATTTCTCTAGTTTGTGATAATGGATCAACTTTCATATTAGTAGAATTTATTGAATGGGCACACAATAACCAAATAATCATCAGATTAATTTCTAACCATTACCCTCAGGGAAATGGACTGGTAGAATCAATGAATAAGAATATAGTCGATGCAATTAAGAAGTCAAATGGAGACAAACCTAGGATTAGTATAATTTATTAAAGTATTCTATTTTGGTAGACCAGACTAAATGCAATCAAGCCTTTAAATCTTCACCCTACTTACTTTTATATGGATGAAAGCTTGTGTTTCCAATTATGTTGAAGCTACCCACTTATCAGTTTATGTAAGACTACATGGAACCAAGTGATAAATAGAATCAAGGTTTTTAGACATTATATAAATGGAATATTTAAGGACTAAAGTCTTAAACAAAATTATCAAACACTAGGATGTGGTCAAGAGGTGGTTTAACAAGAGAGTGAAAGTCAAAGCATTCAAGATTTTAGATCTAGTGCTACTTTGGGATAAATCCAATGAGAAAAAAGGACAACATGACAAGTTTGACCCACTATGGATTGGACCATACCATATTTTAGATATCATGGGAAATAATGCACTTCATCTGAAGGACATCTAGGGCAATAATCTTACATATCTATCTAACAGATAGTTCTTATAACACTACTTTAGGGTTATACCATCTACTTATGCTACTAAGTAATGAGGGACAAATGAATGCAGTTGTAGGATTAGATTAGATTTCCCTCTTTAGTATAATAGTTCCATACTTTCATAGATTAGATTTCTTGCTTTCATAGACTAGCTTCCTACTTTCTAGATTAATCTATCCTGCTTTCAGTGTTTTGATTTTATAGATTAGATTTCATGTTTTCTAGATTATATTTTAATGTTTTATTATAATAGTTGTTCTTTTATTTCTCTAATGATCAGAATTGTGTTTGATCTGATTATAACTAAGTTAAAATCCAAACCAATTGAGATTATAACTTGTGTAAAAGGTTAAATTAAAATCTTGACACTTTGGGACTAGTTTACAAATTAGGTGTATTTTTATGTTTTTGAGTCTTTAAGATGAAGGTACATAATCATGGATTATTCTGAATGGTGTTACAATTGAATACTTTTACAAGGCATGTGGAAGTCAATCTCAAAGTCCTTCATGCAAAATTAGAAAATTTTCTTGTTTTTATTGGATCAAATGCACTTATCACATTGAATACATGTTAGAAATGATAATTCTAGGAATAGATGTGACTAGCAGGGATGTCCTAGTAATAATTTGTTTTATAATTATACCAGCTCACTAGGCTTCTAGATCTTCTCTTTTCCATTCAAGAACAAAACAAGAGTGAAAGAAAAACAAAAGAAGAAAAAAACAATAGATTCAAAAGAGCAAAATAAAATCTAAATAAAACCAAAAGTCTCAAATGATGAAATAAGTTCAATGTACCATGCATCATGATCAAGATAAAATAATGAAAAGAGAAGAGAAGGAGCCTAAGGTATTTCTGTCAAGGCTACGGATGCTTGATTAGTATTAGATCAATGCCTAATATTTCCTTATTTTTTAGCTTTAATATATATTGGAATGAAACCTATAGCCCTATCAAATCCTTTGAACAACTCATCACAACAAGGGTTAAATAAACTACACATTTGACACACACACATCCAAGAAATTAGAAGGCAAGTGTGTTGTGTGAATTAAATTAAGAGACTCTTTTATGTTTCTAATTTAAGTATTATTTTGTGGGTGTCTAATTTAAGTATTATTTTATGGCATACTTCATGATTGATTTAGGATTGTAAACCAGAATTTTGAGTTCTTTAATACTCAAGAGTATTCCCCCTGTAAGTCACCATTTATTATACCCAACACCCCCCTTTTTCATAAAAGAAATGTGGACCCACTTTTTTAGAATATTGTCTAGATTTTGAGCCCCCCTCTTTTATATGTTTATGAAAATTATGGGAAAATATCAAGATTTGGCCTTTTACACTTTGGCAAGATGGCATTGATATTGTGTTTTTATGGATTAAACCTTTTATCTTATCAGGTTTATTACTTTGAGCTAATTGTTAAAAACTTATGTTTTCATGGACTAACCTTCTTCGAGAGTCTTTTTTAGGCTTATATTTTTGGTATTTTCTCTTTGAAACTTTTATTTTGCATGAATTGGTCTTTGGATTTATTGTTACGAACATTTTGTTTGATAGAATTTGCTTTGTGTAGCATTTTCCCATAACAATTTTTCTAAATAAATTTCCCTAAATTAGACTTATTATTATAGAAAATCTTACTAAGTTATTTTCCCTAAGGTAATGAACCTACCCTTTGGGCTTTGTGAAACTTTCCCTTCATCCTTTTGAGATTGACCTTTGGCCTTTATGAAGTAGATCCTTTGAGACTTTTGTCATGGATGAATGCCCTACAACGTAGACCCTTTGGATTATTTCCATATAGAAAGTACCCTTTAGAATTTTTATAATGACCCTTTATCATTTTGGAATTGTCTTTTAGAACTTTTGAAATTCCCCTTTTTGCCTTGCCAACCTACCCTTCACAATTTATACAACATGTCCTTTGGCATTTTTATTACAACCAATTTGCTTGATATAATTACTTCAGACCTTTTACAATTACCCTTCACCCCCTTTGTACTTTTTCTTTAGAACTTTTATCCTAAACTTTTGTCCTCTAAAACCATTCCTTCAAACATTTCATCTAAGACATTTTTCTGAGCCAATAGTATTCTTTCAAATATTTTATCCAAGAGAATTGGGTCTTTGAGAGAATTTTTTTGGAAATTTTATTCAAAATAATTCCCCTGATGAAAATCCTTTGAGACTTCTTTAATGACCCTTTACCTCCAACCTACCCCTCAAAAATTTTGTCAAGGGCACATGCCCTTAAAATTTTTTAAAGATACCATTCAACCTTTTGAAAGTACCCTTTGGGACTTTTGTGTTTAGCCTTTAGGACTTTTGTAAGGGCCCTTTCTCATTGATGTGTACCCTATGAAGTAGATAATTTAGGAATTTTCACCATGAAGTAGACCCTTTGGCCCCTTTGAACATGCCCTTTGGGACTTTTTTCTTGAGCAATTTTTCCCTATGATCCTATCTTTTGGGACTTTTTTCCTTCAACCAATTCCTTTAGAATTTTTGTCCAATGTAAAAGGCCTAAAACAAATTTCCCCAAGGGCACATGCCCTTTAAACTTCCTAAACCTACCCTTCAAACATTTTCAAAGTGACCTTTCAATATTTTTGAAGTGACCATTTACCCTTTGGGACTTTTTTCCCAAGCTTTTTGCCCTTTGACCAATTCCTTTAGGACTTTTGTTCTAGCCATTTTTTCCCTTCAACCAACTCCTTTGGACATTATATGATGAAAAAAACCCTTTAGGATAATTTTTTTGAACATTTTTCCCAAAACAAATCCCTCACAAAAAATTCCCAAAACAAATTCTTAGCAACATAAATCCCATGACAATTATCCCACAATAATTACCCCAAAACAAATACCAGACTACCAAGTGGCACTTTTTCTTAGAGAGCATTTCATTATGTTTTGAGATTAGTTTAATATTTAGCCTATGTCCAAATCATATTGTATTAATATTGAAACCTTAGGCTAAAATATTCATGCAGGGTCCTTTATACATATTTTCCAAAAATATTATGCTAAGTCATTTTTTGCTTATATTTACAAGAGAAAGGAGTCCCAAAGAAATGACACATGTTTAATTACCAAGATTAAATTTTACAATCACATAGATGTCATTTTATGTTCATGAGGACATCATTTTAATTTCATATAAACATCAAATTTAACATCATAAATTACCCATTTGGATTCAAAACAAGATCGTATAGCACATGTTCACTCAGGTCCATTTGATTGAATAATGCGAGAGCAAGTTGAAATCTTAAAGATCCATGAGAGTGACAAGTGTCACCATCATGGGATCCCAGTATACAAATATAATTACCTATGGGAATAAGTAGGTAGACTAGTACATAGAACTCAAAAACCCTAAGCAACTACCAAGTGGCACACATATGAAATGATGAAAAATAGGATGTGACAAGTGTCAAAATTTTAGGAGTTAATGAGTAAAAGAAATAAAATACAAAAAACTATATTAAACTAGTACATAAGCAATGATACAAGATCAACATAGACTTTTCAAAGATCTTAAACTTAATTAGGTGTTGACACATGTCACATTTCAAAAGCTAGCAAGGTATTATGGGCAAAATACTTGGAACTTTAGTCACTTGAGTTATATCTATCAATAGGCATTAGGTCTCACAATTAAGCTAGAGTATGAATATGCATGTCCTATTCTGAATAGAAAATATAAAATTGAAGATCCAAATTATATAAAAGGCATGGGTGAGCATGTAATGCACAATTCCAATCAGTCATGGCTAATAGTAGTACCACTAGTTACAAAACATTGGTGAAGTGATTTTTGTCCTTCATGCATAGGTTAGAGTTTCATTTGAAAGTGACTAATCTAAAAGATCAATAAGTTTTTCTCACAACCTATAAAATAAAACATGTGTAGTTTTGGTAAATAGTGCATATTCTAAAGTTTTCCATATAGTTTGAACTATAATTGTTAAAAAATGCCTCTATCTTTATACACATGCACATGTTGCACATCTTTGGTAAAATTTATTTTAATTTGAAAACTAAAAATAGACTCTTATACAGTTTTAGACCATAGTTAGAACTACATGTTTTAACAACCTTACATGAACTTGGAAGATGGGTAACCCCTTCCCTAAGTCTATATAAAAAATTGTAACCCAACTTGAATTTTTGGTAAAAAAATTTGAATATAGGAACAACATTAGTTTTGATCATCAACGAATGTGTTTGTGTATTTTATTTCCAATTTTTATGTAATTAGTTGTTACTTTCTTTGGTTTTATGTTTCAATAATATGTAGTTTGTAAAAGTTGATAATAGATTCTTAATTATTCTGATTGATGTACTAATTTGTAGGTGTGCAATAGCTACTACAAGATTGGTAAACATATTGGTTAAGATAGTCAAGTTTAAATTGATTCATAATTCTAATTATGCATGAGTGATTTATTGGATGTAGTTTTCTATTTGTGTGCAACATTTACCTCAGATACTTCACTAGCCCAAGCCATAATCTCCTAATTAAAGGTGTATAATCACTACCCTAAAGGGAACAACCTTTGTCTGAGGCTTGTGAATTTTTTGCATCGTTATTTCCTTATACTTCTTAGCCATGTCTGATTGTGGGTGTGTAATTTCTACTATCAACAAGCAAAGGTTTTAAGAGAACTTATCCTTTTAGAAACTAGCTAGGGGAGTAATTCCTGAAAACCACATAAGCTTTATTTTTTACCTTTCCCTTCCCTCCATTTTTGAGTTTTTTTTTAAATCTACCCACTCTAGATTAGCAACCATCCACCCATTCAACTCACATAGAGATTCACTACCCCTATTAGGAACCACATCTCCATCCAGAAACCTTGTCAACAACCTACATTCCCTACCCACTATTCCATCAATAGGTTGAAATAAACCACATACCTAAAACTCATGCCCTGGAGTGGAGTTTTACCTCCATTAAGATCCTAATATGTTATAATCTACCTCATTATAGTTGTGGTGTGCATAAAACCCACATAAACATGTGCTCTAATAAATTTTAATATATTTATTATTCTACTATGTTCATTCAAAGCAAACATTAAAATCCACTATAAATATTTGGTGAAATCACCATCTCTAGTCTTACAAATTCATTTTTAAAACTCTTCTCTCACAATCAAACCTTAGTTTAAAAGTAAGTTTACTAAGAAGTATAATTTACACATAAACTAGTAATTTATCAGTTACACTAAACTTAATGAAAGGAAGTCAACCTTCTTTGGAGGTTCACCTCAATTCGTTAAGGTCCTACATCTTGGAGGTGATCCCATTATATAATTATATATTTGCAAAGCAAGCTATAATATAGAGATGGGTGAAAAATCTATGTGATAACAAGTACTAAATGGTTTATTATATTGTTATTTATTTACACTTCCAATTCCATATTACAGTTTGATAATAATGATAAGGTATATAACCATTTTGCATGTAAAACCTATAGATAACCCTTTTGAAGATATGCCTCCACTAAAATATGTACCTAGGTATGAAATGCCCCCACCAAACATAGGTACTAAATAATTTGTTGTCTTGTTATTTATTTTCGCTTCCCTTTATAGGTTAATAAAAATTACAAGTTCTATAAAATATTTTTCATGAAGAACCCTTAGATAATCCATTTGAAGATATGCCTCCACTGGAAGATGTACCTAGGTATGAAATTACTTCACTATAAGACAATTACAAACCAGATGAGTTGGAAATATTATAACCATTTTTTAGATTCCATGAAATAAGGACATCAATGAAAATTCAACACAAAAATACAATTCAATTAAAAGTAAATTGGAGTATATCATTGATGTCGATGATGAAAACCTGATACCTGATGACATTTCTAATTATCCAGCATAAACTCTAGTTTAAAATATCACTAAAAAATCTTTTTGAAAGAAGAGAAATACATGGACAATTAGAAGTTCATTTAAGTTTGATTTGGCATCTAAATATCCATTCATTGAACCTATTGAGCCAAAAAATAGTAATAACATACTAACATAATGTAAATGTACAATATGTAGTTGAAAACTTGGAAAGGATCAAAAAATTCAACTAAAGTTGGACATATTTGAGAAACATTATGTCAAAATATAAGTCGATAAATGAAAAATATGGATAAACCAAAAGAATGATGAGATGGAAAAATGCAAAAAAATGCATACATCAATGTTATGTAGTAGAGTATGAAAATCATCAAAAATATCAATGAGATCTAATTGAGAAAGGAGGAATAATTATATCTCAATTTGAAAATTTTACTTAGTTGAATCAACATGGTAAAAATATACAATTCTTCACTATATATCACATTATGAAAAGAGGCAAACCAATCTCTACTTTTTTTTATTATAAGATTTTATTTTAGGTTAATGGTTACATAATATTCCATGATCACATTGGTCAGATAGTAGTGTTTTGGAAATGGAAAAATGTCTCATGATGATTTAAAAGGAGTATTTGAAAGAAAAATTAAAATTGGCATAGTTTATCTCACTTTCCATCAACAAGGTAACAATAATTGACAACACATATTGGGTTTACATGCATGTTTATACATTTGAGAACCATTCAAGGCAACCTCACATTTTATCTATACATAAAATGACATAAAACTTTAATGTTGAGAACTTTCAAAAATTGGTTATTTCTAATTTGATAGTTATAGCTTGGATGAATTATTATGATATAGGAACCAAGTTAGTGTGTGTTGGTGCAGATGGTGAATCAATAATGCAAGGTAATAAAACTAGTTTATGTGTTCGACTAAAAACAAAATTTTCCCCATATATGATTCTAATTCACTGCATGACACATAGAATGAATCTTGCTTATGAAATTATCAACACATTTGAAAATGTATCAAAATTTGAGGAAATTATTTACACACATACATGTTAAGCAGTCCAAAAAGATTTTTAGAGTTTAAAAAATTTACAATCAAAGTGGTAGATGGGAAAAAACTTTTAATATGTTGATATAAGATGTATTTCCATGTATGATCCTGCATGTATAATATTTGAAAAATATGGATCATTAAAAAGTTTTGTGTTTAAATACTATGGAGGTTGATATAGCAAAATATTTGTTGTATTGTCTGACAGATTTTGAAACTATGCTAACATTTTGTGATATTATTCCCATGTTTAAATAAATGTATTGTTTGATAAAACATGCACAAGAGATATCCATATATATTATGTACTTTGTATGGTTGAGGAAAAGGGTTTGTCACTCTCTAGATATTTTATACTTCTCGTAAGAAAAATTTAAGGGACAAATTTTTGGTAGTTGGGAAATTCTAATAGGTATTAAGGACCCTGAAAACTATTCGAAATGCAATATTAATGACCATGTTTGTATATTCATTAATGGAAAGGAGAAACCACTACGCACTTTTAAAAAACATATTGATCTAATTACATCCAAAATTAAAGAAACCCCTATAACATAGCTTCTACATGATAATGTTATTTATGAGACAGATGAAATTCAAAAATATTTCACAAAGCTTATTTTTTGAAATTCAATATCATTTTAAAAGGGATGACTTGCTTGAAGCCATGGTAGTTGTGAATCCTATATTTTGGAAAATTATTGAGGGGGAATAAATAATAAGTAATTTATTTATTAAATACATGGGAAATCTCATTAATCATTTTGGTAAGTCTAAAGAGATCAATGGTGTTGAAGTTATAGGTATTTTTCAAAAGAATTTATTGAAATCCCAGTCAATGCATTTTGGACTTATAATAATTGATCCATATCAGTGCTTAATTAAACCAAAATAAAGTGGTGTTATTACCAGGTTATGGACAAAATTTTATCCTTGTAGTGTTTTGTAAGATAATATTAGAGAATATTTTTGATTATATGAATTGTGCAAAATAATGATTTTGGGGTCCATGGAAGATGGAAGGGTATTTAGTGCATTATCTTTTTGTTAAATCAAAACTTTGGAATAGATTAGACAAAAATATTGAAACATGTTTGAGGTTGTATGTTTCATGTTATCCAGTGGATGCATTTCTGTATGAAAGAGATTTTTCTATTTAGAGTTCTCTCACTTAAAGAAGAGGAAAAACTAATACAATAACTAAAACAAATACTAAAAATACCTCTGACACTGTACGTAATAATTTTAACTATGAAAAATGGATTGTAAAAGTATTGTTTCATCTACCTAAGTTTTATTTTGGTATGTATTGAAAATATTAATGTATTTACTTAACAATATATATTTCTATTATTTATTGAAAACATATATTTATGTTATTTACTGAACAATATTTGTTTGTTTATGATTCATAAATCTATATTGTTTCAAAGGGTACCTCAAGCATACAAGTATGTTGTTTATGAATCCCTTGATTTTTTTAACAATCTTAACTATGAATGTTTATAATTTAACATTCACACACATATAATAATTCAAAATGAAAATATCAAAATAAAATTTGAATACAATAAACACTAACAAATCTATAAATAGATAATATATTATAAAAATTATAGAAAATATCAAATTACAATTTTAGTTTTTGTTTTTCAAGTTGATTACTCAAATTACATTATTTAAAAATCATAAATACTTTGTCAAGTTCCAACATTTGAAATATCATTATTTTTTTGGCACATGGGTGTCTATCTACATTTTTTGCATGGAGGACTTTCCAATTCCTTGATCTTTCATTTCACTAGTGTTGTCTTTCAAGACACCCAATTTCATAATATAATTCATTACGCTATTGATGTTGGCAAGATTTTCCCTTTCTTATTTAGTTGTATCTCTTGTTGAAATCAATGTGGGGCCATGTCATATTTTTGTTTAAAAAACATCAAGATCCAATCCATGTTCCCTAATGATTTTCTTCAAAGTATTATTATTTTTATTCATTGTAACTCCTTGAGTAAAATTGTTGCAGTTAAACTTTTACAAGTATTTTCCAAATACACGTCAAGGACAATAAATTGATTCTTTAAATTTGTATATTTTGACTACAAATGAATAAAGAATATTAATTAGTTAAAAATTATAAAAATATAATATATTAATTACAAAAGAAGAGTAAAACTTACCATGGATTTTTCTTTTCTGCTTTTGTAATTGCTACATGGATTTAGTTTTTAACCCATAAATTGAAGTACGCTTGGGCTTCTGCATTTAAATTTTCAAACTTATTTAGAATTATATCTAAATTACGATCATCAAAACTATTAATAAAAATAATAGATCTAGAAACTACCTAGTTGTACAAAATATTAGTTTTTTAAAGATAATTTTCAACCAATGAAAACAACTAATTGTGATGTGAATGGCTGTGAAAATGGGCATTGATTTCCTAAATCAAAAATTTCACCTGATGCACCCATGTTTTTAAATAATCAAGTCTCCTGAGAAAACCTTTATTAATAACAGACTTAGCATTTTTAGCTAATAAATTATTCAATGGAAAAAAAGCAATATGATCATTAGATTGAGGAATATCATGAGGAGTGGCTCTACTAGGTGGAGAGTTAGATGTGGAAGTTTTTGAAAAGTCTCTGCCACATTTGGCTAAGAAACCTATATCATTTCATGAGGATTAAAAAATTCAATGGAGACTCACTATCAATACCAAAAAACTCATCATCAAGATCAATTTTTTGAAGAAATATGGTTTTTGTTGCACTCAAGATACCACCAAGAAAAAAATTTGGAAACTCAAATGTTAAATGTAGAGTGCCACTACTCTATGCTATAAATGATAAATGTTTTCCTTTCTGAATATTTATAATGCATGATGGCAGAGGTGGTGATGGTGGCATATTTATCTTTTGAGTGGGAGTTTTATCTATAAATACAAAAAATGGTAGGTAAAATTAATTTAATATTAAATTCACATATATAAAAAATAAAAGCTTAAAAATTTGAAATTAGATACCTTGTTATTGAACATTCACTGGTAAAGATTGTTACAACTAAATTGTTGAAGTTATCGATGAATTATGATGTGAATTTTGTGGTAAATAATATGATGACATAAATATAAAATATTAAACTTATCATTTTTCCTAATGAAATTCTTAATACTAGGAAAGACATTGTGTAAGAGGTTGTACCAATAACATGATATTGATATTGATTAATAAGTGGTGGTGTAATCAAACTCCTTATTCATTTGTGTCTAAAAAAAGGTTGCAGAGATGATTTTTCATCCATATTTGATTTAGCAAAGGTCTCAACAAGTTGATGGCCCCTAATTGTCACTTTTCTTCTAGTAATGCTTTGAACATTTTTTTTCTATTAAGATATAAAGAGAATATTATTTATATTTAAGATATCATATAATCATTTTAAAATAATTATAGTATCTAATAACCTAATCTCTTGCTCTATAATGGAGATTACATTGATAATCATTTTTTTATCGAGAGCCATTGGAATATTTTTACCCTCCAATTAATAAATACATCATAGTAGAATGCAATAATAAAAAATTTACATGAAAATATACTATTTTCATTTTTAAGATCAAAATTAAAATTATATTTAATTATTTTATATGGAAATGAACACTAATTAAATTATTTCCCACCATGAGTGCATAGGATATACACAAGAGCCAAGGCTAGAATGTCTAATGTTCTTCCATGCATTACTAATATGGATTGAAGAATTTCATTCATGCCAATCATAAATATATGTGTTACACATTAAAATTTAAGTCCCATTTTGTTACGATTGTGGGCAATTTTTTTTTTAAAAAAAAAACATGAACAAGGTATTAGTAATAAATACTAACAGAAGTAAAACTAGTATACAAAATTACAGAATTATAAAATAAAAACATTATACCATCCATTTAATATCCATAGTGGTATTCCAAATATTTTTTGTTTGCATTGGATAGGAATTCCTTTATAGTGACATGGTTCACATTCTCATGGGGTAGGCTTGTAAGTCTATGGATGTCTTAGGGAGTGATACCAAAGGAAAAATATTGCAAACCAATGGTGATTTTAAATTCCATTGCCATAGTGTCAAACATTTCCAAGAGAAATTTCATCAAGTGATTATCTATTTTATATTATGGCATGTAAATGATCCCCTAAAATTTTCACTTTTCTATCCATTCCTTGTATGTATCTTCTTGTAGAAGTTTGAGGATTAGTGTGCACATTATATTTTTATATTGGGTTTTGACCTTTACAAATGAGCTCAAGGTGGCCATTATTGCAGTGGTGTTGGAAGTTGGTAAGACTATATTTAGCCTAGTAGGATATAGGACAATCGATGAAAAGAGGATGGAGTGCAAGAAGATTGGGAGTGGAAAAGTGAAAAATGATCGATGAGGTTCCTTTTTATAGGAAAGCTAGGGTAGCATCAAATAAGGTATATGTTAGAAAATGAAGGTGATTAACTACATATAAATATGTCCATCCACATATGTGTATGACTAGTCAAATCTATAGACACTCATCTGTAAAGATAGATGACCACCTACATATCCAGATGACTATCCACTAAACCAAACAACCATCTACAAAGGTAGATGATTGTCTACATATACAAATGATCATTTACATGGATAGAAAAATATTTGAATCGATAGATGATCACCCACACAAATATACAAATGTCTACATATAAAAATGATTTTTTTGTATATGCCAATAGTTATTTGTGTATGCAAACAATCATTTGTACATGTATACAATCATCTATGTATATATATGATCATCTATGTATGGGGACAATCATCTATAGATACATCCTACCACTTGTCTATATAGCCAATGTTTTTGCACATTCATCCAACTATCTAATTATTTTCATGGACAGATGATCATCTACATATGTATATGATCATCTACATATCTATATGATTTTATGTATATGTATATAGTCATCTATGTTATTTATCATATGCCTCCATGTATCCTATTATACCAATTATTTTCCTATGGTTGGTCATTTCACATCATCTAACCCACCATTGGTAGCCTTTAATTCACTATATTCCAACACTTAATTCACCTACAGAATTATTCACCTTATAGCCTAATTCATTATAACTTTACATAGGGATTTTTCCTAGGAATCATTAAAAAAACCTTGGGCACTTAGAAAATGTTTGCATGAATGAGATCCTTCAATCTGAATAATCAATTCAATATGAGTATCCTAATGTGAAATCCTTCTTGGAAGGTGTGTATGGGGTAAGCATTGATGTCATCCTTTTTGGTCCACTAGTCTAGATCAACAACATAATCTTAGATAACCCCATATATTTCATGTGTATCGATACATGCATCTACTATGTTCTAGTTATAATCCAAGGTGTACTCCATAAGATTATAGTAGTTCTTAAAGGTAGCTATGGAGATGTCCATAATTTTATTCTAGGATATAGTACAGTATATTATATCTTGCATAGCATCATATACACACCTAAAGTTTTATAGAATGTTATCAAAGAGATCGACACATCGAAATACTTTTGGCTTGGTCATAGCTTTATGAAATCTTTAAAGATGCAATTTCATTAAGGAACATAGTCTCATCTTCATCATAATTCAAGGTGGGATTCTCTACATATTCAATTACCCTAAATACTTTGTTGTAATGCTCAAAATAGGTTAGGTCTGATGAGAAGGTAGTACCTCTATACTTAGGCTCAAGTTTGGGTTTAGAATATGATGCAACCATGGCTAAAAGTTAGGATCTACTTAACATGAAATTCTGAGCCTAAGGGAAGCATTGAAAGCTTGAGAAGGCATAGAAGGGAATTATTCTTGGGAGTTAGGAGTGTATCGATAAATTATATCACTTTGAGGACTTATAGGGATCCATAAATATTTCCTATATTAATGTCATTTGGAGGTTCACCTTACACGAATTCAAATTTTAGTTGATGGCACAATCCACTTGAATGTTTGATAATTTGGGATTACCTCACACAATTTTGAAAATGTGCTCCCAAATTGTATTTATTGAAGGTAAGGGGACACTTATAGGCTATTGAATCATAGCCCAGTTACCCGAATTGATTAATTTAAGGGTGTGGTAGGCACACACCTACTTTATCCCCTCTAGAAATTTAGGTATCCTCCATTTTGGCCACATGTTCTCTATTTGTTAGGAAATTTCTATGTAGGCTATGCCAACTAGGAATAGTTGGGGTGTCAATATTTGAAATTTTTGTGTACTAGAGTCAGCCACTTAGACCTACCACATGTACCTTTCTTTCCTCATTTAGGATATTCTAAATGAATTGTCCATTTGGTTTATAAAAGTGACATGTGGCACTTGGTGATTAGTTTTAGGTTTTGACTATACTTTATTTTTGGCTTAATCAAGATGCTTTGGGACCTTTCTATCATTTTTCACAAAGTGACATGTGGCACTTGGTGATTAGTTCTAGGTTTTGACTATAATTTATTTTTGGCTTAATCATGATGCTTTGGGACCTTTCTATCATTTTTCACAAAAGTGACATGTGGCAACCTATGGTTGGACATGCTTATCTAGGGTTTTGATAGATTTGATGCCTCTAGGAGACTAACAAATTTGACATGCTCCATATGGTTGTTTATCATTCATCAAGCTCTTTAGGGGATCTAAAATCTCTAAAACCTCTAGGAGACTAACAATTATAATAGGTTCCACATGGTTATTTCTCATTTATCAAGATATTTGAGGGATTTAACAATGTTGATGCTTCTAAGAGACTAACAAGTCTAACAATTTCCACATGGATACATCTCATTCTTTAGGCTCTCCCATCTCGGGGATCTAATATCTCTAACACCTCTAAGAGAATAATCAATCTAACAAGTTTTATGTGTTAGCCTCTCATTCACTAGGGTCTCTTAGAGCGTTGATAGGTCTAATTACTCTGAGAGACTAACTAGTTTGATAAGTTCCATATGATAGCCTCTGATTCATCAAGCTCTCATAGGGCTTTGACACCTCTAGGAGACTAACTAAATTGATAAGTTATACATATTAACCTCTCATTCACCAAGATATTTTAGGGCTATGATAGCTCTAACACCTTTGGATACTGACTAGTCTAATAGGTTCCATGTCATAGTTTCTCATTCATTGATCTCTCTTGGGGCTCTAATAGCTCTAACATCTTTGGGATATTGACTAGTTTAATAATTTTTGTGCACAAACCTCTCATTCATTTAGATCTCTTTGGGATCTAATAGTTGTCACACCTCTAAGAGACTGACTAGTCTAACAAGTTATACATAGTAGCCTTTCATTCATGGGGATCTTATAAGATCCATGAAAAGTGACTAAGTTATAAAAGAGCCACATAATCAAATGAAATATTATTAGTTTTATATTAAACTCCATGAAATGCCAAGTAAGATTCCAAGGTGACATCATCTTGAGAGAACCTATATAGTTTTAACTCTATGAAATAACACAATTAGCATAAAATATTCTAAGTATGTCAAAACTTTCATAGTGAAACATAGAAGGGTTAAACTATTATGGACACAATTTGTTGTATAGATATTTATGAGGACCATTCACTTGTTACAAATGTTATGAATGTTATGAAATACTTAGTTGATCAAGGAAAAATAGTGTTCAAGGTTTTATAGGGTTCAAGACCAAGTGCAAGAAGATTTGAGCTCTGAAAAACTTATGAGTTGAAATTTTTTAAATGGGTCTCATTTTCTTCTATGAAATGGGGTCATGTTGGCAACAAACAATGATGACTTTATAAGGAAAATCATGCCAATGTTTAGAACCCAAATTATGATCTTTCATTATTGAACTATCAAATAAGAAATAAAAGCTTATTTAGATAAACCTAGAGAAAAATTGATTAATTTTTCTTCAATTGACAACATATTGTGATCTAACTTATTCAAAGTGTCATTTTGTGTAAATAGTGATTTATTATTTTTCGTTACTACTTTGAATCCACTAGGAAAGTTTGGACACATCTCAGGCACTCAAAGCTCCTTGAAAGGTAATTATTTGCATAATTTGGATAATAAAATAAAATATTAAGCATTTATCTCCTACCATCCATGCATTTATATACTTGATAGATATTACTTTGGTCATATTCTAGGCCTTGTTCCTTTATCAACTAAGCCAGAAAGCATGTGATGGAAATTTCCCAAATCACTCTTTCTTAGAAAGAAACTTAACATTTTCATGAGATTTAGACTTTATTTTATTTTGATGTTTCTCTAATTTAATCTATGAGGGTTGGGTACCAATGTTTCTAAGGATTAAAAATGGTTCAATGATCTCTTTGCACCAAGAAGATGCTTTAATTGCTCAATGATTTTACCTTTATCAGTATGTTCCTTTTTTAAGTTTAGTGATGAAATTTGTTATAATAGATCTTTTCTTAATTTTATTTCTTAGTTTTAAATTGGTGACCCTTAATCCATTCATTGTCTCAATAAACGTTCTTTTTCTTATCACATTATTTAATACTGGTAGCTCACCCTATATCTTTCAATTTTGGAAATGCATTTTCAGTGCCTTGTTAACTTTGAAGTGATCAAGGTTGACAATATGAGGACTAATGCTTATATTTAGCTCTTTTTTTCAAAAATAACTACCTCTCAGTCTATATCATGAGAACAAGAATAAATTACTACAAGCTTAGCAAGGGTAAATGCATGGAAAATAAGGGAAATCCCCTAAAGCAAACAACCCAAACAAAACAAACAAAAAGTAAGAACAAAAAACCAAAAAATTAAAATAGAACAAAATCAAACACACACAAAAATCAAACTAACTACAATCTAATCTATTATATACATCACCAACCTTTACCTAGGGGGATATTCTAAAATTGTATTGAAAGGGATAGTCAAGAAGTAGTGCTTCAAAAACTATCCATTCATAGGTAGTGGGAGATTGTTTCCTTCAAGGTCTTTCAATCTAAATGAGTTTTTCCCCAATATTTTAGAGGTCTATTATGGTAAAATCTAGAGTGGATCAAACTTGGAATGTTGTCCCTTTTTTATGATCTTTATCCCATAGTAGGAGTAGGACTAGGATTTGAAAGGATTTAACCTTAGCTATATTATCAAACCATCTTTTGATAATTATTTGATGCCTATTGAAGAAATGTAGAGATTATTCTCACACGTATTCTAATTGGATGATGTAAAACAACCTTAAGTCTACTTTCCCATCATTTTCCATGTATTCTTTCACAAACTTGTATGTGGGTAGCTTGAGGGTTATTGGGAATATGGGTTCCAAACCATACACCAATAAAAAAGGTTAACTTTTGAGGATTTATTTATATCTAGTGCATTCAACCTAATGAGTATACTTCAATGATGAATTATAGTCCCTAATCTTATTTTCTATGGATCTATTTATTTCATCAATCAGGTTCTTATTATTTGAATCAAAAAAATTATTCACTTATGGGTATTAGTTCAATGATAACCTCAAGGTAATGTCATTATCATAAGCCCATTCGATGAGATCAGATAATTATAATTTAGGTTTATTATCATAGACTACTTAAGTTAGTGTTCTAAACTAAGTAGTTAGGTTTTCCTCAAGGAATTTGATGACTTATTTGGTTGTGTTGTTTCTATTTCCACCACCTCTATCCACCTTATAAAATAATAAGTGGCTATAAGTATTAATCTATGGCTCATTAATAAATTGAGGTTGATAAATCCAATGAATTCAAGTTCACATTGAGTAAAAGGATTCTATTATATCACATGATGGATGGGAGTTACTACATGAACTTCATTCTTGATGAATATCTAGCATTGATGGCATGTGAAAATATGAGCATGGGCATCTTGTAAGATAGTGGGCTAATAGTATCTGACTCACTAAATTTTGTGAGCAATTATGGTCCCTAAAGGGTGGCCATTGCCTATATTCTCATGAAATCAAATTATGACCTATTTAGCTTCTTGTGTTGATAGAGATTTGAGATAGATAACTTAATAATTATTTTAGTAAATCACTCCTTTCTTTAACATGTAGTGGATTAATTGAGCATAAGGTCTCTTTTATGTGTGTGGTTTAGTCTTGGAGGAGGATTTTAATAAAGTAAATAGTGTACAATTGGATCATACTAGTCTTTATGGACCATTTATTATTGGTCCAATTACATCACAATCATCCTTGGGTTAATTTCAATGATCAACTAAGTAAGACCTTGGTCAAGCCAGCTTAATAGGTTTTATTTCAAAATCATACTCTTGCATTTTTTCCATCCATAAACCTATACATTCTCTTAAATCATTATGTCCCAACATGATTTTTATATTTAGGTGTGGGAAAATGGCATTCATTTGTTTCTGAGAATGTAGTGCCTAAACTTCTTCATAGATTTGACCAAAGTGTAGGGATGCTTGTCTAAGGTAGACTAATTAATTTCTATGTCCTTCAATTTATTTATCATAAAATATATTAGGTGATCATATTTATCTTATTTTTGGGTGATAATCATAGTGATGGTGTGCTTTGAATAAAAAGAGTAAAGGTAAAAATCCTTCATGTAGTATGGACTGATTAAGTGCTTGCATGATGGCCTCATTAATTTATTGAAAGGATTTCCTAACTATAGGAGTCTATTCCACCTTTTATTACTCTTTAAACATTACATTCATAGGTTTAACAATCTCAATAAAAATAGATATGAATTTACATGCAACATTAATCTTACCAATAATGACTTAAGCTCCTTTTTAGTATTAGGTAAAATTATTATATAAATCACATTAGCATACTCAGGGTTGATAGAAAGTGATGACATGATAAATTATCTTACCTTAAATCACACTAAATATGCTTTCCTTTGGGTTGAGAGAAATACCATACCTCCTACATCTTTCAAATACCTTATGGATATGGTGAACATGATCAGACCTACATGTTGAAAAAATACTTAAGTCATCCATATAAATAATTATGAATTTACTAATTAGACCTTTAAAAATAAATTCCATGGCTCTGTACAATGTGGATCTTATATTGATGAGGCAAAATGGCATCTATTTGTAAGCATTAGTGCCCCACTTGGTTATAAAAGCAATCTTGGCTTAGTTTTCTAGGTTGACCAAACTTTATTGTATCCTAAGAATCTATCCAAGGAGGACATCATTTGGAATCCACTTACCATCTAAATTACCTCATAAAAGGCTGGTAAAAGATAGTTATCCTTATCAAAATCTTAGTATAAGTTTTTTAAATCAACACAGTCATATTTTTCCATTATTTTTATGAACTAGCACTAGATTAGCTACTCAATTAGAGTGATGGAATAGGAATATGGTCCCAACTAAGAGGAGCTTGTGAAATTCCTTATGTATAAGTAGTTATAAGATTAGGTTCACATGCCTTTACTTTTTTTTTAAATTATTTTGGTTCCTTTAAGGGGAATATTATGGGTTATTACACTTGGTTTGAAGACCTTGAGGTCTCCATAAGCCTAGAAAATAACATCCTTGTATTTTAATAACAACATTTTGAGTTATTCAATTTTGGTAGGAGTGCAATATAGGCTAATATGAACATCTTGGGGATAGTCTGGTGATCTCATATTAATTTTATTTGAATTTTGTTCCATATATATTTATTTCTTAGGTGTTTGAATAAACCTATCAATATCCAATATCCTCTCAAAGGGGATCATTCCCTTTGGAACTCAATTTTATTTTAAGTTCATATGCCATTCAGGTCACATAATTCATCCTCGAGGTTGTCTAGTTTTACCACATATATAACTTGGGTCTCAAATACCCCCAAGTTATTAAGTAACTCTAGAAATTTGTGGCTATTCTCAAAGACCTAGAAGTTCTTCACATTGTCAAGGACTAAAGGATACGGGATGAGTTCTATTGAAAATTTTTGTAATCATGTGTCATATTTTCAATAAATCTTTCCAATTTATCAACCACCTAATTTTATTCTCTATGAATATGGATGATGTTGAAAGTATTCAACATTTCTATTATATCCCTACCCTATGTTTATACTTCCTCAAATAGGACAACTTACATTAGAATTTTCTCCTGACTTGGTTCACTACTAGGTCAAAATCCCCAAATATTTTGAGCACTTTGACCTTATGTTTAAATTTGAATTGTATTCTTAAGATCAAGGTTTCATATTCTTCAATTGATTAATACAAGTGTTGTCACTCCTAAAATATAGTCTCAGGACGCACCTATGAGATTAGGTGCACATAAGAGACTTAGGTGACAATAAGGGACTTGTGTCCTCTAGTTTTAGGATTGTTTTTGAGACAATAAAAGTCAAGAATCATATATATTAGGATCTATTAAATATCCTACTTGTAAAATATCTACAAGAGACACAATCCTACCACCACATGCTCAATACTAGTTTTCTCACTGATACATAAAAATCCTTTACTTATAGCCAAACTAATTTAAATATATTAAAGTTATGAGCTCTACTTACATCATTTCAATTTTAACATGAGATATTTTTTCAAGTTTTAGGCATGAATATATATATAAAAATCACAAAGGATGGGCAACAATTTTAAAACTAATGATGGGTCAATGGATTCCTAGTAGCCTTCCTTTACTTCAATTCATAATTTCTAAATATGGGGATAAAGATAAATTGACATCAAATAAAATAACCAAAAAAGGGGAGAGAGGGTAATGCAAAAAAGATGAACTCTCTAAACGAACGGTAACACTAATGCTTCAAGAACTATAATGTGCCAACTAAAATTATACCATTGTATGCCAAGTTTCATGTTGGTCTGGGTTTAGTCACATAAAGAGATAATCTAAGGGAAAAGGTTAAATGCTTGATTCTAGGATTCCTTTAAGGAATAAGTGAAAACCAACCTATATTTAACTATACACGCATCCTTATATACTTCAAATTAAGTGAAAAGAATCAAATAACCTAACTATAATAGAAAACACTCATCTTATTTAATGCATAAAAACATGAATTACAGTCCTCTAATATTAGTTAATCCATTTAAAAAAGAAATAAAGTGGAAGGTTACCATGAAAACTAGATGCATTTAAATATAAAAACCAAATTTATGTTGATATAATTATGCTTGTTTACAATAAAGTCAACCCTCTCAAAATATTTGATAGTAGTATATATAGAAGAGAAATGAGACCTATCTTCTAGTAACATGTTTTTTCACTATAGGCCATCAAGACATGATATGGTTTTAATATAATTATAAAAAAAATTGATATTCCCATAACAAGCAAAATAAAATTCTTAGGTCCCACTAAGAGAGAATCAAGACAAATTTAAAGGTGAGCCACTTCCCAATTGTTTGGGATGTGACTCCTCAATTTCCAGTGTTATCACCACTAAGTTGAATCTTTATCCATCTTGTCAAGGTTCATAGGTATCTCTTGAAATATTACCTTAGACTAAAATAATAACCACTTATGGACTTGGAGTGGGGTATTTAGGGAAACCCTCACCTTAGACACCTAGCTGATGTTAACTATTGATTAGGTTTCCAACTCTAGTATCATTTTAACCCTAGCCCATTGGTTTTCACCACTTTCCTTTGCATAACTTGGTTGAATTGGTTCATGTAGACTTTGAATTCCTCTTTGTAAATCAATGTGTCATCTAGGTGGAGCAAAATATTTATTTTGGCCTATTTTAGATAGGTTGGCATCCACTCCTTACTTTTTTTGAAAGGCTTGATCACTATTTACACCATAGCCAACCACTCTCAATTTAAGTCCTCATTTTCTTTGAATAAGTCTAGAAAAGGTTTAGGTTTGCTATATGTGTGATATTAATATCTAATAACATGCCCTTATGAATAACCATAACAAGCTTTTTACACTTACTATTCAGGTGGACAACCCTCTCCAAATATGTTTGAGTGTGTTAGAGGTGTTTTTTTATCATGGATGGGGCTATAGTCACCTTTCCCAAAGTTAAAAATAGTTATACAAAGGATTCTATAATAGGATCAATCAACCTTACTAGGAAATTGATCATCACCTATAATATAAGTACTCTAACATGTTCCTTCATGTCTTCCATAAGCTTCTTAGACATCTCATTGGTAGCTTAGACCACTGATACATGGTCTTTGACCACTTTTTCCTCCCCATCGAGTATCCCCACTTTGTTTATATAGAAGAGGTCATGATCAAATTTCCATAACACTTGATATACTTCTAGATTGAACCTATGTGTAATAACTCTCTTCATACTCCTGGTCTCTTTATAAAATTCTCATTATACCTCTAAGTCACCCTAATATATCATTTTTGGTCTTTGTGTTTTGATAGGTGTTAGGGGCCTGACCAAGCTTGGGTCTACATTAACTCCTTAGGTAGTTGAAAAGGATGAAGGTGGGGTGGGAAAGATATAGGTAAAGGGTAGAGGCCTAGGAGGAGGAAGAATGGTTGAAGAGGAATGAAGAAATAAATAAAGGAGTGGATGAGGGGGGCATGAGAGAAAAAGGAGGAAGGACGAATGTGGATCCCTAAGGGAACAATTGGGCATGCCATTGGTTAAGGGTGATGTTAACTTGTGGACTAATGGCACATAAGAGAGAGGTGTTTAATAAGAACAAGGAAACTAGTTGGTTAAATATAAATCTTTTAGGGATTGAGATGATAAAAAAGGAGGACTAAGAGTAATGGGAGGGGCAAGTTGAATAGAAGGCTGAGAGGGAGCTACCTTTTTCCTTTTCTTGGATATCTTGCCTCGGTCAGTTAGAGATATAGTTATAGCTACAATAATAATGGTAGAAACTAAAACATGAATGGGGGGTATGATAAAAGATACCTTCTTATTCCTCTTAGGAATCATGCCTAGATCCACTAGTACTATAGTAGTAGAGGGAATTATGGTGACAACTATTTATAAAATAACCTATGGAGTGGGAGGAGTAAATATAGGTGATGTAAAGCTAAGAGTCCTCTGAACTATGCATATAGATGCACTTGTCATTGAGGTATCCATTAGGATGGTTAAGGTCGGGAGATTAGGAGGTGTTCTTGTTGGAGGATTAGCCAACAAAATTTATGTCATGGTAGCCATAATGTTTGTTGAATTTATAAACTTGGGATCCATGGAGATCTAAGAACTTCTTAGAGTTGTATAATTTACCTAAGATGAGCTAGATACTAGGGGATGAAGTCCATACAAATTATATTCTTAGATACCAAAGGTGGGTCATGGGGATTCTTATGGGTGGAATCAGTGAAGTGAATGGGTATTGGGAAGTAAAAACATTGAACATGGTTGAATCCAAGGGTACTTGAATGAATTGGGTAGAGGTAATAATAGAAACTAGGGGAGGCCTCATCAAAATAGACCTAGTAGGAGTAAAAAATCCTAGAGGTGGTCCCATGGGTTGCTAAGGCATGGTGGTAGTGGGGGAAGGAATCTCCAGTGGCACATATCATTAGTCCCACTTTGGGCTTGATTCAAGGTTGATGTATATGTTGAAATACAACACTTTCACCACCTACAGTTGAGTGACCCATAGAAGTGGAGGTGGTAGAACTGGAGTTGAGACAAGGGGAGGCAAATCTCATGGAGGTGAAGACACCATGACCCCTTGTATTATTCTCCTAGAAATGTGGGGCATAGTTTCCTAAACATCCTCTCTTATTTGAATTGGCATAGGCCCTAGGGATAGTTATGGTGGATGTAGTTATACTAGAAGAGCCTATGGATGTCACATTGACCTTTATTTAGGGACTAGTCTAGATCGGGATCATTTTCCTTTCTTTTTTTCCACTTATACTTGTGTTATTACTTCACCACCATTGTTTATATTGATATGAATATCATCATCCTCATGAGGCTTATGGTGATATGTGATATTAATCCTAGCCACATATTTTACCACATGAGCATTAATAACCCTATGGGGATCTCATTCTCTATGATTTACCCTTACCAAGGCATATGAATTCATATTCTACACCATCTTCTATATTGAAGGTAGATTATTATATTCATGATGACAAATAAAGATTGGGAAATCTAGGCACACCTTATGATAGTCATCAAGAGAGTAATTCATGACACCCTTGACCAACTAATAATAAATATCTTACTTTATGAGGTGATTTGAGACTTGATAGGGTAAGAGGAGAGGGGATTATTAGATACCCTCCACTAAAATGATGGTGTGATCACTATAATACCAGTAGGATCCTATGGGTAGGAGTATCCTTCTTATATTCTCTAAGATTCAAGGCAAGGGTCACTCATTAATGGCCATGTAGACCATAGGTAGAAGACTAACGGATGTCTAAGATGTGGATCTTATAATGGTACACGTATAACTTATAAAATACCACATGAACCATAAGACCAAAAGGGGTCCATGGTAGAAACATATAAGGCTTGAATGTGAGGGTGGCACAAACTATGTCCATAAGATAGCTCATCATGTGAAAGTTTCCATGTCCTCTAACCTCATTGACACCCTTGACTAGGTTGAAATTGGTAAGGCTTCTAAGGTCTGGTATTTATTTCCCCTCGAGGATGATGTTGAGTAGGTGCACCTAGAGAATGTTAACATATGTAACATCCTTCACTCTAAATAATCAATTCAATAGGGTCATCCCAATGTGAACTCCTTCTTAGATTATTTTGATGGGGTAGCCATTGAATTCATCCCTTTTACTCCATCAGTCTAAATCAATAGTTCAATCTTGGAGAACCCCATATATTTCGTGTATATCGGTCCACACATTTATTATGTTCTAGTCATAAACCAAGGTTTACTCTAGGATATTATCATATTTCTTGAAGGTATATCTATAAATTTCTATAATTTTATTTTGGTACCCCACATAGTATACTAGGTCCTAGGTAGCGTTATGTATGTGTACCAAAGAATCTAAGGAAATGTATTAGTCACTTGTTAGTAGAATAAACATCAATAACAGGCATAAGATAAATCATTCCCAAGCCTAGATATTTTGTGGATAATAAATAAAAATCAAAAATCAAAACACAACTATAAAACAAAAGATAAATTCCCTTTTACCCTCCTTGTAACTCCAAAGTCACTTGTTGGGTAGTTGGCTTGCTCAGTTTATGTGTGCAATAGAGTATTTTGGTCAATGAATTTACCTTGTGGGTAACACCTCTCCTTTCCCACCTATGTCTTGGATTTATTTTTATTGGCTTAGCTTGGCTTGGTTTGGTGTGTCTATCTATCTCTTAACAATTTAGCATTATAACTTTAGATTGAGAGCTTGTTAAACAATAGCCTTAGCACTTGTATTTTTAGGTTCTCCAACTAACCTTAACTCATATTTATTTAGGCTAAATTTAATTATGATTAGGTTTATGAGGGATGATTAATTAATATTTGGGATATATATCCCATTTATTAAGCATGGCTCTATTTTTGAATTTAAGGATTATTATGGAGATATTTTCAATTCTTTGACTTTGAGGATGATGACATCATCATGACCTCAATTTTATTGAAATTTAATTTTTTTAAAACTTATATTAATTAATTTCATATGTAAATTTCATCTACATAATTAATTGAATTTGCTTATTTAATTAATTCTACTTAGGTTTTTGCATTTTAGGAATTGTTTAAGTGCCCTGCATAATGGGTCCAAAGGCCAATTTGTCAATTTTCTAGGTTACAAATTGATTGGAGATGAATCCATGGGAGGTTATTGTTGCATATAGTATAATACCTCAAATAGGTATGCCTCAACATGATTCTAGGCACTAATATCTAATGTGTAAATGAAATTGGGAGATTTAGTGATTCTTAGGCTTAATTTACATAGTTTGGTAGAAATCAATCTAAAGTTTGGTTTAGACACAAATGTGGCCAAAATGGGGTGTCTATATTTTTAATCTATTTGATAATGTTTTGAAAGACATATACATAATAACATCTTCTCAAAGAATGAAAAATTCATTAATGCCTTGGCTATTACCCCACAGGGTGATGGATGAGCTTGGATGCCCGCTTGAGGGATCAGGTAGCAAATATAGTCATCAAGCATTCCCTAAAATAGAAGAAAATGAAAAAATCTATAGGTAATAGGTGTGTAAATACTAATTTTCCCAAAGGCAATTATAATTAGTGGTAAAGTAATTTACCCCAGTAGAGCAGATGGGTGGAAATAATGATTTGTCCAAAGGTAATTATAATCATTGACATATAAAAAATGCCCTAGTAGGGTAGATATAACCATGATACAATTCAAATTTACCCTATTATGGTGGATATGATTAGTGAAGGTATAAATAATTTTCCTTGTTATGGAAAATTGGTAAAGGGAGCTTACATACTAAATTCATGCTCACAGACTATCAATAAGCTAGAATAAAGGATAGGCATGAATGTGGGATACCTACTAGTATAGAGATGCATATCTTAATTATTAGTGATTACTATTCATTTATTATTTTATTACTTTATGTTTGGGTGGTGTTTGGGATATGTCAGTTGTGAACAAAGAGAATTACTTCCCATTGCATTGCTTGATAGATCCATTGGCCTAATTTTTGTTGTAACTTGTGATATTATGCATCATAGCTATAGAAAACTATAATAAAAATGTGTATCCTAATAATGGAAATCTTAGTTTAAATGAAAATAAAAATCATTTAGGTGTAAGATACAAAAAATCAAATCCCAAGTGAATATAATGCAATAAAATAAGTTTAGGAATGAACACAAATTCACAACGTAACTACAATATATGGTTAGTCAAGACTCAAATGCAAATAAAGTGTAAGAATCTTATGGGAATTGAGGGGAATGGAAACACAAAAACATAATATAAATTCAAAAATTAAATAACTCAAGCCCAAGTTGTGAGCAAGACTCAAGTGTAAATTAATTGTCCTTGACACACAACATGCAAAAGGAAAAACCATAAAGCAATAAATAAATTACTCTAAGGTGCATGAAATAAATAATTAAGCTTAAATAAATGCATTAAACAAATTATTTCAAGAAAAAATAATAGAAAACCTAAGTTAAGACAAAAAATGAACAACTAATCTAATTTTTTTTGCATGTATAACATAAGTGTTATGCTCGGCACAAGAGGTTGCCCCTAGGCTATAGGGAACAACACTATTAGAGCAGTCAGGGGAAAAAAAGAATAAGGAAGGGGTGGTTGAAATTACTCTAGATGAACTAGGAAATTTTATGTTTCTTACATAGTCCCATGGACATGAGGTCCAACATGAACTTTAGGCCAAATGTAGTTCTCCTAGGATATGGGACAGAAGAAAATGGTGATAAGAAAAATAAATTGCTTAGATAAGAAAATGGGAATTGGATCCTAAAATGGAGAGAGCATATAGTAAAGAGAAGGTTGTGCTCAAAATCATGAAATAATCAAACACAAAAAAAACTTTTTAAACTACAAGAGTGTGGTTTAAGCTAAAACCCCACCAAAAGATAATAGACAAGCACTCACACATGAACTTGGTTCATAATTCTTACTATGCCTAAGATTGAGAATGAGAATAAGATTATAAAATGGAAAGAGATTAAAATTTATATGACTCAAAAAATGGTGAGAGCATAAATAAATTAAAAAATGATGAGATAATTTTAGAGACAAACCTAGAGGAAGGAATGATCGTAGAGAATGGTGAATAAAATTAATCACCAAAATTGGCTGAGCTGACTCCAAATGCAGTAGGTAATTAGATTATAACTACATAGTCACATGGACACAAGGTCAAATATGGACTTCAAGGATAGTGTGGTTTTCTAAAAAATGTAAATAGGTTAATAGAAATGGTCATGATAAAATCCATGAGAATGCTTTAGTTATACTTGTTGACTAGGAGATACACATCCAGAGTGGTAAGGATACAATCTGAATGGCCCAATGTTGAAGGTTGAAATGGTTTTGGGTTTTTTTATGCATCTCAACTCAATAGATAATTACAAGACATAGAATAGGATAAATCTTAAAATGACAAGAGAACTAATTAAAATTACTTAGATTACTCACAAAATGGTGAGAGCATGGAAAAATGGGTGATCGAGATGACCTCAATGTAAACTAAGTGCTACCTAAATATTCCTAAAGGACCTCAAGTCAATGTAGTTCCATCTTATATTAAATAATCTAATTAGATAACAAAAAAATTATGAATAGGCAAATGGAAATGTATGGCATAGTGATGTAACAATGTGGGTAGAATAAGTTGTTCCTAGGTTATAGGAAACAATGGCATAGGGTCAGTGATATTAATTTTCCCAAAGGTGAGTATAATTAGTAGCACAAGTAATTAAATAAAATGTGTTAATAATGAGGGATGAAATTTCCAAACCACTATCATAATACCCTAGTATACTGCTTCGTTCTAAAAAAATGTGATCAATGAATCACAAGACTAAATTAACTATTGAAACTTCATTTGTATCCAATCACTGAAGGTGCCAAAAGTACCAATGGATTAGAACCAAGGTAAAAAATGGTGGGTAGGGGAGGGTAAACAACTTTGAAAAATATGGAAAGGTACAAGATTAATATTATATAGTATGGTATAAAGAAGGTGATATTGCAGTACAATATAAACGATCCTCATAGACAATATCTCGAGTCTCTTTAAGTGAAATAATTCTTGAGATGTATTATGTTCATCAATTCATCAAGTTCATCTCTTTCTAATTTAGCTAACCTATATGATCTAGAGCCATAGTTATAAATAATCACATAAGGTCCTATCCAATTAGGCTTGACCTTGCCCTTATTTTTCTTGGCAATAGTGTTATTTTGGTTTTCTTTAAGCACAAGAAGACCAAACTTGAACTCTATATGCTTCACCCACCTATTATACTGACCACATAACCATTTATAGTATGATTTAATGTTATTTATAGTATCCATGAATTTTTCATCCAATAGTTATAGCTATTATAGATGAGCTACTATGTAATCCTCATCATCAAGGATATGTTTCAATGAAATTAGTAAAAAAGGAAACTTAGCCTTGACTAAAGAATGGCCTTAGTAACATAAACAAGGTAATATGGTGTGGATACTATTGGAGTGTGATAATTAGTATGGTAGGCCTAGAAGGAGTGGAAATTTTTTAAGTATCAATCATAACCAACATCATTGATAGTCTTCTTTAAAATATTGGCAATGGTCTTGTTAGATGCCTTTATTTGGCCATTACCTTGCAGGTAATATGCAATGGAAAATTTTTGGGTAGTATTAAACTTAGTACAAAGTGATTTGACATCCTTATTCTTAAAAAAACTATTATTATTAGATATAATGTCAGATGTACCATAACACCAAATGAGATGGTTGAGGATGATTTTAGAAATTTGTTTATCTGTCACATAAGGGGTATATCTTCAACCCAATTAGTGACATACTCAATGGCGTTAAGGATATGCTTATGGCCATCTAAGGAGGTAGGGTTAATATTCCATATGAGATCAAGTCCCCATGTTGAAAATGGCCATGGAGTGGTCATCAACTTGAGTCTTATGTATAGATCATGAATCAAATTTATATGCTTCTGACATTGATTACATCTCTTAACATAAGCAGTTGCATCTACTTACATGGTCGACTAGTAAGTAACAATACATATGATATTTTTGGTAAGGATAGCCCACTATTATGAGCCCCAAAAACTCCTTCATGAATTTCCCTCAACACTAATCCATATTATATAAAATTTAAACAACAAATCAAATTTACATCAATGCTTATTCGGTGAAGTGTAGGTTTACTTAAGGTATAACAAGAGGCTTGGTGTGTGAAGGCATTTTGATTCTTATGTGAAAGGTCTAGTAGAAGGATTTAGTTTTGGAGGTAATTATATAATTCAAAGTACCAAATATAACCTAGGACTAATAATATCACATATCATTTTAATGGTCGAGGGTTCATGAGCAGGCGCTAGAAGATGTTCAATGAGGAACTGGTAGTCTCTTTCCTTATCTATGTTTTGGAATAAAGAACCAATTATATACATGAAATATACCATCTTGTTATTGGCCCTAGGTATATGTTCAAACTTAATGTGAGTAATATGTTGCTTGAGAATGTCCAACATGGATTTTTAAGGTACTATATTATCATCTTTGGTCTAGAATTGGTGTGTAACCTAATTAATGATGAGTTATGAGTTATCATAAACCAATATATGAAAAACATTCCATTATAATGTTTGGTGAATCCCTAAAATGAGTGTTTTATATTTATCCATGTTATCGGTATAAGAAAAATTGATACAAAATGATTTGGGAATTAGATCCCCCTATGGCTTTATGAATAAAAAACCTGCCCCTATCCCATGATATGTGAAGGAACTATCAAAATGTAGCTTCCATGACTAATCTTAAAGAGATGTTTCTTCTATAGTCATAATGGACTCATCTAGAAATGTAAAGGTAAGTGGTTAAGTATATGATATGGGAGATTCAATAAGATGATCTACAAGTACCTATCCCTTAATGGCCTTTTAATTGACATATTATATCTTAAACTCACTTATGAGCATGATCCACTTATCCATTTGGCCTTGTAAATATATTTATAATAGTAAATACTTGAGTAAATCTACTTTGGAAATGACTACAGTTTTGTTATTAAGTATGTAATGATGCATCTTCTAGGCTATAAAGACCATAACTAAACAGGCTTTTTCAATAGGCATATAATTATGTTCATGTGTTACAAGTGTGTAACTTAGATATTACACTACATGTTCCTTCCCATGTTGATCATGTTAGGCCAAAATTTCCCCTAGGGCATCGTTAGTGCCATATAGGTAAAATAAAAATGGCCTTCCTAGCATAGGTGGTAGTAGAAAAGGTGGATTGGCTTTCTTTCAAGTACTCTAAGGCCTTATATAAATCTTCATTACATGAAAAGGTAGAGCCTTTATTTAGAAAATGATTGAATGGGTGATATTTATCGACCAATTATGAAATGAAGCATATGATGGATTGTATTTTACCCTAAAAACTATGGAGCTACTTCAAAGTAGAAAGTGGTGACATCTCAATAATGGCCCAAACTTTGACAGTATTGACTTTAATGCCTTGGTGATCGAAAATAAAGCCTAATATTTTTTTTTGAAGTGACACCAAAGACACCCTTTTTGGGATTGATATGAACCTTATCCTCATGAAACCTCTCAAATATTCTCCATAGTAGATTGGCTGGTTTGCATGGGTCTCAAATTTACCTAGTATGTCATTAACATAGTATTTGACAATATCATGCATTATGTCATGTAATATAACAATCATGGCCATTTATTATGTTTACCCTACATTATTGAGGACAAAAATCATGACTTGATAGAAAATCATTCCCCAAAGAGTGGTAAACATTGTCTTGTTTTGGTCCTTTAGTGTAATATTGATTTGGTTATATCCTAAAAAACCATCCATGAGGAAAAGCATTTCATACCCAACTGTGGATTCAAAAATCATATAGATTTTCAATAGAGGAAATTCATCCTTAGGGAAGACCTTGTTAATGTCTCAAAAATAAATGCACAACCTGATTCCTTTTGGCTTTTTTCTAATCAACACAATATTAGAGATCCACTCCAAATAATTAATTAGCCTATTACATCCTACATTTAAAAGTTTCTCCAGTGCTTTTTTGACCAATATGGAAATGTAAGGATGAATTTTCCTTGGTTTATGCTTAACCAGTTTAGCATCTACATGAACTATAATATGATGTAAAACCAATGATGGATCTAAACATGGCATATCAAAGTAAGCCCAAGCAAAATTGTCCATGAAATCTCTGAGAAGAGCTATAATAACTTCGTGTTCTTATTCAATGAGGTATGCACCTAATTTTATCCACTTGGGATCATCTAGAGTCCCAACATTAACCTCTATAGTATCATCTACAAGGAGAGTAGAGTTATCTTTGATAATAGTCGACAAATATGTAAAATGGTTGGCAATGGCAAAGTCCTTTGGCCAAACTAGTTCTTCAATTTCTCTTAAACATAATGAATCTAAATCTCTTAATCATGGTAAGAGCCATGTAATAAACACATTAGGGCACTCTCTAATATTTTGCTCAAAATCATGATGTTCTTTATATTGATTTTAGACTTAGAAGTAAGTTTGTTATTGGTGGTCTCCTGAGCTTCACTTGACAATGAGTGAACATCCCCATCTAATAGTGCTTGAAGAACATTTTCACCAAGAGACTAGCCTTTTTATTTACTTTTTTCCTGGTCCAAAAGTGCCTCAAAGATTTTTCACTTTGGGACCTTAATGTTTTATTTTTTTTATTTTTGGCTAAGGGTGTTCACCTATTCTCTAAAATAGGCAGTAAGATCCAATTTGATAGAGAACCCTTATTTATGGTCTCCCAAAGGAACATTGTCTTTTGGGACCAAAAAAACACAAAAGGCCTCATCATTCTCAAAATCATCTATAGGTACTATGGATTTTTATTAGTCCTAGTCTATAAGTTAAGGATGATAAAGGGTAGGTGGGGAATGATAAATCACTGGCAAGATGGTACAAATGGTATAAGGGTCAAATAAGTTGGTATTATCTAGGTCTTCATATATGCTATGGTCTAAGTCTACTTCACTATCAGAATCATTATCATTGTTCATTGTTGTAGGAACATGAATTAGATAGGTGGGGTCACCACCAAGCAGATTAAATCCAAGACCATGAGTTCCTTTGTACTTTATTATATAACTAAGCTTGATAGTACCTTGTTGATGTACCCCTAGGCCTTTGCATTCATAATCTTGGTTTTCCATAATCCTATTAAGGATGGGATACTTTTTTATTTGGAAGTAATTAACTAAATTATCATCGTATAACTAGGAATTCTCTTTAACAAGTGGGTCCTACTCTTGGACAATAGCTGGTGTGAAAATAATGGGCACTAGACTATGAAGTTTTCCTTTTCCCCTTTTTCATCATTCTATGCATATTGGCTTATCTTGGGACCTTCCATAAGTCTTAGGGTTTTATGGAATCTTAGCTATATGGAAGGTATCATGGGTAAAATACTCTCCTAGACCATTGTCCAAAATGGTAAAGTGATTATAAATTTCAATAGGAGGTGTATGTGAAATTGAGGTAATGATGTTAGGGTCTATACAATTAGTCTCTGGTAATTTAATAAGTATATATTTATCTTTATCCTTCTTTAGTACTAGATCTAGATCAAAATAGTAATTATAGATTTCATATTTGGCCTCCAAATGCTTGTATTATTGATATGATTGTAAATCTCAATGGATAGTTACCTCCATCTTAGAATGAGGAAAATTGATACATTGGTGCAAAGTTGAAAGTAGTGAATAGATTTTTTATATCCATGGTCTACCCAAAATCAAATTGTATGATATATCCAAATACAAAACATGAAAAAGTGTGTCATGGGTTAAAGGCCTAATGCCCATTAACAAACTGATTGTTCCTTATGATCCCCACTCTTTATTATCATAGGCCTTGATAGTAATGGTCTTTGGCTGAAGGTCAAATATTTTATATCTTAGATGCTTGATTAACTTCAAAGACATAATATTAAGTCCTGATCCATTGTCTATGAGGATGTGTTTAACTTTATGTCATGTTATGATAGATTTAATGTACAATGGTTTATTATGGAGAGGGTTGAGGGATGACATATCACTTTGGTCAAAGGTAAATTATTAGACTAGGGCTAGGTGTCTACCCAAATCTTGGAATTTTTATAGTGTAATGTCATTAGGCACTTGAGATTAGCTTAGGATTTTAGTAAGGATATTATTATGGATGGTATATTTATGCAACAAATCAAAAATAGAAATTTGGGTAGGCATATTTTCTAGTTATTCCATAATATCATATGTTTTTTCCTTAAAAATGGTAATTGGATTAATTTTATCCAATATAGTGGGTTGAATTGGCTCATTACTAGATGGTTGTGGGCCTGGAATGGTTATTTTGGTTCACCATGTTGTGATTGTGAAATTTGGATTGGGTAAGGGACTATTGTAACTAGAATAAGATGGAGAGGGTCATAAAATGGTAATTCTCAATTTTTGATGCACTTAGCTAGAGTAATGGTCCAAATAAGTATTATCAACATAGGGTCTTGAGACATTAATCCTTGGTTACTATTGCACTTGGATGTGATCATAGTGTTGACCAAATTTGACTTTTACGTCAAATTGGGGCACCCCTAATAAAAAAACTTGATTTTAGAACTATAATTGGGTATTATTTATTTTCATGAGGTGTTTTATAGGTCATTTTATGTCAATTAATGTTTTATTAGCTTTGGTCAATTAGTTTTTAGGTCCATTTATCATTTTGGGTCATTTTAAGGGTTAAAAGAGGTGCATTTAATGCTTTGTATAGATTTTTTTGGAAATGTGAAAGTGTCAAAACATTATTTAATGTTCCATGCATCCATATAAGTATTATTTAATTGGAATAACTGAAATTTGTAGGTTCATCAAAAGAAAAGTTAGTTTCTTAAAGAAGGAAGAATTGGACACTTGTACAGCCTCCTTGGGATTTGTGCCATGTGGGATAGGGTCATGGGATGTAATTTAATATTATTAAGCTCAAATACACGTTTTTAATTATATAAAAGTTTTATTTATAAGCCAAAACCATTCTATCTCTTTTTCACCCTTCTTGGCATAGAGAAGTGACTTATAGGTTCTTGCTTGGTACAATCAGCATAGGGGGTTTTAGGTAAAATTATCTTATATGAATATTATAAAATAAAAGACCTAAATTTTCATATCAATTTTTTTTTTAATTATCAACTATGATTTATGAATCATATGTTTGTAGTTGGTTTTTCAAAACTACCTGCTAATTTGTATACCCTCTAGGTTTTGATTTGGTTTGGGAGATTTCATACAATCCAATTATTTAGATCACTTATAGATCATTTTTAATTCCTTATCCAATTATACACACACTTGGTTTCATGTTTCATGAGGTTTTGATATGCTAATCATCTCAATTTACAGGAGGGAACACTTTTATGTGCAAAAGGCAGTTTTCCACCATTCTCAAGAACTTCATGCTTGGATGGTGACTTCAAGGGATTGTTTTAGTTCATTTAAATGTTTTAAATTTTCATTTTTTCTATTTTTACCTTTCAATCTTAGTATTCAAGACAATTCTCCATGAGAGTGTAGTAATGAGCACTATATAATAAACTTTTGCTCATTGTCTACTTATAGTTATGGTGAAATACATACATAGAGCCTATAAAACATGTACAAAAGTGTGTGTTAAATTTTTTGAGGTCATAATGTATGTTTTATCACCATGAAGTGGTGATTAAAGTCTTCAACTGATGTAATAAGGAGGGACTATGTAGTCATATGCAATAAAATGAAGGCAAGCAACCATTAGAGGGGCATCCACAGGTATCATCATGAGAATTTTCATGTTAGAAATAAGATATGCAATTCCCTTGATAATTGAAGGAGTCCATTGGAAAGTTTTGAGTATAGTTAATATAATTAGAGGACATAAAACATGCTCATTGCTCACATCCAATTTACTGCCTACACACCATAATAACCACCTACATGTGGTCTTGATAGAAAGTTGAAGTTCATTTTGAAGTGCTAGAGTAAACATTTGGACCTTTATTGAGGTTATAGCATGTTATATGATTTATGATAGATATATTTTGAGTGTCCATTGAAAAAGTGAAATCTAGATCAATTTTTAACATGAGATTACTATTCAAGCCTCTTTTCCTTAAATATGCAAAATAGAGAACCCTTTGATTTTGTGAATTTCATGTGACATGGTGTTAGGAGCCTTTGATGTGTTCTTATGGTTTTATTTTGTTGTCCCTATCATATATAAATATTTCACAAAGTTATATTCATAAATTTATAGGGGCAGATGATAAGTGGATAAGGATTGTTGGAGGTCTCAAAATGTCCTTTAAACACACTGAAAACCTACAGTAGCATCTACAAGCTTGTGAAGAATGAGATGGTCTTTTGACACATTTAGTGGAAAAAAATGCATTAACTCATGTTGGGTATGGTTAAATGGATGAAATGGCACAAAAAATGGGTATTAGGGTCACTTTATGAGATGGATACATAGTTTTCCAAACTCTATAGACACCTACAAGTGTCCATCTAGATTGAAACGAGTACCTACAACACACACTCAAATAGTGATCCTAGCTTGATGCCTAATTAGTGCTATAGGAATCCAAGATAGATGAATACTAGCTCATGTATGCATATTTTCACTTCAAGGGATCCAAATATAATTTATCAAGCATCATGACCAAATTCATTTGAGGCCATAAGTACCTAAATTAAGGTAAAGTATAGGTAGAACATCTCAGTCTCACTAGTGACCTAGAAATTGATGCTAAAGTGGTATTTGAGAGTCCCAAAGAAGAATATTAGTTCATAAAAATTGTATGATCTTAGGGTGAACTCAAGGAGTCATTTCATAATATAATCAATCCCAAGAAGGAAATGGTAACATACAAGCAGGGCCAAAGAAAGGTAGAGTATCTCAATCAAAAGGCAGTTAGTGAAATATGGCATGTAGGTGTTATTTACATGAGCCAGGGTAAGTAATTTAATACATTTATTTTTGTATGATTATAATATAATGAAGTAAATATTTTATGTATTTTAAGCCTAGATGAGGTAAGTAACACCTAAAGGTGTCCTTCCAAATAGGGTATAGTCCATGCTAAAAGGTCCAATCTAGTGGTTTAAAGTGCATTTTGAATGCTTAAATAGGGTAATATGATGAACTAACCAACTAGGAACATTCTCCATTAATTTTATGAGACTCATACACTCTAGGAAATACAAATTTACATACATGCAAAGACAAACTAGAGGTGTCTCAATCTATCAGGCAAAAATCATTTCATAGACTAAAGGTGCATATGAAAGGGTGTAAGAGGAGTTAACAAGATGAAACAACAAATGATAAATTTTAATTAAGACATGACAACCTCCACAATACATATAAAATGTAAGTAATGCCTACTTATACCTTTTGTAGCCCATATACAGCTACAACCAACTTTGACTATATGAAATAGTGAGCTAGGGGTAGAAAGTAGGTTATTTGGAATCTTTATAGTGTTTATAGACTAAATAGATAGACAATAGGTCCAAGAAATTACCCAATGGCCTTTTAAAGTGTCTTATGTACTAATAAAATTTTATAAAGGTCTAATCCATATATTATCAAGCAAGGGTCCTCCTCAATCAAAACATAGTCAGCAAACAGTGAGTGAGGGGTTGATACTTATGAAGTTGGCAATGCAAGTTGGGATGAATATACAAGATAAATAAGAGAATGAGTTAGAAATAAAATTATATAATTTTATAAAAAAAATTCAATACATAATCATACTTAAATACCTATATTTAGGGTCTATAAAACTAGCTAAACATAGTCCACTTAAGAAGCCTGCACATAATACCTTATATAAGTAGCCTGTTTGTTTATTTGAGATTTTGGAGGGTCATATGAGATGACCAAGTGCTGAATTTTTTGTGAAATTGATCATAAAAACTTTAATATGACCTTTAAACAATCATATTTTTTGATAAAATAGGGTAAGTACCCCTTTTTTATCTCAGATAGGGGGCACTTTCCCCATGCATAAACTAATAGTTTAAAGGGAATAGGATAGAAGAGTTGGACCAAGAGTTGGGAAAACATTAAGGGAAGGTGTGGAGAGTTATAATAAATAATTATAACTTTTGATAAAACCTTTAATAGGGCTTTAAAAAATAGGGTGCTAAAGAACTCCAAAGTTACAATTAAGCATGTTATGCAAGTTTTAACCTAATATCCATTTGAGAAGTCAAAACCATTTATAGAATGAGGTAGGAAATATGATAAATTATAAAAGTTTTATAATATCATTTTAAATGTGTTTTAACTATTGGGACATAGGAAAAATCATCAAAATACTATCTTGAGGTCTTAAGGTACATATAGGCTTTTAAGAATGGTGAGACCTTGAAGCCAAAGAGAGGGTCATTTTCAACTCCAGCATTAGAAGATAACTCAAATGGATTTTAAAATGTTTATATGGTTATAATAGACATGTATAATCTATTTTAATGTTGTTGAACCATCAAAAATCCATTTGGAGCCTCAAGGACAAACTTAGACCTAAAAAATGAGGAAAACAAGCTCAATGAGACTTTGATTGCTCATATCTTTCATGATGTTTTGAATGGGAGTCAAAGGAATTTTTGGAGGTCAATAGCATCTTTTAAGATCATATTTTGAGATTTTTTTGGTATTTTGGATGTTGGATCTTTATGAACCAACTTTAAGACCCAAAATTACTCTAAGACCCTACTAAACCCTCAGTTAGGACCCAATGAAAAAAGTGATCTTGGAAAGATAATATAATGGTATACTTTATCTGTTATGGTGATTGAAACTTTTATATGACTCCCTCAAGCTAATTCACATGCTAGCTATCCATATGGACTTGTACAGATGGGGGTATAAATAGGGTTTTTCTCATTATTTTATGTGTTGTGTAGGCTAAATGAGGAGTTAAGAGATGAAACAAATTTTTAATGGAATATTAAGACTTAATACAACTAAAAATATTAATTTAATTCCTTGAAACAACTTATAAGTACCCCAACCAGGTGATTCAAATTATCCAGTCAAAATTGGTATATCGCACAAGCTAGGGAGAAGTGTGAAAACTGTAAGTGGATGGCCTTTTAAGGTGACCCTAATGCTTCCAAGTAAATATAGGGTCTTTATATATTTCACCCACTAACTTTTATGTATTTTCACGTAGAAATGAAGGCATTTTGAGTCCAAGTGTGTAGGTTACATCAAAGGGTAGTTTTTTGGAGAGTAGATGGTGATGGCTCACATTCAGAGGTTTTTAGAGGACTAAGCATGAAACCAATGCATGTAAAGTAATTTATGATAGTATAACCTCACATTCAAATAATTTTTACTACTCTTCATCAGTTACAATACCTTCAAATAGGCCTAATCATGAAGGTAGTTTTTTTGTGTAAAATGAGGAGTTTTATGCCACTTTTCATAACTTTGATGACTTAGATTGACATTTTTACTTAATTAAATTTCATGGTTCAACCCATATCCTCTTATAATACATTAATAACTTATTTTATTATCTTTAGAAGTGTCCTTGTGACCCTTGGACTTCTCTTCTTCTCTCTCTCTTTCTAAAACTCTATAAGAGTTAGCCATTTTGGCATTGTAATAGATGTTCCACCTGAGTATGGTGAATCCCTACTCATATTTATACCTATTGATCAATTAAATGACTAATTTTCACCTCTTCATGACTTTTCATAAGTGTTTTCTACTTGAATGATTAATCTTGTTTAGTGAAGACTATGGATTTGTAACATGTGGTCTCATTCTTCCACCTTGTTTATAGTTAGAAAATTTTTCTTGTAGGGAATGTGAAGTGTTTTAGGAGATGTCAAATTTGTATTGAGTTATACTTTTCATTATTTACATTCAAGTCCTCTTGTCTAGTCCTCTTATCTTTGTAAATTCATCCATGACCTCATAATGTAACATTGATGTGAAAAGATAAAGATTGAAGGAGTGTATGTTTTAGTTTATTTCTTGGTCTCAAGTGTAGAATGGAATTGGTTGGAAGTTATAAAATTTATTTGTTGTATCACCTCCTTAGTTTATATTTAATTTAATTTATCTCTCTCTCTTCTCCCCCTCAATTTAGTAATAGGTTCAATCCTAAGTGGTACATCAAGGGAGCTAGTCCTATCTAGAGATTTACCTCTTTCCTTAGGCTACCCACAAGCCTAGAGGTGATTCCATTATGCCACTTGGATGAGGAGATATTTTCATCTCCTCAAAGGGTTCAAATCCAAGTGACAATAATTTTTGGCATGCCCGGTGGGACTCTTATTCCAAGATTTGGAGGATCTTTGGTGTTGTCCTTCAATACATCATCCTTTGGAGGCATTTATTCAAGCATAAATGGTGACTCTAAAGCTATATTAGATGGTCAAGTATCCCATGTGTTCCTTTTAATATTGTTGGTAACAAGATATTTTGTGTTCTTTTTTCCTAATGAAGTTTCATGGGTGACCTTGGTGTTGAGTACAACTTCACGCAATTTGGTGAGACCTTCCAAGCTTATGGAATTCCCTATCAATATGATAAATTTATTAACCAACCCTATCATGAATTTTATCAGCCAATATATGTTTATTTTCAGCCTCAATATGATTATATCTAGCCCATACATGATTCTTACCAGTCATATAGCCAACATTCTCCATGTCTTGATCCTCGTCAACCTAGCCACTCCTCAAGCCAACCCATTTCGACCTTTAAGAAGACACTCTTGGACTATGAGAAATATATGTTGGATCTTGATTTCTCTTAGGGGATATGGTCAAAATATTCCTAATCATTCCATCCATCAAGTGATAAATGCATTATATTTAGTCAAAATGGAGTGGGAACCTATTGAGAGAACCAATTGGCAAAGTATCACAAGTGAGATGTTAGATGTGAGTGGTTTAGTCTCTTTCTTAGAGGATAGGTTAGAAGTTCATGAAAGGCAGCCTCACCAAACCTATAAAACATATTTTCCACTTTTAAAAAGTTATTATCAGTCCTAGATGGTTCCCACTCATTAACCCAATCAACCTTATCAAGGCCATCATTTTTCAAATCAAGTGGAGGAAAGAGTTGAGAAGAATAACCTTGTGTTTAAAGAAAACCTTGATTGGAAAATTGAGTTGTAAAATATGCATATGCAACATTCCATGTTGGTATCCAAATAAGTGGATTTTAAACCCTAATTTCCCTCTCACATTTTATCCCCACCACCTCAAAAAGAGACCTCTAATCCCAATATCCCAAGTTGGAATAAGATAGTGGAGTCATGGGGAAAGAAAGAGGAGAAAAGTCTTGACAAAGAATGTGAAATTGAAGATAATCTTGATCCTTTACAAAATCCTCCTACCATTCCACAATAAAAGGTTTCAAATCCTAACATACTAATCTAGAACAAGGTATTAGAGTCATGGGGAAAGAAGGAAGATAGAAGCATTGTCAAAGAGTGTGAAGGGGAGAATGGAGTTGATCCTTTACAAGTCCCTCCCACCCTTATTCAATAATTTTCTTGTGTTCCATGGCAGCCCTCATTCATTATTTATGCTCATGATTATTCCTATGACCTTTAATAAAATCTTATCCAAGATAAACTAAACAAGAAAATAGAGGAGTTAGAAGAAAAGATGAAATTATTGAGTCAAGGTGTGATGGAAGGTTTAGACCCACAAGAATATTATATGCCTAAACACACCCCATTTCACCTCATTCAAGAGAGTTCCCAAGTTGAGTAAAATTTGAATGAAGTAGATGTCAAGTGGAAGGAAAAAATCCAAGTTGTCTCAATCCAAGATCTACCTCCCCTTCCTCAAGAGATCCTAAAAGAATCTCTTACTTTTCATTCTCAGTCTGATTTTGAACTCTATGTTCCACCTCCACCAACTATTTATTTTTGTCCTCATTACATCACCATTTGCCTTGATGTACCTTTGTTGTGAGAACATAAATAATATCATCTAGTTGAGGAAAATTCAAGATTCCTACTTTAAGATAATTCAACTCCTTGGTAGCCTCATTGGGCTAAGTCATCAGATTTCAAGATGCCTAGTCTTGGCATCACTAGAAAGGACATGAAAGATCTTGTATCCCTTGAGAATCAAAGTCATTATATGGTAGTTGAGATGAAAATTGAGAGCCTTAAAGATGCCCTAAGTGATGAAGAAGAGGTGATTTCTTGTGTTGAATCTCCTTGTTTGGTTGATGATGAAGAATACTTTCATTATGTTGAAGAGCATATCTTGAGAAAAACAAATGAATAAGAGTAGGTCCAATTCATGGATGATCAAGAAGACCTCATGAGTGATTATGAGGAAGATATTACCATATGTACTCCCTTTTATGAGAAAAAAGTTAATCCAAAAGCTCTTATTTCCATATTTTAGGGTATGTGTATTCATGAAGCTAACTCTAATACATCTATTCTTGAGGAGGAGTATATCCATGAGGAAGGTGGCCAAGACTTAAAGAAATAAATAAATGAGGAAGAATCCATGCTTGATCATGAGATTTTGGTTGAACATTTTAAGATTGAGGAGTAAATGGGTCTAAATAAAAAAGAGGACAAGGATGATTAGCAGTTATAAATATAGCTCTTTTAAGAGCTTGAAGAGCTTTGCCAAGTTGAAGGCCAAGTGCATGACAAGGTGAATACAGAGTCTTCCATAGAGGATTATGACCAAGATTGGGAATAATTTTATAAGCTTTTTGATGATCTAGAATAACTTAGAGCTAAGAGGAAACCCAATCTTGTTGAGAGCACTATGGAAGACAAGAAAGCATGCCTTGTTTAATCACCATTAGACATCATAGTTTAAGGATCACATGAAAAAGTTGAGTTTGTTTGGATACAAGAAGAATTCACTTCCTTATTAAATTTTTTTGGAATTTCTTGGTTCTCTTTGAATATCAGGCCAATGAAGTTGGTAAACATTATGAAAGAATTGGAGGCATTAATGTTAGAGTTCAAAAGGCTACATACCTCATTCAATCCTCCATGTCATGAAACAAGAAGAGTCTCAATATTTCCCTTTGATCTATGGGGAGGTATGATAATTTTTTGTTGTACATATTAGTTTGTTATTTGCTTTCCCTGAGTGCTTTAAGCACATGTGTGTTTGCTTTATTGGTGTGTGTCCTTTGCTTTGTGTGGTTGAGGTAGTCATTAGTGTCTTATCTTGGTCAAAGTTTTGTGGTCAATGGTCAAGGTTTTATTATTCATCTCAATCCATAGATTTATCCATAATCCTAATGGACTAATAAGGCTATTGGTCTAGCTAGTATAGCAGGCATACTACCCCTATGAGTCACCAATTTGTTGACCAAATTTGACTTTTAGGTTAAATTGGGGCACCCATAGTAAAAAAATTGATTTTTAGGCCTATAATTGGGTATAATTTATTGTAATGAGGTTATTTATAGGTCATTTTATGACAATTAATTTTTTATTATCTTTGGTCAATTAATTTTTAGGTCTATTTATCATTTTGGGTCATTTTAAGGGTCAAAAGAGGTGTACTTAATGCTTTGTACAAGTTTTTTTGGAAATTTGAAAGTGTAAAAATGTTATTTAATTTCATATGCATCCCTATAATTCTTAGTTAATTGACATAACTGAAATTTTTAGGTTTATCAGAAGAAAAGTCAATTTTCTTAAAGAAAAAGAAGAATTAGGCACTTGTACAACCTTTTTGGGATTTGTGCCATGTAGGATAGGTTTAGGGGATGTAATTTCATATTATTCATCTAAAATAAATGTTTTTAATTATCTAAAAGTGACATTATAGGCCAAAACTATTCTATCTCTTTTTTACCCTTCTTGGCATAGAGAAGTGACTTGTAGGTTCTTGCTTGGTACGGTCAGCACAGGGGGTTTCAATAAAAATAACATTGGTGGAATATTATAAAATAATATACATAAATTTTAATATAAATAATTTTTATAATGATCAAATATGCTTTGTGAATCATCCATTTGAAGTTGACTGTTCAAAACTACCTGCTAATTTGTAAACCCTCTAGGTTTTACTCTGGTTTGGGAGATTATGTACAATCTAGTTCTTGAGATTGATTCCAGATCATGTTTACTTCCTTATATAATTTTCCACAAACTTTTTTTCATGCTTTATGAGGTTTTTATATGCTAATAATATTATTTTATAGGAAGGAAAACTTTTCTATGCAAAAAGTAGTTTTCCACCATTCTCAAGACCTTCATTTTTGGATGGTGACTTCAAGGGATTGTTTTATTTTCATTTTCATGTTTTAAAATTTCCCTTGTTTGTATTTTTACCTTTAAATCTCAGTATTCAATATAATTCTCCATGAGAGTGTAGTGATTAGCACTTTACAATCAACTTTTGCTCATTGTCTACTTATAACTATGGTGAAATACATGCATAGAGCTTGTAAAACATGTTCACAAGGGTGTGTTAAAATTTATTAGGTCATTATGTATATTTTATAATCATGAAATGGTGATTCAAGTCTTCAATTTATACAAGAAGGAGGGACTATGTAGTCACATGTAAGAAAATGCAAGCAGGCAGCCATTAGAGGGGCATCCACAGGTATCATCATGAGTATTTTCATGTTGGAAAGAAGCTATGCAATGCCATTTAAAATTTAAGGAGTAAATTGGAAAGTTTTGAGGAGATTTGAGATCATGAGAGGTCATAAAACATGCTCATTTCTCACATCTAACTTTACACCATAATAACCACCTACAGGTGGTTTTAATAGAAACTCGAAGGTCCTTTTGAAGTGTTGGAATAAACATTTGGACCTTTATTGAGGTCATATCATGTTATATGATGCATTATATATCTATTTGGAGTGTACATTGGTAAATTTAAATCTAGATCACTTTTTAACATGAGATGACTGCTTAAGCCTCTTTTCCTTAACTATGTGAAATAGAGAACCCTTTGATTTTGTGAATGTCATGTGACATGGTGTTAGGAGCCTTTGATGAATTATTATGGTTTTGGTTTGTTTTACCTAGCATATAAAAGTATTTTAAAAATTTATAGGGGTATATGATAAGTGGAGAAGGGGTTTTGCAGGTCTCAAAGTGGCCTCTAAACACACTGAAAACCTATAGTAGCATCTACATGCTTGTGAAGAAGTAGATGGTCTTTTGACACCTTTAGTGGGAAAAAATGCATTCACTCATGTTGGGTATGGTTTAATGGATTAAATGTCACACAAAATTTGTATTAGGGTCACTTTATTATATTGATATATATTTTTCCAAACTCTATAAACACCTACAGGTGTTGATCTATATTAAAATGAGTACCTACAATAAACACTCAAACAGTGATCCTAGCTTGACGCCTAATTAGTGCTCTAAGACTCCAAGATAGATTAATACTAGATCATGCATGAATATTTTCACTTTAAGGTATCCAAATAAAATTTATCAACCATCATGTCCAAATTCATTTAAGGCCATAAGCAACTACATCAAGGTAAAGTATAGGTAGAACATCTCAGTCTCACTAGTGACCTAGAAATGGTTGCTAAAGTGGTATTTGAGAGCCCCAAAGAATACTAATAGTTCATAAACATTGTGTTATATCATTTTTAACTCAAATATTCATCTCACAACATAACCAATCCAAATAAATAAATGGTAACCTACAGGTAGGGCCAAATAAAGGTAGAGTATCTCAGTCAAAAGGAAGTAAGTGAAACATGGCATGTAGGTGTTATTTACATGAGCTAGGGTAAGCAATTGAATCCATTTATTTTTAGATGATTTTAAGAGACTAAATCAAATATTTTATGTTTTTAAATCCTAGATGAGGTAAGGAACACCTACAGGCATCCTTCCAAATAGGGTATAGTCCATGCTAAAAGGTCCAATCTAGTGGTTTAAAGTGCATTTTGAATGCTTGAATAGGGTAATATGATGAAATGACCAATTGGGAACATTATCCATGAATGTGATGAGCCTAATACCCTCTATTCATTACAAATTCACCTACATTCAAGGCCAAACCATAGGTGTCTTAGTCTATCAAGCATAAATCATTTTGTAGACTAAAGGTGCACATGAAAGGGTGTAAGAGGACTTAACAAGATGAAACAAAAAATGAGAACCTTTAATTAAGACATGACAACCTCCAAAATCAAAAAACAATGTAATTAAGGCCTACTTAGACATTTTTTATCCCATATACACCTACAACCAACTATTACTGTATGAAATAATGAGCTAGGGGCAAAAAATAGGTTATTTAGAATCTTCAAGGTGTTTATAGTCTAAACAAATAGACAATAGGTCCAAGTAATTACCCAATAGCCTTGGAAATTATCTTAGGTACTAATTTAAGTTTTAAAATTTATAATCCATATATGATCAATCAAGGGTCCTCCTTAATCAAAACACAGTCAACAGATAGTGAGTAAGGGGTTGATACTTATGAAGTTGGCAATGCAAGTTGGGATGAATGTACAAGACAAATAAGAGAATGAGTAAGAACATAAATTAGGGTATTGTATAAAAAAATTTAAGAACCTAATAATACTTAGATACCTATAGGTAGGGTCTATAAATCAAGTTAAACATAGTCCACTTGAGAAACCTGCACACAGTGACTTATATAAGTAGCTTATTTATTTGTTTGAGATTTTGGAGGGTCATATGAGATGACCAGGTGCTGAATTTTTGTGAAAGTGATCCTCAAAACTGTAATATGACCTTCCAACAATCATATTTTTTGATAGAATAGGGTAATTACCCCATGTTTTGTCTCAGATAGGGGGTACTTTTCCCATGAATAAACTGACATTTTAAAGGGAATAGGATAGAAGAGTTGGACCAAGAGTTAGGAAAACATTAAGGGAAGGTATGGAGAGTTATAATACACTAGTATAAATGTTTATAACACCTTACATAGGGTTAAAACCAAATAAGGTACTAAATAACTCTAAGTTTGAATTCAAGCATGTTAAGCAAGTTTTGACCTAATACCCATTTAAGAAGTCAAAACCATTTCTAGCATGAGGTAGGACCTCTGATAAATTAGAACATGTTTATAATATCATTTTAAAAATGTTTGAACTATTGGGACATGGGTAAAATCATTAAAATATTATATTGAGGTATTAAGGTATAGAAAGGCTTTTAAGAATGGTGAGACCTTGAAGCCAAAGAGAGGGTCATTTTCAACTCCATCATTGGAAGCTAACACAAATGGATGGGAACATGTTTATAGGGTCAGAATAGAAATGTATAAGTTATTTTAATCTAGGGTAACTAACAGAAATCCATTTGGAGCCTCAAGGACAAACTTAGACCTACAAAATGAGGAAAATAAGCTCAACAAGGGGACTTTAATTACTCATATCTTTCATGTCACTTTACATGGGATTCCAAGGTGTTTTTGGAGGTCAATATGGTCTTGAAAGATCATATTTTTAGAATTTTTTAGTAGGTTAGATGCTGGATCTTTATGAACCATCCTTAAGACCTAAAACTACTCTAAAACCCTAATACACCCTCAACCAAGACCCGGCAGAGAAAGTGATATTTAAAATCTAATATAATGAGATAGTTTAGCTAGTATGGTGATTGGAAATTTTATAGGACTACTTAAATCTACTTCAAATGCTAGCTATCCATATGGACTTATACGGATGGGGGAAGAAACAATATTTTTCTCACTATTTTATGTGTTGTGTAGGATACAAGAGGAGTTAAAATAAGAAACAAAGTTTTAATATAATATTAAGACTTAAGATAACTCCAAATATTAATTTAATTCATTTAAAATTTTGATAACTGCACCAACTAAGTGATTCAACTCATCTATTCAAAACTAGCATATTGCCCAAGCTAGGGAGAAGTGTGAAAATGTCAAGTGATGGCCTTTTAAAGTGCCCCTGATACTTACAAGGATATGTAGGGTATTTACACATGTCACCCACTACCTTTTATCTATTTTAATTTAAAACTAAAGGAATTTTTTAGGCCAAGTGTGCAAGGTACATGAGAGGGCAGTTTTCTAGATAGTATATGATGATGGATCACTTTCAAAGGTTTTTAGAGGACCAAGCATGAAAACAATGCATGGAGAGGAATTTTTGAGAGTATCCCCTTCCATTAAAATAATTTTTAATGATCCTCATCAGTTAAAATACCTTAAAATAGGACTAATTATGAAGGTAATTTTTCTATGCAAAAAGAGGAATTTTGTGCCACTTTACATAACTTTGATGACTTGGATTGACATTTTTACTTCATGACATTGCATGGTTTGACCCATATTCTATTATCATTAATGTATAACTTATTTTTTCATCTTTACAAGTGTCCTCATGACCCTTGGACTTCTCTTCTTCTCTCTCTCTCTCTCAAACTCTATAAGAGTTAGCCATTTTAGCATTCTAATGGATGCTCCACCTGAGTATGGAGAATCCCTACTCATTTGTATACCTTTTGATCAATTATATGACTAATTTTGACCTATTAATGACTTTTCATTAGTGTTTTATATTTGAATGATGAATCTTGTTTAGTGAATACTATGGATTCCTAGCATGTGGTCTCAGTCTTCCACCTTATTTATAGTTAGAAAAATTTTCTTACAGGGTGTGTGAAGTGTTTTAGTATATGTAAAATGTTGAGTGAGTTATTATTTTCATTAATACCATTCAATGCTTCTTGTCTATTCCTCCTAGATTTACACATTCATCCATGACCTCACAATGTAACATTGATGTGAGAAGATGAAGATTGAAGGAGTGTATGTTTTAGTTTATTTCTTTGTCTCAAGTGTAGAATGAAATTGTTTGGAAGTCATAAAATTTATTTGGTGTATCACCTCATTAGTTTAGATTTGCTTTCAGTTATCTCTCTCTCTTCCCCCCCTAAGTTATTAGTATGTTCAATCCTAAGTGTTACATTAAGGGAGTTATCCCTATCTAGAGATTCACCTCATTCCTTAGGCTACCCACAAGCCTAGAGGTGATTCCATTATTCCACTAGGATAAGGAGAGTTTTGAATATTATCAAAGGGTGAAAATCCAAGTGATAACACATAGGTCAAGTAAGGATTACCTATAAGGATTACCTATAAAATATGGATGATAGACATTTGGAGGCTAGTTTGAATTGTTAGGTAAAGGTCTTGGTATATTTGTATTTAATCTAGGATTGATAATAATGATGGATACATGACCAATCAAAATATGACCTAAACTCTATTCTAGTTGTGTGCAATTACATGGTATTTCTATTGGTCATTGGGGTTATTCTGACCCTAGTTACATCCATTTTGGGGTTGGAATTTTTTTTATTGTGGTTTTGGACATATTTATTGTTGATGTTATTGGTTGTGATTCTAATTGATATTGTTATATTATGGAAATGGGTCTCAGTAGATACCCAAATTTTGATTGGACATAGAAGCCCCATTATCTAACTAGATTTCTCCATTTTCCAACATATTCTTGATAAGGTGCTTTAGCTACACATAACATAGCCTATAATGCCCATGAACATGATGGTATTCATAGAATTCATGTTCTTTATACCAATCTAAATTAGGTATACCCTTAGGGAAGTGTTTTAGAATCAACCAACTAACCCTATTAGTCATGGATAGCTTGTAAAACACTATTTCCATAGGCTCACCAAGGTCACTAAAGACTCTAACATTAGGTATTATTCTTAGAGGAGAGGTTTTCAAGGGTTATCATTGAGGTGTCTACATGTGTGTAATAAGTTGTAATTAAGGAACTATTCATGTTTGGGGCATAGGCTACATTTGTTGAATAGGCTACATTTTAGGGAATAAGTTACACTTATGGAATAAGTTGACCAGATGGTGTTTGAATAGGCTACTTAACCAATTTTTAAATGAGGTAGAAAGAGCTGAGTGATCATTTTTATGATGTTATATCTTTCACATGTGAATGTGTCAATATAATTTTATCATATATTTTTGTTTAATTTTGAGCATAAATGATTTGTGCTAGATTTGAGATCATCCACTAAAGTGCAACAAAATTTATTGTGGATCACAAGTGTGGACATAATTGGCTCTATGACAAAATTTTTTTGAGAAGGTGCTTTAATGGAATTATATCTTGCACATGCAAGAGTTCTAGGAGTAGTGGGTCACATGTTTGGATTATCCTATGGAAGGATATCATCTGGTCTAATTTGAGATCTTGCATTGAAGCATAGAAGTTATTGAGGTGTAAAAATGGCTACTCATGCATATTGATAGGGTCCCCATAGTCATTTCTAAATGTGTTAAAGCTTGAGCAAGATCAATGGTCCAAGTGGATCTAATAAGTTAATAGATAGTGAGATGAGGATAGGTGCATGATGTTTAATGATTGAACAAAGGTACATGATAAAGATTCAATGGTGAGTGGGTATTCATACAGTTGATTAAATGGTGAGCATTGATCATTAAAGTCCTGACTGATCCATAGAGATCGATAGAGCACATTGAGTCAAAGTTCTTATATTGCATGATATGAGGTCAAAGTGATATATGTTTAATATTTATCTTTGGTAGTTTATATGTTAAAGCTTAGACATGATCGATAGTATGAGATTGATCCTAAAATGAGAGTCTATGAGATTCGATAATTATGTTCAAAGGCTAACTATGACTATTTTTACTCAAATATTTGAATTTAACATAGGAAAAACTAAAGATCTATATTTTTACCATATCTTTTGATATAGGATGAATTTTCTCATGCAATAAAAATAAAAGTGGTAGAGATCTCCAAGGTGTATTTGGATGTGTGTGTGTGTGTGTGTGTGTGTGTGTGTGTGTGTGTGTGTGTGTGTGTGTGTGTGTGTGTGTGTGTGTGTGTGTGTGTGTGTGTGTGTGTGTGTGTGTGTGTGTGTGTGTGTGTGTGTGTGTGTGTATTTGAATATTTGGAAGTATATTTAAATATATTGAGCCTAGAATTTGACTATGTGTTCATGCTTATTATGCATGTGACCCAAGAAGGATATTTAAGCTTGTATTACTGTTATTTTGATGTCTCATGATAAATTATCTATTGAAACATATTTTAGATTCCATGAGGATGTTATGTGTTGACTGTGGAGGTGTGATCAATATATCTTGAGTATGATCAATGATTAATAAGTTGACTATGTGTTCACTCTTATTGATTGTGTGCATCAGGTCAGTTTTTGAGTTGTTTGAGCATACATAAAGGTGAGCCAAGTTGATTATGATGTTTTACGGATGTTGAAGGGGACATAAGGAGTAGACCATGTATTTGAAAGTGGTTATGTACTTGTTTTTATCAAGGGAATTTTGAAAGAGTGAATGAGTTTGCATGAGACCTATAATGACTACAAGTGCCTTATTAAAAGGTGTAGTTCCTTAAGGGTGACCCATAGGTGCTATAGTCAACCTATGAAGAATGTATTTATGTGAGATATGACTTAAGGACTAAGGAATGCATAATTTCTAACCAAGGTAGTGATTATCAATATTTCTCTATAAATAGTGGAACCAAAGATGATGGGTTCTAGACTTGTAAGAGAGAGTAAGGAGTGATTGGAGAGAGGATTGTGTGTGTGTTTTGAGGAATAAAGGAGAGGTTGAGTGCCATGAGGATGTGTTGAAGAGTAGATTAATTTTAGGGTTATTTTTATTACCCATAGGTTATAATTCTATTAGCATAATAGTGCTCTTACATATTGAGAGTGAGTAAAGGTAAGGAGAGATTAGTTAAGGTTCATCATCAGATGTTGTTGACATTAGTTTATAGGTAGAAGTGTTTTTCATAGGTGTTATTATGGTAGCTCAGAATCTTAGGTGGTTTTAGCCTCCTTGTAAGGTAATATTTGTTAAAAGGTCTAGTTATTTTTGCATATCAACTAGATAGGTGTGGTAGCACCTTTTGGGATTGGAGTCTCACTAAATTTGGATTTTAGTTCTTTGATCAGTTGTAGATGGTCTAAATTAGATCTTGTTATTATAGGATAATAGTCCAATTGTAGGTTCTAGTGGGTTTTATTATCCAAGATGGTTTCCCACATATTTCATGTGTTATGTGATTGATATTACATTGTCTCTATTTCTCATTGATGTGAATTTTGTGTATGCTTCAGGAATTCTTATGGTAACTGATTAAGTGTTCATAAAAATTAGATTTGAAATATTGGATTATTTGGGCTCACTGAGTCAGCCCCTCTCTTAGTGATTATACCTCTAACATAAATAACACACTCAAGGAATTATTATACATAAACATGATCCTAAAACATCTTCAAAACAACCTATAATAAAAATATCATAATTTATATTCATAATTATTGGTCTTTTAGACCAATTTATTGTCTTCAATACACATAGTAAAACTTGAACTAGTCAACCCCTTTTGGATTCAACATTTCAATCACTTTTATTGACTCTCAAACCTTATACAAAGTATAATAATGTGTATTATAAACTTCAAATTAGGACATAAAGTCTCAAACTCATCATTGGAAATTACTTACCTAGAACTGTTAGTTTACCTTGAAGCACAGTCATGGTGAAAATGACCTTCAATACCTATATGACCACTTTCAGAGACTTTTAATGCATTTAGATGATATTATGAGATCATTATAAAATTATTAGATAGAAATATAACATGTTCAAATGGAAATATTGGTGTTGTAGACTAATCTCATAAGCTTAAATCTTTAGTCTTACCTGTACTAGATAGGTCAACTTATGAGCAACATGTTCATCATTTTTACTAACCTCTAAAACTTATATATGATATGAACATGTCTTAAAATTATTTAACAAATTCTTCATACACTTGTATTCATCCATAATCCATGATAACATATCCCTAAATAATTTTTCACTTTTTTTTGGGTTTCTCTATGTTTGCACCATTAGGCCTATTAGTGATAGGTCAACTTAGATGACTAGTTTAGCATACTTGAGGGATATAATCTATATATAAACCACCATATACATCAAATAAAAGTCTCAAATTTTTTCCTCCATCCATTCAGAAAATTTGAATTAGTAAACTCTAATTTCTATAGTAAATCTCTAAGAAATAAGGCCTTTCCTTTAGGTTCCACTCACTAACCTAAAAAACTAGTCACACCTAGAGATGCCTGGGAGAGTTGAATACAACCTCCAATCACTTAACTATACATAATAATCCATTTTTAGCACTTTATAACAACTTATTTCATATTGGGTTACTATTATGGTTCTTTGAGGGTTTAAACCATATTTTAGTCTTAACAATCATTCATAAATAATAACCCCTTAATCCAAAAACTAATGCCTATAATTTTGATTTATTACCCTTCCCCATATACCATGAATATATTAGGTTAAAATGTAGAGGTTAAATGTGACAATGAACACTTGAAATTTCTTCTTGGGTTGAGAATCCTTTATTTTGTGCACATGAGGGACCTCAAAATACTTTTTCTTACCTTAACCTTAAAATTTTGACCTAAATATTGGTCAACATACTTGAAACAACATAACACACTTCTTTAAATTCTCACATATACACACTTGCCTTGGAAAATAATCTCTCTCTCTCTCTCTCTCTCTCTCTCTCTCTCTCTCTCTCTCTCTCTCTCTCTCTCTCTCTCTCTCTCTCTCTCTCTCTCTCTCTCTCTCTCTCTCTCTCTCTCTCTCTCTCTCTCTCTCTCTCTGACCTTAAACTGCACCATATTAGGCCTAAAAACTAACCTTGAATATTATTTACATGAATTATCCACATTATTTTCAACTTAAAGAAACATCTCTCATCCTCAAGCACTTCTTTATATCCTTCATGGGACTTAACAATAGATCATGATGCCTAATTAGGCCAAACAGGGTCTAGAAGTGGTCTAGTTGCATATTATATCTAAAAGTCTTACCCCTACAGGCTCACCTTGAAACTCTATTGATCACTCCAATACCTCATATTCATTATAAATCAACCTCATACATCCTCTTATGCCTCTATACACCCATCTCACCAAACCACCATGCTCAAACATTCTCACTAGGACTTTTCATGTTATGACTAGTTCCATAACTAGGCCTCTCAAGCACTTGAAACTTGAAAAATGACCTTGAAAGATTTTTTAAGGTATATACACTTATCTTAAATGATACAACACTAAAAAATAACCTCTCACAAGTTTTTTCTTACTTACATCATCAAGGCTTCACTATGCACACCTTCTCATAGAGTCTAGACTAGGCTTCTCAAGACACCTTATACTCAAGGACTAGTACTCAAAACATGTTTAACTTGACCTAAATCAACCTCAGAAGAATAATTAGGTTGCCTTAAAATTATATCTCAATATAAATATATTAGGTTGCCTTCAAATTCTATCTTGTCACATGGCTCATAACTCATAGACCACTCACCATGCATCTTCACCAGATGTACCTTGACATCAATGACAACACTTATAAAAAATTATTTAAATACATGTACATGATATAGATATGAATAATAAATTCAAATACATTCACACAACCATAACAAAGATTTACATGGAAAAACATCACATGGAGGCAAAAACCCAAAAAATATTATTAATTAATTTGAGAAATTAATTTGTACTTAATATAATCAACCTTATCATTCTCACTCCTTAGATAGTTTCTTCACATAAATTTAAATGTTCAAGTTTGAATGTATTGGGTTGAACTCAATTATGATTTTACCATGTAAAATCATTTATAATTAGAGTGAAAAGTTGTAACCAACAAATTTAATCTCCCACCCAATGGTAAGTTTTAATAGCATATATTTTTATTATTTATTAATGAATATTTTAAATCACATAATATAAATAATAAAATATATTATTATTCATTTATTTAATTATTTAATTTAATGTATTAATGGCATTAATATAATTTAACAAAAAATTATTGCAGTACTAGGTTTGCATATCTTGTGTAAATTTACTATTTTTAGATCACTTTGAGTTTTATAAATTCCTTATTTTACTTCCAAATTTGTATATTTATTGTATTCTAATTTCAATAGTTTAGATTTATTTATTTGATTTATTTCAATTCAAAATAAATTAAAATTTATGGTAAACCCCACAATTTTATTTTAAGAACACTACTTGTTTTTTTGCTTTATTTATGTGTGGTCTAATATTTTAACTAAATTTATGATTTTATAAAAATCAAAAATTTCTACTATTTTTTAAAATTGTGTTACAACAATTTTAAAAATACTTAGTGACTATCTTTATGGGTTACGTGGTGATATATTTTATAGGGATCATGAGTGAGGGGTTATACCCTAATACTTATATCCATTAACAACACTAAACATGGAGTTTAGTTCCAAATACTTCATGGTATATTGGAAACACCTAGGGTCTCTTGTTTATACCATAGGAAGTATTTTTTCTATGTAGTTAGTGATATAAAACATTAGGCTGATAATAATCAATAAATAAGTAAGTATATTTAAGAGCCCACAAAATCATTCAAACCCTTACCTAGATCACCCTCACACCTTGATGGCAAACATTCTTCAATTTGATCATTGATCACTCACATCTTCCCCAAACTGGTCAATCTCCCTTCTTGAGTTTTCTCCCCCCTTTGACATTAATGACAAAGGTCTTCCAAAATTATCATCTAGAATCACACCTTATTTGCAATAAAAGTTCAACACATAGAATATAAATCAGTAAGGCAACATGTTACCCCTTACTCCATACATACCTCCCTCAAATGAATTTATATTACAAGACCACTTCTCAACATAGATCAAACTAAGTCAACAACCTAAATAGTTCCCCCTCAAACCAAGAATCTACCATTATTATGATAACTTGAAGTGTGTCTCCATGAATCATACTAGAGTCACCCCTTTCCATAGGGAACTAAAATAACTCAAGTTTAAGAGATTCCTAGATCTACATGTTCTCACAAGACTGAGTATCCTTTAGTATCCTTTTAGGATTGATTGTAAATATAGGCTTGACCTCTTCATGATCTATTTGATCATTAATGTGAGCTGAAAATAGACATTCTTAACTTGATTTCACATATAAAATGTGATTCATCACATCAAACAGTCCTCTTGAGCTTATAGACTAATCAAGACTTATCTTTACTATCTTTGGTTTCCATACATTCATTTGCCTTCTCTCTTGTACTCTATGGGCTTTAAACCTCCTATTTTGACTTGAAGACCTTCTAACTCTATTAGGACATAATCTTGTAATGTGTCATATATCATAACAACAATAAAAAACCACCTTATACATACAATTTGACTGATGTGAACTGTGACTCCTTCCATAGTTACATGAATACTCATTCTTGGAGGGTCTTTTACACTCTCTTACTCTATGATCAAATTGATTACATAAAAAATAGTAACCATTAAATAAATTAGCATACCTCATAGCATTAGGTTATTTGATAAGTATTTTCATGTTGACTTTCTTGTCTTTAATATCCTCCTTCTTGAGTTGAGCTACCACCTTTTGGTCTTCTTTGAAACCAAGACTTGTAATACCACTTGAAAATTTTTGACTACTCAAGATGTAATATAGATCCTCAAAGCTCTTTTCAAACTTCACAAAGGTATTCAACTTGGTAGATGTTTGATCCAACTCATCTTTATAGGATTCTACTTCAGTTTCATACCTGGTCCATTCTTTCTCTTTAGTTTTTAGGCTTGCATTGACTATCTCCATCTATGCTTCAATTTAATTGATGATCTCATCATAATCCTTATAAGTGTTACTCAATCTCTCCTTAAACATGTCAATATGCTCTTCATAGTCCTTAAATAATGATCTTAGTTTATGATTCTTTCTTCTTTATAAATTTAATTCTTCTAAGGAACTCACCAATTCTGCCTCAAGGTTCACTTTAGCTTCTTTTTCATCTAATTCTACATCAACCATAAGGCTTCCCCATTTGAGAAACCTTCATTGTCTAAATATATGGACATGAATAAGGTTTCATTATTGTAATGTTTAGGTTTATTACTACCATCATCACTATTAGATGTACTCGAGTCACTTACATCAGATGATTTATTATCTTCTTTGGTGTAGAAACTTCTCTTGTTCTTGAATGACCCTTTCATACCTTCATACTTCCTAAAATATTTATTGTTATTTTTAGGCTTATAGACATTACTATCATATTCATGATGTTCATCATGTTCTTAATCATTCTCATTTTTACCTTTGTTAGGACACTTAAAAGCAAAGTGACCAATATTACCATAGTTGAAACATTTGAAGAGAAAATTTCCCTTATACTTACCAAATCCAAACCTCAATTTTTTAGAAAACATAGCTATGATTTCATCATCATCAAAATTTGAACATATCTCATCCTTGACCTTATTAAATTTTTATTTTTTCTCAACTTTAAAAAAAATTCCCTTCTTAGGAGGTCTTCCTTCATTTGTTCTCATCTCATAGGCAGTCAAGATGCCATGAATCCCATCCATATATAACTTGTCCAAATATTATATATATTCTATTTTAGATACCTTATTATAAAACTTAGGAGTTAGTGATCTCAATACCTTTTGAACAAATATATATTATTTCACTTCTTCTCCTAATCCTATAATGACATTGATAACTTCATCAACCTTCAACAGGTAAGATGCAATTGTTTCATCTTCATACTTTCAAACTATCTTCGATGGATCTACAAATTGGACATATTCACCTTGGTTTATTCTTCATAGATATTATTTAATTTTTCCCATATATATTTGGCTAATACATAGTTTATCACCTTCACAAGATCTGCCTCTAATAGGCCACAAAAAATGGCATTCATTACCTTGGAGTTATTTTCACTAGCCTTCTTACATGTTGCATTAGTTGGTGGGATAAGAGGAGCACTATAGCCATAGACAACTGATTGCCAAATATCATGACCTTGAGACATAAAATATATATTCATCTTGATGTTACAAAAGGCATAATTAAATCTATTGAATAATGGATCCTTATTGGTAGAGAAACCACCTCGAGTTTGTTGACTATCCATCCTTGCTTCTAGGATCTCTTTTAGGTTGTTAGATCTACTTCGAAAGACTAGGATATGATCCCAAATTTTATAATAAAAATTATTGATAGGTGAGGTTAATTATTCATTTAAAAAATTTCTTATCAATTACACTTATGAAATCATAGACCATTCAAACAAGCATATAGATCTAGTATGAATAAACACCTATCCACATAAGCATGAAACATAAGGACACATTTTATATGTGGTAAAACCTCAAGGGGAAGAAAACCCATTGATATTTTAAAATGTAATATAGTATCATAATATAAATAACAAATTTATTAAAGCACCAACTCCACGTGGAACACCAACCCTAACTAGTTAAGCACTAACTCAGTTAGGCTTTAACAAGCACTAACTTGAAAGGAGGTACCAACCCCCTAGATGACTCAGCACCAAATTATTCAACTAAAACATTTGATAATATTTATAACCTTTTATTTCTCATATAACATATGATGATCTCCTTATTCATCTCTTCACACACTTTTATCCCTCTCAAACTAGCATCTAGCCTTCTTCGCTCAACTAGCCCTCTTCTTGACTTGATTAGGTCATATGAGCTTGATAATCATATCTATAATCTCTATAAAATATTCATCATAGATACACTAAAATATTATTATGGTCTAAAATACCTCATTATACTCTGATTTATGTTATTTTGTTTGCTTGCACACTTTTTTACACCAAGAGGTCTAAAATCGCCTTGTATTTATACAAGCCTCTTGTTCATATCATTCTTAGTCATCCAAACATCCTTAAAATCTTAATTAAGACATGTAATATATATAAATATATCTCATAAAAATGGATAAAATGTGCCTTTATCCCATTTAGGTTTGACATACCTTAATTAGGCCTTATTACATCTTTAGGTCTCATGGAAACCTAATCCCATTAGGTCTACTTTAGGACACATTAATATTTGCCTTCTTTGGAACACATTTAAAAACTTAAAATATAATATTACACTATAATATAACCTTGATAATATCATCTAGTATTTATAACACTTTTTAGCTTCAACCACCACTTGAATCACACCATTAGCACTATTCACAATTAGACTTGTGTATACCTAAAAAGTCTATCTTGAACAACTGAAACATAAACACAATTTTTCTAGACAAAGATATAAAAAATAACATATAAATAATTTTCATGACCTTATAGTCATAAATATATGCTTTATACTTCATAATTCATATCATAAGTACTCAAACCCTTCTCTACAAGTAACCCACTCAAAACTGTGAACTAGCCTCAAAATACAGTCATGGAAACCTAAAATTATGACACCTAAAAGAACACAATAAAGGATTTAAAATTAATTAAAATTATCTTAAAACATCCTCAATATTAATTCCAATAAAAAATATCATAATCTATATTGGCAATTACTAGTCTTGCAGACCAATTTGCTATCTTCAGTACACAGTCAAACCTGAACCAGTCAACCCCTTTTGGCTTCAACATTTCAATCACTTGTATTGACTATAAAACATTATAAAAATAATTAATATAAATTAATGTCCCTAAAAAACATAATTTGTATTATAAACTTTAACTTAGTGCATAGAGTCTCAAACTCATCATTGGAACTTGCTTACCCAGAACTGCCAGTTTACCTTGAAGCATAATCATGGTGAAAATCACCTTCAACACTTGTATGACCACTTTCAAAGACTTCAAATGAATTTTTATGATATTATGAGATAATTATAAAATTATTAGATATAAATATAACATTTTCAAATGGTAATATTAGTCTTATAGACCAATCTCATAAAATTACATCTTCACTATCTTACCTGTACTAAACAGGTCAACTTATGAACAACATTTTCATCATAGTCACTGACCTCAAAAACTTATATCAAAAATTAAAATGTATTAAAAGTATTTAAAAACTTCTTCATTCACTTGGAATCATCCTTAATCCATGATAACACATAAGTAAACACTTTCTCACTTTTGCCTTGGTTTCTCACTATTTGCACCATTAGGCATGTTAGCGATAGGTCAACTTGGATGAACGGTTTAGAATAATTTAGGGATATAAATTTTATAAAAACCACCATGGACATAAAATAAAATTCTCAAAAAATTTCCTCCATCCATTTAGAAACTTTTACTTAGGAGAAATAAGGCCTTTTATGTAGGTTCCACTTACTCACCTAAAAAACTAGTCACACTTGAAGATGCCTAAGAGAGTTGACTACAACTTCCAATCACTTAGATAGCCATACTAATAAATTTTTATCACTTTAGAATAACTTATTTCACATCTAGATCACTATTAGGGTTCTTTGAGGGTTTAGACCATCTTCTAATCTTAACGATCATTCATAAGTCATAACCTCTTAATCTAAAAATTAATGCCTAGAATTTTGAGATAGGACCCTTACCCATCTACCATTATTATATTAAATTATCATTCAGAGGTTACATGTGCAAATGAACACTTGAAAGTTATCAAGTTGAGAACCTTTTATTATGTGCACACAAGAGACCTCAAAACACTTTTTTGCCTTAACCTTCAAATTTTGAGTTGAATATTGGTCAACATACTTGAAATAACATGAAAAAATTATTTCAATTATCAAATACTCACAGTTTCCTTAGAAACTAATCTTGATACCCCATCTGGCCATACTCTCTCTCTTTGTTCTCTTAGACCTTAACCTGTAAACCATATTAGGCCTAAAATATAATCTTTAAGATTCTTTATATGAGATTTCCACCTCATTCTAAAAATAAATAAACCTCTCTCTTACTAAAACACTAATTTACCTCCTTTATGGACCTTGACAATAGATCATGAGGCCTCATTAGGCCAAGTAGGGTCTAGAAGTGGTCTAGTTGCATACTAGGTTTGAAAGTATTACCCCCAGAGGCTCACCTTGAAACTATCCTAAATTATCAAATGCCTTATATGCATTATTAATCAGCCTTATATAACCTCTTATGCCTATGTGCATCCATATCACTAAGCCACCATGCTCAAACTTTCTCACTAGGACTTTTCATGTTATGACTAGTGCCATGACTAGGATTCTCAAGCATTTGAAACATGATAACTAACCTTGAAACACTTATGAAGTTATCTAAACTTATATTACATTATAACATAGTGAAAACCACCTCTCACAAGTTTTTTTATTACTTAATTCATTAAGGCTTCACTATGCACACCTTCTCATAGAGTCTAGACTAGGCTTCTCAAGACACCTTATACTCAAGGACTAATACTCAAAACATGTTTATATTGACTTGATTCAACCTTAGAAGAATAATTAGGTGGAATTAAAATTATATCTCAACATAGATACATTAGGTGGCCTTAAAATTCCCACTTATCACATGGCTCATAACTCATAGACCACTCACTATACATCTTCACTAGATGTACCTTGACATCAATGACATCAACCTTGACATCAATGACAACACTTATCAATAATTATGTAAATACATGTACATATCTAGATATTAAGAATTAATGAAAATATATTCACATAACCATAACAAAGAGTTACATGAAGGTAAAAACCCATAAAATATTATTAATTAATTTGAGAAATTAATTTTTACTTAATATAATCAACCTTATCCTTCTCACTCCTCCTTAGAAAATTTATTCACATAAATTTAAATGTTTGAGTTTGAATTTATTGGATTGAACTCAATTATGATTTTACCATGTAAAATCATTTATAATTAGAGTGAAACGTTATAACTAATAAATTCAATCTCCCACCTAATGCTAAGTTTTAATAACATATATTTTATTATTTATTAATGCGTAGTTTTAAAAATATAATATAAATAATAAAATATATTATTATTTATTTATTCAATTATGTAATTTAATGTATTAATGGCATTTATACAATTTAATCATCAATTATTCCAACACTAGGTTTGCATATCTTGTGTAAATTTACTATTTTTAGATCACTTTGAGTACTAAAATTCCTTATTTTACTTCCAAATTTGTATATTTATTGTATTATAATTTAAATAGTTTATATTTATTGATTTTATTTATTTAAATTCAAAATAAATTAAAAAATATGGTAAACCCACAATTTTATTTTAATAACACTACTTTTTTTTTGCTTTATTTATGTGTAGTCTAGTATTTCAATTGAATTTATGATTTTACAAAAATGAAAAATTTCTATTATTTTTTTAAATTATGTTCCAACAATTTTTAAAATACTTAGTGACTATAATTATGGGTTACATGGTGATTTATTTTATAGATATCATGAGTGAAGGGTTACACCCTAATACTCATATCCATTGACAACACTAAACATGGATTCTAGTTTCCACATACTTCATGGTATATTGGAAACAACTAGGGTCTCTTGTTTATACCATAGGAAGTCTTTTTTTATATGTATTTGGTGATATAAGACATTAGGCTGATAATAATCAATGAATAAGTAAGTATATTTTAGATCCCACATAATCATTCAAACCCTTTTCTAGATCACCCTCATACCTTAATTTTTGTTTGTATTGTATTCACAATCATTAGATCTATTGTATTCATAATGGGATCAATGAATGTATTTTTTTTTGTGTGTTACATAATATTATTTAGTTCATTGTCACATATTGTATTACTTTAAACATGATCTTTTTATGTTTTTATAGGGATTCAATGTCAAATTAATTGAGAAATATATTCTAACCAAGGTCCAATCTCATGGACTTCCTATGTCACATGGTTTCACTATTCTATCATGTCATTTTTATTATCCAATAGCTTTTGTCAAATCTGAAATGACTTGGGAACAAGAGGAATCATATGATTTACATTTTATTAAATATTCACTTTCAAGGGATCTTTCATTACCTACTTCACACCCTCTTGAAGTGTGCATTATGTCTCTTATTTCAGAACCTAATACTCAAGAAAAGTTTACTAAAATAGATAAAGTAAAATGTATGAAATATATTCATGAACATCCAAAAAAAATGATTCCCTATTATATGTTATTATAGATGAGCATAATAAAGGTGCTCAATATATCTCTTCTAATTTTTCCATTTATACTATTGCATTGATTCTTATTTCTACACCTCTAGTTATTTTCATCATCCCTTGGTTTGGGAACATCACTTGGTTTCAAATAGTTATCCATATGTATGCAGACTCATGCTAATTATACTCCTCCAATATCCTCTACAAATTCTACTCTAGAGCATACCATTATTACTTTACAAGCTAAGCTAACTCACATTGAGCAATCTATTTCTCATGTTGTCCCTTCCATGGACTCATGTTCCTTGTTACATAACCCATTGAAACTCAAAATTACATATTATCCATTACCAGTTGGCTTTGTGGCTCCTAAGATTCTTATACAATAAGGAAAAAGTTATTATGAACAAAATTTGTGTGTATTCCATGCAACTTGTATATACTATGTAAATAATGACAAATTTTTGACAAAGCTCTTTCTAAGAAGTCTCAAAGAATATGATCTTAAATGGTTTTATGATCTTCTTTTTCAATCAATTAGGATTTTTATTATTTGAAATTTAGTTTTTAACAAAATTTTATATCAAAATTAGTGAAAAGCTATCATATTCTCAAATTTTATATCTAAAAGAAGGGTTTAATGAAACAATCCATTAATATGTTCTAAGATACAAGACTATGCTAGAAAAAATGACATCAAATTATTGATAATGAGCTTCAAGATATATTCACCCAATGCTTTCTATCTTCACTTCAAGATTCTATTATGTTTGATAAATTCAAATATTTTGATGAGATTTGCCATACATTGAAAGACCATGAGGTCAAATCGAATACATTTAATAAGCTCAAGTACACTCTAAATGATCCTTCTACTTCAAATGTTAAGTTTCAAAGCAAGTCAAATTATAAGAAAAAACCAAAAGAAAACAAGAAAGAAGATAAGATTATATTTAATTTCATCTCATAATAAACACAAAATTTTAAATTACAAGCTCCACCAAGGAGGTAATTCTCAAGGTTACCTAATCATCCTCATGTATTATTGAAAAAGATTACTAATTGTAATCTCATTACTCTTTCTCCACAAATCAAAGTAGATTTTCTGACACCACAATTAATTTCAATGCATATTGTGACTAACACATGTATTTTTCATTCCCAACTATATATTTTAATCTCAATCACAAGATTTAATATTTCATTGATGAAAACATTATTGATATTGGCCCACCCATTGAAGAGGCCAAGCCATAAGAAAATGACAAGTCAAATCTTAAAATGTAAAAATGTCCTTTTCCAAATAATGAAGCAAAAAATAACAAGGACAATTTTGAAGTACATTATACATATAATGTTCATCATCTTCCTTTTATATATGGCCATTCACTTGATAACATCATTAGTACAATTATAATGAAATAAGCATCACATACTATGATCACATTTGATGATAGTGAAATTATTGATGATTATTCAAATATACATGCACTCTTTATTCAAGCATATGTTGATAAGTAATCCATAAAAGGTGTTACAATAGACAAAAGAAGAAACATACATTAATCAACATGGTAACAAAATTAGTCTATGGAACTATTCAAGAGCATATTATAGAATCAATTTCTCCATCTACTTATGAGCATGATACAGTATCACATGAACATATTAAAAAAATAGTTTCTCCATCTACTTATGAGCATGACAAAGTCACACATCAATTTATGCAATTAGTTATAAAGAACATGCAACAATATCATATGCATAAATTATCACATTAAAAGAGGTCATCATCTCCTAAGGCACCATAGGTTATTTAGATATCTTCACCACATGTATAAGTTGTTACATCTTCTCCTATCACACATGAGGATATAAGTTGATATGTGTATATGATCGATGATTTATATGGTTACATTAAAATATATGGTTACTATTCAAATTCATAGGTATTTATAGTTGGAATTTATAGTAAGTCATTCTTTCATATCATGCCATGGGTTATACATACATGACTACCATTACTAATATAATTGATTATACACTTACACACTTTCTTTCACTCATAGATAATTTTATTTAATTTCATTGCTACTTATTTTATCCCCATTATAAGATTTATTCTATCCCTTGGATTTATTTTTCAATTTGGGAACTTGTCCTCTTGATTTTCAAATTGATTTGAATAATCCAACATAATAAACTCACAAATGATTTCAATGCTCATTCTTTATTACTATTTCATAGTCATCATGATAAGGCTTCTTTTTCATCTACATGATCGCATCTATCTATCTACATTCTCCATGAGCACACATATATTCTTTCCCATTAGGGAATGAGCATCCTTATCGACATCGATATAATTTATTTTGCACATACATTAGGGGAATCTTGATTGGATTCCTTATTTCCATTCTATTATTCAACACCTTATGGTAGATTGTTCAAATCCATCCATTTTCCACTATTTTTTAAGCCTTGATTATTATCACTATTGGGCCTCAAATTCATCTAAGTATAGATCTATACCAACATAGCAGACACCTCGATGTAAGGTAATCACTTGGTATGATTATTATTTTGTCATTTTGTGCACTAGTTAGAGGAATATTTGTGGACTTTATGCTAGCTAGTTGGCAGCTAATGGACTCCATCATAACTTGAGCATCATTGAGAAGTTTCTACATGGGGTTATCACAGTGTGATGGAAATAAGGTAGTGGAGCTATCACGATCATGGCATTAAGCTCCAGCTTGGTAAATGATGTACACCCTCCATCTAGGCTTGAAGATGTTCCTATCTACTATAAATCCAAGCTCTTTCCAATTATGAAAAGAGGAGAATAGAGGTAATTAATCTCTACCAAATTAACTCTAAGTATAATTTATGGATGTTATCATCACGTGTTTTAGTATGGATACCTTTGAGGACTACATTGTAGTTCCCAAGCTTGGCTATGAGACTTTGAGACTTTAGTAGCTTTAAGATGAGTATTTTCTCTCTTTCCATTGATGTATATATACTCTATATATTTTAACTCTATTTAATGAAGAATGGAATTTCACTTAAGTGAGTGTTAATATGGTTTATATGTTTATATTCTTTTAATATGGCTTATTTGTGCAATGTTTCCAATAGTTGTGATGCTTAGATTTAAATTGTGATACTAAGTTCCAGTAAGCTCTTGGTCTAGCCCATTCATGGAATCTCTATAATTTATGATGATATCAACATTCTATATAGAACTACTCTAAGTATAAGAAAGACCCCATGCCACATGATGATATTTGTGCTTAAAGCATGAGCCTAAGCTTAAATATTTAATCTAAGTATTCCACTAAACCCTCTAAGTGCTTGAATCATGTTAAGATAAGGGAGCTAGAGGATTTTGCCTATGAATCTATAGAACCACATCATATAGGCTTGTGCCCATATGACCATAAAGAGTTCCCCAAGATGGTTTTGTGCCTAAAAAATAGTGGTATTCCCCCCAAAATGGCTTGTTCCAATTAACTCACCACTACCATTATTGTAATGACCAAAGCCCCTAGAGATTGAGTGACACCATGACACAACTAGCCTAATATGGGCCCCAATTCTTTCTTTGTAATGCTTTGGGTGAGAACATGAGTCTTGTACCTTATGTGAATTGATGTCAATGTAGTCAAGTGAGAAATGTTGAGCACTATAGGATTATTATATATTTATGCATAATTATAACAATTCTAGATCTGACTTAGATAACCAGATAAACACCTAACAAATATAATGACTTAACCACCAAATTTTCTAAAACATTTTGGTTTCATTATTAGGACCCATGTTTAATTTTTTTGTTGCAATGATGCACTAGAATAATGCTCTAACTCTCCTTTGAGAACATTGAGCACTAGGTGGGATAAGTGAAATATAGATTTTCACTAAAGCATCCAACCTGTAGAGGATAGAAAATGAAAAGGTGGGTCTAAAACCACTTGTATGATGCTCTATATGAGGTTTTCTTTTATGAACTACCAGAGCATGTGTATCGATAGTTTGATGCCTATGCAACCCATAGGAGATGAAGCTATAGGTAACACCTTGATTTGAAAAAGGATCACTTAGAAAATCTTGAGAACTTTGATTTCACTTGGACTAGAGCAGTAGAAAAATGGTGGCAAGGAATGTTGAATAGTTACATGCTTGATTTCATAGTATTGACATACTCTTACCCTAAAGAAGTAGAATATCAAATCTTATATGAGTCTAGAGGCATGTTTGTGAAAGATTTTAGCTGAGAACTTAATAAACTAATGGTATATTATGAATTTGAAACTATGAGAATGGAAAATTTAAAGTCCTTATAACAATAGGAGGTGCATATTGATGGAAGATATATAACCCAAAGTGTTGAGAAAACCCATAGTGAATAAGGGCATGGGGAAGCATTTATTTAATTATAGTAATGCCAAGAAGAAGGAAACATTAAATCCACATATCAAGATCCATTATTGACAGGTGAAGAATGTTGTAGGTCCTTATAGAATTTGACAATTGGAGATCCATTGGATATACCTACCCCCTATGAACCTATATTGTAAGCTCATGTATTTGATATCCCATAAGAAGAAGGAAGAGTGATAACTAACCATGTTATTAACATAGACTTTGACCATTTTGTAAACTTGGATTATAATTTTGTGATTGAACAACTTTTTCCTTATAAAGAGATGAGTGAGGATACCCATAAACCTTTGGGTACTATCTTGACAGTACAAAATATGAGCACAAGCATTCTAGTTTAGCTAATGTCATCTATGTAAACTAGGTAATAGCCCACATGAGGTGGCCCAGTATTATAAGTGAGTAGCATTATGTCATAGACTTCAATGGAACCAACTATAACAATAAGTTTAACACCCAACCCAATAACCAAAGGCATTGGAGGACTACCACCATGACAAGTACTAGGGGGAAATCACCTCAGGTGCTAGTGCCCCCCCCCCATAAAAAATATATTATGAGATGGAAATGCACTTGTCAAAATATCATAGCATGGAAAATACCATAGAACATGTGTTAAAATGTGAACTATAATGGTACGTTGAGGGTATAACCTAGTTAGAGCATAAGGAAATGTAATTCATGATAACTCTACATGATTTCACTCATACCTAATATAGGGATTTTGATCCTAATTAGGTTATGATTAATTATGACATTTTGAAAGAAGCATTCTTGAAATAATTTGATATTATTGAGTTTGAATAGAAAATAATTTCCATGCTCAAGGAAACTAGCCAAGGATTATTAGAGAGCATGCACCTATATGATTCCAATTTCAAAACTCTACTTTCAAAGCTTCTTTATGATATTCACCCATCCCAACATGCACAGTGGTTTAGGGGGACTTATAGTGTTGTTCAAAAGGGAAATTTCCACGAATACATTCATAGACCCTCATAAAGTGATTTAGGCCATGTTTAGATCCAAGGAACTCAGAAGCACTGATATGGATATTAGCCCATTCATGGAGGTGTATATTACATCTATGGATAGCTAAATCCAAAAACTAACCATTAATTTGTTACAATACATTCAAAGCAGATTATAGTGCAATGAAGATGAGATTAAAGGCCATAATAGGAATAATTTCCCTCAAAAGAATTTTCACACATTACTTCTTAGTTATTAGGTTTGTCATGAGGTGCACAATGTTTTCAACTACCCTTTATTAGAACATGTTAGTTAGGTTAACATAACCATTTATTTCTAGTTGTGTGATGCCTACACCCATACCATAGATGATTATCAAGTAATATATGAGATACATGAAAACATAGAGAGAGGCACATGACAAGAAACTAAAATAGCTAGAGGGTAGACAATCCAAGGAAATAAGGTCCATGCTTAGTAGAATGTAGAATATGGGATGTAAAGAGGTACCAAAGGGTAGTGTGGAGGATGTGGTGGAGGAAGATTCCCACCATGATCATGTTACAAGTATGGTTTGACTTAGCACTATTAGTGTGACTACCTTACACATCCAACATGTGGGTATTGTTGAGGAACACATAAGGTATAGGAATGCCCCAACTTATATAAAAAGTTAACCCAAGGCTGGCCCAATGTAGACAAAGGCATATGAATGATCTATCATGAACCAAAAGTGGAGAAATGGGTTCCAAAGGCACAATCAATTAGCATCAAGAAAGTTAAGGTATAGGCAATAACTTGTAGTGGGATCACCACTTAGCCACTAGTTGTACCAGTACCATAGTTATGCCTAGAATATGAGGGACTGAGTCATATTGAGTACATCATGTGGCCAAAATTATGCCTTACCCTAACCCTATATGCTAAAAGGATGTCTTGAAATAGGATATGAGCATCATTCAAAACCTACAAGGAGAACTCTAAATGGCACAAGATCTATAGGTATAAGTTATTTCCTCCTTCAAGAAGAAAGATAACTAGGAGGCTAAGGTACAAGAGCTAACAAAGATCATGCACCTCTTACAGATAGAAAGGATGTTACCCTTGTTGAATAATTTTATTTTAGAGCATGCAAGGTAGAATCCAATTGAAATTATTGTGTCATGAATGGAAAGGGTACAAGAGGTTAGGAAGACAAAGAACACAAAGTATAATCAAGATCTCTTGGTGAATGCCACCATTGATGGATGGTCTGTATGTGAGGTTCTCATGGACATAGGTTCCAAGGTCAATATCTTGAAAAGGAATACATGGGATAATATGGGTAGGCCAACCTTAAGGCCTTTCCCTCATGTGTTTTTCATGACCAATAAATATAGAATGTAACAAATTAGAATTATAAAAGGAACCATTATAGATATTATGGATGTAGAGTTTTATGTTAACTTCAAAGTGATCAAGTTAGCTGAGCAAGATAATTATCTAGCACTTCTAGATAGGCCATGGTGCTATGTGAATAATCTTAACATGTACTTAAATAAGCACTATATGAACTTTGAAAATGGTAAGAAAAGGGTCATTATCCCCATCTCAAGTGACCAAGGACCCCCTTATGTATAAATTGTTGATCTTGAGGATGACATCAACCATATCTACAACATCATTGCAAAAGGCATTGAAATTATCAATCCTAATGACCAAAGAGAATTTCCTTGGGATGATAGACAATCAGCCTTGGATACTATCAATTTAGTTTAAAACTAATGGATTTAATAAGCTTACAAAACCACTAGTTGAAGGTATTTTTTAGTGAGTGCTAATGCACCAAAACCTATGAGGATTGGTTGGGTCTAGATCAATTGCACTTCATGAAGATGGGTACTTTAAAATAGGAACAAGGGAAATAGACTATTTCACCTGAGAAAAGGTAAACTTAAAATTCTCCCATAATATGAAGGGATTAATCCTGTAGAAGAATATGTTTATGACCTAGAGCCATGTATCCTAAAGGAAGTAGACAAGATGGGTGCACTAGTGTATACTTTGAAAATCACTACCACTTATTGGTGGGCAATGCATAGGCCTAGCTTGCCAACTTGGAAAGATGTGAAATTAGTCATCTACCCCATATTTGGAAAAATAAATGAGGACCTAGACATTTCTACATACTCTGGTGATTCAAACCTAATAGTACACATACTCTTGTACAAAGAAACATGGATTGACTATGATGCAAACACCCTAAGGAACCTATGGGTTTATTCCTTCTACAAAAACTTGAAGATGTGGGCACAAGTTTGGTATGTGGTCAAAAAAACATGCCATAAGATAACTAGTTGGGATGTCTTGAAGGATATGTTTGTGCACACCTTCTCCTTTTCCTCACATAACCTAGAATTGATCAAGCCATTACAAGTCATTCAAAGGGAAGTGTTTGAGGACACTACAATCTTAGAGGAGCACCTACAAGATATGTTTGAGGATAAAGTATTAGTGTTCCCAACTTTATTTGAGGATTAAACACTCAACAATGACTTGATTAATGAATATACAAATATCTGGAAGGCACAAAATTAGACATCCTTGATAGGAAATAGGAAGCTTGTACACCAAGTAGATGATAGTGCCCCTAACAAAGAAGACCCTACTCATCTCCACATTGAAACAATTGAGGGAGTAGGAAAGTTGAGGACACACATTAAGAGATAAATGAGCCCTACCATACACTATTCAAGACCACCCAAGTTGATATCAGTGTGGAAGGAGAACCAAAGGTGGCTACTGTGGGCACATATTGGTCTGATGTAGATCTGGATTAAATTTTGGATCTCTTAAAGGATTTACAAAACTTGTTCCCTTGAAATTATTGGGACATGAAAGGTACCCACCCATTGCTTGGGAAAATGAGTATAAAATTGGTAGATGGCATAAGACCTATCAAAAAGTGTCCTTATAAAATGAGCCACAATCTCTGCAATAAGGTCAAAGTGGAGATTGATGATATGCTAGTTGTAGGAATAATATACCTAGTGTAAGAGTTAGAATGGGTGAGCCCCATGGTGATTAGTATCAAAAAAGATAGGTACATTCACATTTATGTTAATTATAGAATGTTTAATGCTACTTATGTCACTGACCCCTTCTCAATTTAGTTCATTGATGAAATCTTAGATGACATCATAGGCTATGAAATCTACACCTTCACTAATGGGTTCTATGGATACCATCAAGTCTATATTGAAGAGGCGAATAACCCCAAAATAACCTTAATGACTGAATGGGGTTATTTTTCTTACAATGTGATGCCCTTTGAACTCAAGAATGCACCAATTGTATTCTCTATAATGGTCATCATTGCATTTAAGGATTTTATACATAAGTTCCTTTAGGTGTACCTTGATGATTAGACTATGTATGGGATCATGAAAGACCATTATGATAACTTTCACCTCATGTTTGAGAGGTGTCAATAGCTATATATATATTTGAACCTTAATAAGTGCATCTTTGTAACACCATTTGGAACCTTGCTTCGGTACATCATCTGTAAAGATGGTCTACTCATCGACCCCATGAAGATTGATATTATTCTACAACTTCAAACCCCTTCCACAAAAAAAACATTCACAACTTTCTTAGCCATTATGGCTATTATAAAAAGTTTATAAGGAGATATGAAAGGATTTAAACACCACTAGAGGTTTTGTTGTACAAGGATGGCCCATTCCACTAGGGTGCAATGCAAGATGATGCCTTTAAAAATCTAAAGCTTAAAATGGTTAGCATGCCTATTCTCTATTTTGTTGACTAGATGACCCAATTTCACGTCCATGTTGATGTTTATAGATCTACAATTAGAAAAATTCTAGCATAGCCTGGTAAAGGTAATATGGATCATCCCATATCCTTTACAAGCAAAAATTTGACATAAGCAGAGTAGAACTATATAATAATTGAGCATAAGGTGCTCACCATGGTTTATGCACTATAAAACTTTAGACAATACTTGTTAGTGACCCCATTCATATTATTTAAAGACCATGAGGTTCTTAAGTACCTCATAAATAATCCCATTCCCTATAAGCACATTTGTAGATGGATAGTTTTGTTTCAAGAATTACAGTTCTCAGTTGTCATTAAGCCTAAAAAATAGAACTCAGGCCCAAACCATTTGTCATGTATCAACTTTGGTGATGCAACTACACCTATTAATGATGGCATGCTAGATGGAAAACTCTACAATGTCTAACATGCACCTAAGGACTTGGTAGAGATAGCCACTTTTATAACATCTGGATCTATGCCCCAAACAATGGAAACTAAAGAGAAGAAACAACTCATAGTTCATATCTCCCCTTTTCAACTCATTAGTGGGGAACTGTACAAGTCAGGATGAGATGAATTAATTTGTTCATGTGTCTTAGAATAGGAAAGGGACTCTATTTTACATGAGGCACATGAGGGGATAGCAAGAAGTCATTGCATTAGAGATGCAATAACATGTAAGGTATTATAATTAGGCTTATGGTAGCCAAATGTGTTTTAGGATGCAAAATATTATGCCAAGGCATGTGACATATATCAGTACATAAGAAATCCCAATAACCAAGATGAGATGCCTCTCATCCCCATTATTACCTAGGCACCATTCAAGAAATGGGCCATTGATTATTTTGGAGCAATTACTCCTACAGTAAGGTGTATAGGCACAAGATACATTCTAGTGGCCAATGACTATTTCACCAAGTGGGTTGAGGCCACACCAACCAAAAAATACACAACCACCATACCCATAAGGTTCATATGGGGTAACATCATAAGTCACTATGGGTGCCCACTCAACTTGACTAGTGATAGAGGCACACATTTAATTAATAAAACTATTCATATCTTACTGATAGAATACATGGTGGAAAACACACCATAAGATAATGACTTATCATCCTCAAGAAAATGGAACAACTGAGGCATTCAAAAAGATCTTGGTATGTGCCTCAAAAAGATATGTGACATTGGTTTAAAAGATTAGGATGATTGAGTGTCAATAGTACTATGGGCATATCACATAAACTACAAACCTAAATAAAGCTACACCATTCCAACTAGTGTTTGGCACTAAGGTTATTTTATTGATGGAGTTCTTGGTGCCATCATTATACATTTCATGAATCGATCAATTAGATGACTAAGAATCATTGAGTGTAAGGCTAGAGGACTTAGAGAATTTAGATGAGGTTCATGCCCAACCAAGGTGGATCTAATAGATAGAGAAGGTACACTAAAAGATCTGACATGATAATCATATCAATTACAAGTTACTAAGTGAAGGAGCACTATTCTTGCTCTGTGACTCCAAGTACCTCAAGCACTTGAATAAGTTATAGATAAGGTGGATGGGTCCATATGTCATCCATAACATATTAGAAACTAGTGCAAACAAGCTATGCATGTTATTAGGTGAGGTGCTTCATGGGAATTTCAATGGCAACCAATTCAATATTTATTGGTAATAAGATGGTGCTTGTGACATCAGACACCAACTCCCTAATCATGAGTTGGTTGTATTTTATGGACCAAAATAAATTTTGGTACAAGCCAAATAGTTTCATATTATTTGAGTTGATTTGTGTTATTATGGTGATAAACAAATAATAGATGCTTTGAGGCTCACCAATGAAAATATTTTGACACTTTCATGCATAATTATAGCTAGGTGAATCAAGCATAGATTCTTTATAAGTGCCTAAGGCTAGACACCTAAGTTATGGGCATGTGAAGTTTTCCAAATTTAGACATGAGGTGAACTAGAAATTTATGCATAATATTTAAAAATTGAGGTTCTCTAAGGCTCACAAGAGGATTGTTCTAGTTCTCTCATGCATAATACCAATCGAGTGAGGTAGCTTCTAAAGAACCTACATCTAGACACCTAAGTATTTAGGCATATGGAACTCACTAGAGTTTGAAAATAGAAGTACCTAATGATGAAGAAAGAGGCAAAAAATACTCATGTGTATAAGATGAAAGAAAGGTGCACAAGATACTATGTGCATAAAACACCTAGAGAGTTATGTAGTAGAGGGCCAGTGCAAATAATTTTTATGGGGTAGGATATGCCAAGACAAGAGATGAAATCATAGATATATCAACCAAGATAGGAAAGCACACTTGGAATGGAAGTGCATCAAGAAGAGAAAATGGGACCATGGAGGCTAAATCATATGCATGTGAGGTGTTGTACCTAGGTTACCATAAGGAAGGTGAAGTTCATGCCAAGTGAACAAAAACATAGGAAAAACATCATCAAGATAAGCTGGCATCCACCCAAAGTGAGGTGAGAAGTGACCATTTGAACTACACATTACTTCACCAAAAATACCATTAGAATAATTTATTGAGGTGATAATAGATGCACAAAGATCTATGTTGAATGCATACATGGTAGAGGATTAATTTGGATTTCATGGGTTTTAGAAACTCCCAATAAATTTAGGCACTACCACACCATTAATCACCTATAATTAAGAAGGTAGCTGGATTAAGGGTATAAACTATCAAAGGGACAACTGGTTAGGGCTACAAACTTTGAGGTCAATTTGAACTTAGAGTAGAAAATCAAAGCCAAAATAGTGAACCAGAGCCAAAGTAAGAAAATGCTACTACAGTGAGACTTTGAACACCCATATATGCTAAAAGTGAATGAGTGAATAGAGAGAGGAATTGCATTCTCTTTGAGATTGGCATAGATAAGTGTAAAGCATGAATTATTCAAGAACCAAGTAGTAGAAAATAAGAGTGATACCAAGGTTACCATTAATGGCAAGTGAAGCTCAAAATCCAAAGTCATAGTCATAGATCTCATGACTGTGAGAAGTGTTAACCAAAATTATAGGCTTCGATAAAGTAAATAGACCATGCTTCAATACCAACCAGTTTAGGATGGGGAAGAAATGCATGAGTTCTAGCCTACCCTAGTTGTAGAAGTATTTTAGGAGGGTGTAGATGATAGAAGAAGTGGCCATGGTGAATAAGAAGGCATAACTAGTAGAAGGAGTTAGCACCATTGAGGTTAATCTAGAGGTGCTTGAAAAAATGTCATACCAGGAGATGTAGTTTCCTAAGGAGGTCTTGCTAGGAAAGAGTTAGGAATCCTTAATGCACACCTATCAGCTCAAGGAATATAACCACCATACCTCAATCAATGCAAAATATTTAGCATAATATTAGGTGGTGGATACAGGGGCAAAGACTGAAGAAGGCATGACATTGTTTGATGTCTCCATCTAGGATAAATTGGTAACCACCAGTGAAACTTATCTCTCTGAGTTACCATGTTTTGAGAAGCTAGATGAACTCATATAGTTCCTCCTCTCATTTATCCACAAGGACCACTTCTAGTTTTTAGGGAGGCACATGCAATTTTTAGCAAGCCTCATTGGTAGAATCACTAGGCTTCTAGACTCTGTTATAGACATCCACTAGATGATGGTAGATGATTCAAAAGTGAAAATGGTTACAAAAATCCTAGGGTACTACAAGGGAGGCTTCATATTCCCAATCAAAGATATTAAGGACCCCAAAATGAGGGTAACTATGCACTTCCTAAGTTTGAAATTATGCCCTAGTAGTTAGTAGACTAACATCACCAAGGCCTACCTATGCATTACCTACCACATAGCATAGGGGGTTAAATTTAATATCATAAATTTCATTATAGAGGAAATGGTAAAAAATGCACTTGAATGTCATACATCATGGGAGACCTTTTGGTGGGGATTGATGCTGATCTTAATTATCATGGAAGAGATTAGAATGCTAGAAGGTGATGAGGAAAACCTTTGGGTCTTCTTGGAGTACAAAGAATCCCTACCAATGAAGTACCAAAATGTCACCTAACCCCTACCTTCTCCTAAAATTACAAGACCCACATGATTAGGTGGTGTACCCAATATATTAAATCATTCAAAGAGGAATGGCACATTCCTAAGGAACTCCCTTAGAATATGTTTAGAACAACAACCTTTTCCATGATGAAACACTTCTATGTAGTTTAATTAATTCTCATAAATGGCAACAAATCTAGCTAGTTGAATCTCCCTTGTGTATTTTTATCCAAATAATTTAGGATGCACTTTGAATAATTCCTAACACATAGTAGCTAAACATCTCAATCAAGGTTATGGATTTAGAATAGAGTAGCTTGTGGCACTAATGTGTGTACTCAGGGGGGGAAGTAACTAAGGAAAAGGAAGACCACTCAGATAACATCAACATCCATCCTCTCCAAAAATAATTCATACTCAGGCACATCCACCTACTATACTATGAGATAAAGCTAAATAAGAAGGGTGCACACCCTAATAAGGATAATGACGTCCCTTATAAATTGAAAATGAATAGAAGCTATCACCAATAGCATAGAATAAGTCTCCCCAAAATAAAAATGGAGAGACACTTGAGGAGATGTAGGAGTGCATTAGATTGAAGATCACCTCCAGTGATGAAACAACTCTCTCTACTCCAAAGAAGAAGCACATGACCTTCATCCCAAGGATTATTTTTCCCAATCAAAGGGAGAAGAAAAATAAGTCTAAGGGGTCAGCTACAATGCCCATGATAACCTTGGAAAAGATGGAGGTGTAAGAGGCATGTGAGGAAGTAGAAGTGTAGAAGGTACATGAAGAGATGGAGGAGGAAGAAGTGGAAGAAGAATAAGTAGGGATGAGGGTTTTTATCATCTAAGAAGAAGGAATAGGAGAAGAGATTAGTGGCTCATCAAAATATCCCATCACCTCATTGAAATTAATCCACATAGATGCCTCAAACTGAGGAGGAGAAGAAAAGCATCTAGAAGAAAATGGGCCATAGAAAAGAATAAATAAGAATGACACTGGAGATGGAGGAAAAGAGAGGAGCAATGAGGGAGGCTGACATGACCCAAGAATAAATTTTAAGGTTGAGGTTTAGTAAATAAAGGCCAAGGAATTAAATACCTTAGCAATAATAAAGAAGAGGAAGGCAGAGAAAAAGAAGGTCTAGGAGGAAAGGGCCAAAAAAGAAAAGGAAGAAAAGAAGGTTGCCACAAGCACAAAACCAATGGAGGAAAAATCAACAAAGGTGCCTAGTGCCCTAACTAGCAGAGCAAAAAAAGCTTCACCATAGTTGTACCCAAGTAATGAAGGGATGGTTGGAGATAAGTAAGGTGATATTATTACCTTGAAGGAGCAAATGAAGAGCACTGAAGAGACCTAGTAGAAATAGGAGGGAAAAGTTGGCACTGAGGTAGAATAAGAAATAGACCAAGGGGATAAATTCATGGAAAACCCCCTATTAAAATAAGAGGAGGGAGCCTTAGAGGGAGGTGATAAAGAGAGTGCTAGCACCAATTAAAATGAATAAGAATAAATATATTTGGTCATCACTGAGGAAGAGGGCACCGAGCCAAGCCTAAGAGAAAAGACACATAATGGGTGGACTGATGAAGATTATTATATGTATGAGTACATTCCCCTTGGAGATACCACAATAAGGATCCACTAATAACTATCATTTACTTTTGATATTTAAATGGATAAGCCTCATTTTGAGGTACTATAGAAGGCCATACTAGGTATAGAAAAACCAAAAAAGGGCATGACTCCCTTCTCATAAACCCTCATGCAATGAACCCAGTCAAGTTGGTGAATGCACTCATTCAGATGGAAATTCAAGTAGTGCAGAAGAATATTGTCAATGATGTCAGGGTGTTTCAATGAAATTTTTACTTATTATTGGGAAAGAGGAAAAGAAGAAACTAAGTATGGATATGGTTTAAAAACTTGATTGATAGTGCACATCTTGAATCAAAAGATTGTGAAGAGATCCTCTTTATCTTGGGAGGATGACCTATAGATAAGAAAGCACTAAAAAAAACTTGTTTGTTAGATAGATAGTTTTGTGGATTTCCTAGTGATAGCTAATTCCTATAAGCAAGAGTTTCCTTGGGGGTTGTCAATCCACACATTTTAAATAATTAAGTTTAAAAACGGGAAAGAAGGTACTTGTATCAATGAATCAAAGGGTGTTGAATAATAAATACAAAAGCAATATTGCAAATAAATATTTTATAAATGATTAAATTAGTAATAAACTAATTAATAATAGTTTTAAAGGGTTGGGGTATGCTTCAAAAAAGCAAAAAAGGGTTTGTGAATAGGAAAAAACACAAAAAAATTGGGTTTGATTAGATGTCAGTAGGTGAAATTAGTTTGCTATTTTTTATGCCATAGTGACCATAAATAATTAGGATTATTGCTGATGGTTAAGGTGACCATTGGTAATCAAATTGACCATTGACAATTGGATAGACCATTAGCGGTTGAGACAACCATCGATGATTACTATGTCTGGATCTAGGTTGATAAATTGCTAACTGATGAGATCTAAAACATGGATTCTAAGAGGTGGGTAAGGATTAGGTTAGTTTTAAAATGGAAATAAAGTAAATAAATAATGAGAATCAATTAATTGTCTTACCAAAAGTTGATTGAGTGGATGATTGAAGTGGTTGATCTGTTGGTGGAATCTAACTTGATTCTAATAGAGTAATAGTACTTACAAGCTTGGTGGAGAGGCAACAACAAATTGACTCTCTAATATGATTGTTGGATTATTGATGGTGATTAACCTACAAGAAATAAACTCTTAGATTCACAAATATCTTTATAATAATTATACATTTATAGATGTTTATAGATGGATTTTCACCTCTTTACTCCTCTCTCTTATAGGCAAGGTGAGGAGTTGCAATAGCATGTGAACTATGCTTTCTAAAATTAAATTGTCCATGCAATGGCTCATAATTGGAATTAGATTTGCTATTTTTAGAAAATAAAGATTTATAATTTGCATGATTTTAGTTGGGGTAGTACACCTTGACCATCGATAGTCAGGGTGACCATCAATAGTTAGCCTGACCATCAATGATCGAGTGTGAAGGGTAAAAAGGGCTAGAATGAAAGGTTGATCCAGTTAAGTTAAAATGATTATGGTCTAGGTTGATTAAGGGTTAGAAGGTGATATTGGTCCTAAGGGGGTCTTAGGGTAGTCTAGGGGGTATTTCAACATTTAGAATCATGGTGTGTATATTTTTGATGTCTACATTTTGCCCCTTTTTCTTATACAGCTTTGAATTAACAAGATGTAAAACAAAAATGGAGTGTTGGTCAAAGGTTTGATTTCCCTGAGTATGGGAAGAGGTGTTCCCCCTAAAATTGGGAATTGATGAGGTGAAAAATAAATTAAATTAGGGTTTGATAAGTGATACATGGTAAGGCACTAGGTGGCAATAAAAGGTGGTTGGGTATTTGAGATGTAAACATGCACACAAAATATGACTAAGTGTGATATCCAAGTTCATACATAGACTAAGGTTGCTAATGTTGGTAAAAGTAAGGTCAGTTATAGAAGTAAAAGGGATAGGATAGCTGGGCCATAGTGGTAGGTAAAGATGATAAGGTTATTCCTATCCAGTCTTCTAGATAAGGTCGATGTTTTTGTAAGTATCTAAGGTAAGAAGTGCTCCCCTGAAAAACACAAATGGTCTAAAATTGTACTAGCTGGTGCAAAATTCAAATGGTCAACATTGCAAAAATGGTCAGTGGGGTCAAAAAGACCAAGTAGGGTCATCGTAAAAACATGTGATAGTTTGGGTCAAAAATGGCCAACATTGAGGTGGATGTGCTCTAATGGTTAGTTAGAGAAGGATAATTTATAAAAGTTCAAATTTGGTATGGGGGAGAAGAGGTGATCTCTAAAATTTTTGCATTTAGGTATAAGTGCCTAAAAATAAAAAGAGTGGAATCTTGACTATTGACAGTCAGGGGTCCCAGGGTTGATTGTTGATGATCACCCTAATTGTGATGGTCAGGAAAAACCCTAAAAAAACTATAATATAGAAAGTGAAAATGTTATCTCATTCTCACTTTAGACAATTTGACTCCAACATTTTCATACACTGGTGATTTTGTACTTTGGTTTTTAGTTGGGAGATTATTTTATTGGGTGTGTGGTCAAGGTGTCAGGTGTGGATTGATTGAGTTCATCTAGCAGGGACCAGTCATGTAGGGTAGATGAGGACATGATCGAGCTATAAGACATGGGCTTCGGCCTTCATAGTGAATGAATAATTAGGTAGGGTGTATTTATAATGTAGATTAGTTGTTTTGGTTATGGTTGAAATCAAATTTATGTATGTTAGTTATTGTTTTCAAAAATTATTTGTGATAGGTTTTTTGGGGGTTTTGACCTAGGTTTTTATTTTGGTAAATTAGGGAAATTTAATTAGTGAAATTTTAAATTAGGGGAGGATTTAGGTTAGGGTGGGATGTAGGATAGTTTTTAGTAGTGTATTTTGTTATTTTTATTATTTTTGGTATTATTTGGTGGTAGGGAAGGATTAGGGTTTTGCCATCGATAGTCACACACAATAACCATCAATGGTTCAACCTAACCATCAATGGTCATCTTGACCATCAATAGTCAAACCCTAAGGCAAAAGGGCTCACTAGACCATTAATGGTTAAATGAACCATCAATAGTTGAGTGTTTTAGGGAGGTTGGGTTTTAAATTTTGTTAAAAGTTATGTTTGTAAATTGAAATGTCAAGTATAGGTTTAACATAGGTGGTGTGTTAAGCGATAGGTTGGTAGTCTTAGTAAAAAAGTGTCAATTAGGAATGATTTGTTGAATAATTTTAGGTATTGTTTGATAGGTTAAGGTAGGGTAAATGTTAAGTAAGTTTGATGTTGTGAAATAGGTTGTTGGTTAGAGTGGTGAGAATTTTGTGGGTAAGGGTAGATGTTTGGTTAAATACTAGAGGTAATGTTGTAGATGTGTTTATTCTATTATCCTAGAATAAGTTGAAGAAGGAAAGTGTATGTTGGGATTGAGCTTGATTTGGAAAACTAAGTGTGCATGATAACATGGTTTTTTTGTAGGAATGGGACTAGATCTAGATGAGGGATCAAGTCCTGAGGATTTTCACTAAGGTTTGAGATGGGATGATTATGACTGAGTGATTGCAGATGGAGGAGGTTAGCCTTGGGGCCATGGTTCATTATTATCATCTACCATAGGATGTGGCTATTATCGTGGCTCTCATTAAGAGATGGGACCCAACCATAAACACATTTTTTTACTAATGGAAGAGATTAGCATCCTATTAGAGGATGTAAATAGGATTACTCAGCTACCCATTTGGGGGAGTTAATTTACCATATTGAGAGTGAGGATAAAGATTATCATATGGAGCCATTGTATGGAGAGGATTACGTATATCCCAAGTTTCATTCTAGTGGCTTTAATTATAGGCCATTATACTAGAGGGCTCTAGGGGATTGATGTTTGATGACCATGATGTGATGGTGGTGTCCTATTTTACATTGTCAAATTTGAGTAGCGGTCACTTTCCATATCTATTATTGGGAGAATTGGTAGAGATGTTATTCACTAGGAATATGTTTAGGTGGGATCCTATTTTGATGGTTTAGATTTATAGGGAGCTATGGGAATTCAGAACTCATAGATGATATGGTAATAGTGTTGGGTTCATGCTCCATTGTTGGGCATACAAACACATTAGGGTGTTGAGACCTTTAGGGATAAAATGGGATGGATATTCCTAAGTACACTTCATAATGGGCTTTATACGATGGAGAGATGATTATGCTTTGACTAGATTAGGTGGAGGTGCCAAGGATATAGACTAGTTTAGAGATGCCTTGGAGGGTCTGGTAGTAGGTGATATGGTGTGGAGGTCATATGTGGATTGGCTGAAAATGGCCTAATATAGTTATCACACATTAACACTATAGATCTGGTGATGGATATAAAGGCAAAGAGAGCGGGAGATGGAGTTTATCCCCTTTGATTGAATTTTATGGTAGTTTGGTCTTGTACAAGGGATTTGGGTTCCTCCTCAAAGGTATAAGAGAGAGGATGTAGAGTTTTTACTTTTAGAACTACAACCACAAGATGTAGTGATAAATCATGAGGAGCTACCAACTAGAGTAGCTATAAATGATGTTAGTTTTATTAATGGATATGCAACATGGTATCAAGCCCTTTGTGTAGTATATGATTTTGGGTGGGGTGATAGAGGTAAGTAGCCTATGGATTTGGATCCAACAAGTGCATATATGTAAGGTAGAGGTCAGGATGAAAAGGTAAAGGTAGTACTAGTAGCTACATAGGCCCAGATCATAGGATTATAGGGATAGGTGGTCATATTATAGGGATAGATTATCATATTACAAGGTCAAATTGTTATGTTATAGGGCCAGGTTGCCATTATTACTACTAAGAGAGATTAGGTGAGGACCACCCTTAGTTTAGTAACTCAAGAGAGGGATACCTTGAGGTAAAGGGTAGGGGTAGTGGTAGGATAGGCAATGCCACTAGGCTTCACTCCTATAGCTTGATAACTAGCTATAGTAGATGAGCTATGGTATTATGAGGCTATTGTTCTAGCACAATGTCCAAATGAGCTCTGATGGGGGGAGTATAAAGCCAATATAATAGGTGTTATAACTATGGCTATGCTAAGATATTGGGCATCTATAACTAGTGGGTAGGCATAAGGCACTCGAGGAGGACTGACACCTGGTGGTAGTGGCAATGGAGTAGGATGGGCTAGTGGTAGTGATGCCCCAGGGGTATGATGCATGACATGATATATGTGCATGTTTTGATTTTTGATACTAACCTATTTGTCATTGAAGCAAGATGTACATGAGAAAGAGAGAGAGAGATATGACACATTTATCACATGTACCATTTATGTGGATACACTATGATGTTTATGAGACTTACGAGCTATATACATGTGATCTTGTTTATTTCTCATATTATGGTTTGATGTTTATGTTTATTTCTCATGGTGTGATGATTGGAATTTGGTGTTTATTTATTATTATGTGATGTTTATATTGCTTATGGATTATGCTTACGTTATGGTTGTGTAGACATTGATAAATGCTTAGCTAGGCATGAGATGGTGTGGATTTATGGTTATGTTATTGACATGCTAAATCATAATGTGTATACACTACATTAGTAGACTTTAGACATGCAGTAGAAAATGGTTGATATGTTTACATGCTTATGGATGTTATTACTTTATGATGTTGGTCATGGCTATGGTTGTTGTTATGGTTATGTTTATGGCATGCTAATTATTTTTTGGATTTCATTATGTTTAGATATGTTAATTTTGAATTTATTGCTTATGTATGTGACTATAATGTATGGTATGGTAATGCAAATGGTTATGATTATGCTTCTAATTATGAGGATTTTATGGCCATGGTTATACTTTTTGTTAATGGTTATGTTAAAACACATGAGGTAGGTTAATTAACAACACTAGATGGGGGAAGAAAAGATATAATCAAGAGCTAAAATTCCATAATGAAAATATCAACTAGTCATGATAAGATAAGCAGAGATCATGGTGCTTCCTCATTGACAAGGGATAAAAGTAGACCCAAAGGTTGATTGGATTAATGAACATAAACCCTTTGAATGCTTTACATGGGTGCTCTATAGTTGGTTAAAAAGTTTTCTTGGCCACATATTGTTAAGTAAGGTCAAAATCCCTTGTGTATAAGAGAGATGGGTAAGAATGGAACCATCATATGAGACTAGCATGCCCCTTCCATAAGTGTCCAAAGAGTTAGTATAAACAAGTCTATGCCAAGTTATGTAGATTGATTGATGTAAGAATTCTACTTGTGAAATTTGATTGTAGCTTCCACCTTAGATTTCTATTTGAGAGCCAATTTTGTCTTTCAAGATTAGTTTGCTTTTGTTTGTGATTATGATAATGGGTCTTTTGCTGATGGGAAGTTGATCAATGCAAGAAGCTTCTAAGAGATTGTTATGCTTTTGAAAAATTCTTTACTCAGCCATCCTTCAAGGGATTGGTCTAAGTTTATATGTTTTGTTTGATGCTTTTGGTAGCTATCCTTCGAGGGAATAGTCTAACTTATTTTAGCAATTTTTTAAAATAAAGTTTCAATAGTTGTCCTTCGAGGGAGCAGTTTGTGAATGATAGGATTGACCCATGATTGTTAGTGATTGGAATGTTATTATTTTACTTTTATTTTTCTTAACATATACATACTTAGGCCATCTTAGTGGGTCACCTTTATGGAGATAAAACCAAAAGTACAAGAAGGTTGGTTAGATGTAAAGAAGTTTAGGTGACAACAATCATGGGGATCCATCCTAAAAAGGGGTGGAAATTACCATGATAACCATGCCATGGGTAGAGCCATGGTACCCATTGTTCAAGATAAGGCTATAAATATGACAGATAATCACATGATTCATATTTAATTGATTGCCCCTAAAGTATGGAGATGAATGTCAGTGGATAATAAGGGATGAGCTTAAGTTAAACAAAAGGTAGATTTGATCCCTTTTAATAAAAGAATGGGCATATATGCAAAACATTGAGTGTTTTAGGCTCTAATTGGCCTTCGAGAGAAGATAACTGGTAAGATCCTAATTAATACTTATGATTTATGATATAAGTGTTGAAAATATTATCATTGATGTCAAAGGTCTAGCATTGGTGATAAAGGCCCCATTGTATTTAATTATGTTTTTAATATTCATATCTTGGCTAATGTGTGTTAATATTTATTTAATATGAATGAATATATTTTTGGTTGCATATAAGTCAAAAGAAGGCCCATGGAGAAGTCAAAGAGTTATGGGGTAAAGACAAAAGAGGAATGAGACATATTTTCTCATGAAGAATCATCTTGAGGAATTCCAAGAGTCACCATGTGAAGAAAAAAGAGGGTATGGCACATTTTTCCATGAAGGGACACTTTGAGGAATATTAAAATTCACCAAGATAAAGACAAAATAGGAAAGGATGCATTTACTTATGAAGGGTCACCATATAAATTTTTAAATGCAAGGATATGAAGGGTCATGCAAGTTTGGCACCATTTTCCATGAGGATTGAAGGGTCACAAATGGTGAATGCCAAAGATCATTTGGAAAGCTATAAATAAATTCTTGAGAATCCATTTGAGATATACAAGAGAGTGCATAGTTTGTATTTGTTTTTGAAGAGAGAAAAGTAAGAGATATTGTAGAGTTCTATCATTTATTGAGTAAGCAACATTGAGAGATAGTTGTGTTTTATACACAAGAGGGGTTGGTGCTCCTATGGGTTGGTGCACAAAAAAGGGGTTGGTACTCTTGCAAGTTGGTGCTTGTGAAATTTGTAATTTTAGTTGGTGGTCATTCATATATTTGAGATTTTTATCCATAGTTTTTTCCTATTTTGGGTTTCCACCTCTCTCTCTCTCTCTCTCTCTCTCTCTCTCTCTCTCTCTCTCTCTCTCTCTCTCTCTCTCTCTCTCTCTCTCTCTCTCTCTCTCTCTCTCTCTCTCTCTCTCTCTCTCTCTCTCTCTCTCTCTCTTATGTGGTGCATATTATTGTTTCAATTTTATTACATATCTTGAATGTGTGGTTAAGTGGTTAAACAAAAGGAATTTGATTACGTAAGATATATATATATATATATATATATATATATATATATATATATATATATATATTGATTCACCCCCCCCTCTCAGTATATTTCATGCTTAACAATTGGTATCAAGGTAAGTTCCTTTGGAAAAAAAATTATAACTTGAAGGTATATCAGGAAAGCATGATGGCTTGATCACATGAAGGATTTTATATAAATAAGGCACCTTTTTTTTATGGGACAAATTATAATTTTTGGAGCATAAGGATTAAGACTTATTTGATGGCTCTTGGATTCTACATTTGGCAAGTAGTGGTGGAGGAATATGAAGAGCCACAAACACTTGTAACTACTCTGACAGAAAGTAAGGCAAGTGAAAATAATGCTAAATATTTAAATGTTATTTTATGTGGTTTATGTGAATTAGAATTTTTCAAAGTTATGAAATATAAATCTGCTCATGAAACTTAGGTAAAACCTGAGAATATTTACAAAGGTGATGGAAAGGTTCAGCAAGCTAAGCTTCAGACTTTCAAAAAATAATTTGAGAGTTTGAAGATGGAAGAGGAAGAAAATATATCAAGTTATCTCTCGTGGGTTAATCAAATAGTTAATTAGATTCAAGGTCTTGGAGAAAAGTTATAAGAATCAATTATGGTTCAAAAAGTTTTGAGATCTCTACCATTGAGATATGATGCAAAAGTTTCAACAATTGAAGAGATGAAGAATTTAGCCAAGCTAAGATGGATGAACTACATGGTATTATTATGACATATGAGATGTAGAATAAACAAGAGAAACCCTCAAAGAGAGAAGATGCTTTCAAGACATTAAAGAAAGAGAAGGCTAAGATTCAAGAATAAAATGATAGTCTAGTGATGATGAAGATGATAACATAGCTCTATTCATTTGCAAGCTGAAAAAGGGCACAAGTAAATATCAAGGAAAATTATTATTTAAAAGGTTTTATTATGAAAATATTAGACATTTTGTAGCTAAGTGCTTAGATAAGGGTAATGGTGACAATGAAGAAGGAAAGTCTACATACAAGAATAATTTCAAAGGAAAATTCAAGAAGGGATTCGACAAGAAGAGTTTGTATTCTAAAGATCCTAGCTTAGTCAAAGATAGTGGAGTCAGTGATTCAGAAGAAGAAAAGATTCTATTCCTGGCCATACATGAAGATACCTTCACAAGTAAAAGTATAGATGATCAAGAAGAAGAACAAGATGAAGCCAAAGTGAATGTGGAAGGAGAAATCATTTGTGCCTTAGAAGAGTTAAAAGATTTTGAGAGAAGAATCAAAGATTAAAGCTCCAAATCAGAAAAAAATGAAAAGGAGTCAAAGGAAATAATTGAATATCTACAAGAACACTTTAAATAAACTAAGAATGAAAAATATCTAATGACATAGTTGCAAAAAGTAAGTAAATAATGTGAAAGGTATGTTATTGAAATTGCTTCATTAAAAGCAGATCTTGAGAAAACAAATAAAGCAATCAATGATAGAGTAGCCAATGATTCAAAATTTGAGAATATCACTAATATGTTGAATAAGATATTATAAATTCAAAGATCAATGTCAGATAAGATAGGTATCATATTTAAAAAAGAGAAATGGGAGGCCACTAATTTCATAGACAAGGAAAAAGGAAAGAGCTATGTTGAAGCTCTAATAAAAGAGGAAATAAAAAGGGAAGAAGTTAAGAATATAAAGAACATCTCAAACAAAGAAGTCTAGAAAGAAAAGAGCTACAAAAGGCAATCAGGTCAGAGATACACAAATGGGTCTTATTTTTATGGTTACTATTTTTATTTTAATGATATGGTCATAAGAAAATAAAATGTCAAAAAAGGGCTAACAATTTTAGAAAGAATAACGAAAGTCATGTAGAGTCAAGCAGAAGCCATAACTCTTTTGCTCCTCTATCAGACTTTAATGAAGAGGCCATAATAGGTTACAAGTGTAACAACTTTGAACACATAGTTTGGTACTGTAGAAGTATGTCTGAGTCAGTCAAGAAGGACTAGAGTTTTAAGGCTCCATTCATCAAGAAGAAAGTTTAGATAGGTCCATGGTAGAAGAAACAACCTGAAAAATTTATGTTGGTGCAGATAGATTTGTATGCAATAAATGAAGAAAATACATGGTTCATTGATAATGGATGTTTGAGGTACATGATAGGTGACAAAATAAAGTTAATAACCTTGAAAAATATCAATGGTGACATAATGAAATTCAAAGATAATACTACTGCCATAATTGCTAGAAAAGGTACACTAAGTTTGGATAATGGTAGAACTAAAAATGAAAATGTTTTATATGTAAAAGTTCTTAAACATAATCTTTTGAGTTTAAGTCAAATGTGTGATCAGGGGCACACACTAAAGTTTTATGAAGAAGGTTATGAAATTAGGAGAAAAGATTCAAATGTGTTGGTTGCAGATGCTTAGATAATAGGCAATAATTTGTATATGTTATTAGACATCAAAGGTCAAAGATGTTGTTTGAGTCAGATTGAAGAAAGTTGGCTATGGCATAAGAGAATGGGACACATAAATTTTGACAATCTTGTCAATATCAGTAAGAAGCAAGTAGTCATAAATCTTCCAAAGATTACAAAGCCATTTGACACACGTTGTGAACCTTGTCAACATGGGAAGAAGGCTAGAAGGTGATTCAAAACAAAAGAGTACTCAACCACTCAGATGTTAGAGCTTGTTCACACTGATCTATATGAACCTATGAGAACTTAAAGTACTCAAGGTGAGAAATATTTCATGTTGCTTATTGATGATTTTTCATGCATGACTTGGGTAAAGTTTTTAAAGAAAAAATAAAAGATTTTAGACATTTCAAATCATTCAAAGCATTATTTGAGAATGAAACCAATTTGAAGACTAAGTGTCTAAGATCATATCAAGGAGGAGAATTCATGTCAAATCAATTTATTGATTTTTGAGAAGACCATGGAATAAAAAGACATTATTCATTAGCCAAAACTCCCTGATAAAATGGAGTAGTTGAATGGAGAAATAGAATAGTTCAGGAGATGGTGAGGACAATGCTAAATGAATCCAAGATAATAGATAAATATTAGAGAGAGGCAATTTCTATAGCAGTGCATATTCAAAATAAGCATTATTGAGAGTCAATAGTGATAAGACTCCTTATGAGTTATGGAAAGACAAACCAATAATAGTTGATTATTTTAGAGTTTTTGGCAGCATATGATTCATAAAGAGAACTGATGAAAAACTTGTACAAGTGTCAAGATAGAAGAAGATGGAACACAAGAATCAGTGATCCAGTAAACATTATTGAAATCATTGAAGAGGAAGATTTTGAAGAATCAAATGAAGATGAGAAGAAGGAGAAAAAAGATACCAAAACTCCATCCAAATATGTTTAGAGAAATCATAATGAAAGTGACATCATCAGGGACATAAATGGAAGAATTTACACCATAATAATGATGGTAAGTGAATCTGAGCAAGTTAATTTTTCTTTATTATCTAAAATTCAGCCTAGAACTTTTTTAGAAGTTAGACATGATAAGCATTGGGTTAAGACAACGGATTAATAATTAAATCAGATAGAAAAGAATGATACTTGAGAATTAGTGCCTAGACCAAAAGATCATAATGTGATAGGAAAAAAATGGGTTTACATCAATAAGTTAAATGAAAATGGAGGAGTGGATAGGAATAAAGAAAGATTAGTATGTAAATGATGTGCTTATATTGAGGGAATAGATTTTGAAGAAAATTTTTCACTAGTAGCAAGGCTAGAGGCTATTAGAATGTTTCTTGCATATGCAGTGTTTAGAATTTTCAAAATGTTTCAAATAGATGTCAAATCTACCTTCCTAAATGGGAATCTAGAAGAAGAGGTTTAAATTGAATAGCCTAAGGTATTTATTCTCTCAAATATTAGTAGCCATGTATGCAGATTAAAGAAAGCACTGTATGGAATGAAACAAGCTCCCAGAGCTTGGTATGCAAGACTTGATAAGTACCTACAAGATCAAGGTTTCAAAAGAGGATTTGTTGATAGTAATCTCTACATCAAAATAGAAGGTTACCATCAATTGATTATTGTGGTATATGTTGATGACATCATTTTTGGAGGAAATATTGAAAAGATGAAAAAAGAGTTTTCTGATAATATGCAAAAAGAATTTTAAATGTCTATGCTTGGAGAATTATCATTTTTCTTAAGATTGCAAATATTTCAATTAGATAAAAGAATTTTCATATCTCAAATTAAATATGCCAATAAAATGTTGAAGAAATTTGGTTTTGAGGATTGTGTACTAGTTGGCACACCAATGTGTATAAAAAATAAGGTGAGAAAGGATGAAGATTCACCTGTTATAGATCAATATTTGTATAGATCTATGATTTTTAGTCTTGTATATTTGATAGCATCAATGCTAGACATCATGCATGCAGTAGGTATGGTTGCAAGATATCAGTCAGCTCTAAAAGATAGTCATGTTTAGTTGGTGAAAATAATATTTAGATATATCAAGGGGACATTAGATTATGGATTATGGTATCCCACAGGTAGATATTTCACTTTGGTTGCTTATACAGATTTAGATTGGGTAGGTTGCTTAGATGATATAAAGAGTACAAGTGGAGGATCTTTCTTCTTTAGTGATAGCTTAGTATCATGGCTAAGTAAGAAATAGAATTTAATATCATTTTCTACAATTGAAGCAAAATATATTACAGTGGTATTGCATTGTACTCAAGTGCTTTGGATGAAACAAAATTTGGAAGATATCAATGTAAAATATGATGAACCTATTTCTATTTTTTGTGTCAATAGAAGTGTTATTAATATTTTGAAGAATCTAGTGATGTATTCAAAAATAAAACATATTCCCATTAGATATCACTTCTTAAGAGAAAAGGTTGCAGATTAATAGGTTAAGATGGAATATATCAGTACTATAAAGTAGATTGTAGATATTTTCACAAAGGTACTACCAAAAGACACATTTGAGTATCTGCAGGAGAAGTTGGGAGTAATTTCTTTTACTTTATACCATTGAGAATCGGCATCAATTGAGGGGGAGCTAAGTGTTAGCTCCAAGATAGGCCCTTTGCCATTAATGTCAAAGGGGGAGAAGAACATGTATAGGTACAAGTACAAGTTTAGAAATAGGTGCAGAATAGATACATGGAATAGGTACAAGTTCCTACAGTAAGGGTGAGTTACTATATGTTTTTTAGATGGCAATATGTGTAGGTTTTAAGATGTGGTAGTTTCAGTTTGAGGTTGTCATCAATGACAAAGGGAGAGATTGTTGTAAATATTATCATTGATGTCAAAGGTATATCATTGGTGATAAAGGTCCCATTGTATTTAATTATGCTTTTAATATTCATATATTGGCTAATGTGTGTTAATATTTATTTAATATTAAATAATATATTTTTAGTTGTATATAAGTCAAAAGAGGGCCCATGGAGAAGTAAAAGAGTCATGGGGTAAAGACAAAAGAGGAATGGGATACATTTTCTCATGAAGAGTCATCTTGAGGAATTCCAAGAGTCACCTTGTGAAGACAAAAGAGGGTATGGCACATTTTTTCATGAAAGGACACTTTGAGGAATACAAAAGTCACCAAAATAAAGACAAAAGAGGAAAGGATGCATTTTCTTATGAAGGGTCACCATATGACTTTTTAAATGCAAGGATATGAAGGGTCATGCAAGTTTGGTGCCATTTTCCATGAGGATTGAAGGGTCACAAAGGGTGAATGCCAAAGGTCATTTGGAAAGCTATAAATAAAGTCTCGAGAAGCCATTTGAGATATGCAAGAGAATGCATGGTTTGTATTTGTTTTTGAAGAGATAAAAGTAGGAGATATTGTAGATTTATATCATTTGTTGAGTAAGCAACATTGAGAGATAGTTTCATTTTATACAAAAGAGGGGTTTGTACTCCTATGCATTGTTGCTCACAAATCTTTGTAAGGGGTTGGTGCTCTTGTGAATTGGTACTCACAAATAATTAATGCGTTGGTGCATGAAAAATGGGTTCGTACTCCTATAAGTTGGTTCTTGAAAACTGTGTAATTCGAGTTGGTGCTCATTCATATACTTGATATTTTTCTCCATGGTTTTTTCCCACTTTAGGATTCCACATAAAAATTTGGTGTCTCTCTCTCTTGTGTGGTGCATATTTTTTTTTAGTTTTATTTCATATCTTGATTATGTGGTTAAGTGGTTAAACAAAATAAATTTGATTAAGTAAAAAATATATATAATATCCTGATTCACCCCCCGCCCTCTTAATATATTTCATGCTTAACAATAAGGTCTAAACCAATTAAAAGCAAAGATGCCCTGCTTGATTTTCTCCATATTAATGACATGCTGATTTTCCTTTAGGGTGAGGTCTCAAATATTGAATTCCCACACTTTAAGGTGCTTGTTATAGGCACATTTGATACACTCTTAGTAGACATGAAGATGGGTGAGAGTTTCTAAATGATGTTCATCAAGTATCTCGAGTTGGGCTAAACAGTGCTAAAGATAATTGTGTTAAAAAACAAGCTCTTGAAAAGATATGCAAAGAGATAGGATTTGTACTTCAAGAGACAAGACAACCTCTACTCCAAATACAAAATAAAATGGGGTGGCACCCACAGGGGTTCTAATTCTAGTATTATATGCCCATAAGGGAAGGGGATGTGCAAATGCAAATCCTAAATAGATACAATGACCATTTTAGTTAGCATGTTATTAAGAGTTTTATTAGAGGCTTCTACCTATCCATTATTTTGGGGGTGATAGAGTGAGGAAAATATTAACTTAATGTTGAATACATCACATAGACCCTAGACTTTCTTGTTTTTTAAAGGATTTACCATTGTCAATGATAATCTTATAAGGAACACTGAAGCGATAGATGATGTGATGGTTGATAAAGTTGACAATATTTTATTCTTTGGGTAGAGACTATAGGAATAGACTCTAACAACTTGGTGAAGTACTCAATCATGGTGATAATAGAATGGTGTCACTACGAGGAATGAGGGTTAATTTCACTAATGAGGTCTAGACCCCATTATGAAAAGGGCCAAAAATAGGTGTAAATATGAAGGCTATAGCTGGGTATGTGATACAAATTAGCATGTTGTTAATACTTAACACACTTTTTCACATAATCACAGTAATATTGGTTAAGTTTAGGCCAATAATAACTGAGTCAAAGGATGCACTTAGCTAGAACAAGGCCACTAAAGTGTCCCCCATATATATCATCATTCATCTTCTTGATAGAATGGGAGGATTCAGTACTATGTAGGCAATGAAAGAGGAGGCCATTAAAGCCATGCTTGTAAATAAGTCCTCCCATAATGGTATATTGAGAGGTACTCTGTATAGACACCCATTGAGCATTCCTAGAGAGGTCAAAGGGAAATATTCCAAGGTAAAGGTAGTTAAAGGTCTATTGTTACCAAAGGTCAGGTTGGGTCTCTTTCACATTGAAAATGGTGGGTGAATTTGGTTTGACATAGGATGGTTAGGTAAGACTATGAATAATGATAGACAACTTAGAATTCAAGGGCATAGATGGTATTTTTGAGGCAAGGGAAGCTATGGTGTTGGTGAACTTGTTAGTAGATTGTGGGGTCGACTGGATGTGGTAGTGTTCCAATGATGATAGGAGTTCATCAAATAATTTTTTGTACTATTTCAAGACATAATTATTATACTAGTAAGATATATTAATTTGATTGACCACAAGTTGGGAGTTACCAAAGATATTGATCATTTTGACTCCTAGGGTTAAGGTAATCTGAAGGCCTATCACTAGGGCTTCATATTCAACCATATTGTTGGTGAATTCAAAATCAAGCTTGAAATAAAAAGGAATGGGTTTACCATAAAATGGGATAAGGATGATACTTTCTCCCCCACCACATTTACATTTTGATCTATAAAAGAACATAGTGACTTGATAGGTGAAATTTGCCTGAAATAGGGTCACAATGGATTCATCAAGAAATTCAAGAGGAGGTGGTTCATTATCTGTTAATAACGACTCACCCTTTTGATTGGAAATGACTCAACCCTTAATTTTATTCTACTAGAGGAACTCAAGATCAAACCCCACTAAGAGCATGAGCCACATAGATGTACTTGTTTTGATATGGTTTGGAGTACATGTACTTGAGTGTGTAAGTATTAGTAATGATGTAGGTTTTATGATTAAGAAGGTAGTGGTGAAGCTTGGTGGCCACAAATACTAGAGATAGGTAGAGCTTCTCAGTATGAGTATACCGAGTCTCATATTTTAGCAATGTGTGGCTAAAGTATTACATATCTTGTTCTCTATGTTATTCATCTCGATGAGCTAGCATTGCCCCTAGGGAATGGTCAATGGTAGAGATATATAGGTAGAAAGGTTGGTCATCCTTGGGAGGTCTCCTTGATTGAATCAAAGTCTTTTTGATAATTATTATTCCTCTTGAAAGACACATCCTTCTTCAGAAGGTGGTGGAAGGGTTGGTATTGATCTAAAAGCTAGGAAATGAAATGAAAAATGGACTAAAGCTTCCATTGTAAGCTTTGAAGTTTCTTAAGGTTGGTATGAGGAAGCATGTCTAGGATTTATTTTATTTTGTAAGGATCAACTTTAATTCATCAAAGGAAGATAATAAAACCAAGAAGCTTTCTTGATAAGACCCCAAAAATGCACTTTTTAGCATTAACGTGAACATGGAAATGGATAAGTCACTCAAAGATGATATTAATAATGGATAAGTGATCCTTTTAGAATTTACATTTACCAAGAGGGTCTTCACATAGTCCTTCATGATCTTATGGATAAGTTCATGAAAAATGTAGGTCATGACACATTGGTAGGTTACACCAGCATTGTTTAACTTGAAAGGCATGAATCTATAGCAAAAGGTCTCCCAATGTGTGGTAAAGGTAGTTTTATGCTGATCTTTGGGGGTGATTAAGATTTGATTATAGCCTGAGAATCTATCCATGAGAGATAGCATCTCATGTCTAGCTATAAGATCAACAAGCTAGTCAATTCTAGGTAGAGGAAAGTTGTCTTTGGGGCAGGCAAGGTTGAGGTCATGAAATTCCACATAAATACATAGTCCTCATGTGGCTTTAGTGATAGGTATAACATTCGAGACCCATTTGGGGTAGTCAATAGGTTAAATTAAGTTGATAGATAGAAAATGCTAAACCTCTTCTTTGATGAGAAGAGCTATAGGAGGATACATAAGTTAGAGATTTTACTTGACAATCTTGGCATCATGATGGTTGACTATGTTATGGGTAAAAATGGTGGGGTCAATTATATGCATATCATTTTAAGACCAAGAGAATGTTATCCTACGGTCTTGGAGGAAGGATGGGAAGTCCTGAAGTTCCTTAGTATTTAATGATTAGCTAATTTTGAAAATATGGGGGTTATCTAGAGTACCTAAGATGATATCCATGGTAGATTCATTCACCATGGTTAAAGTCTTAAGAGGAAGGAATTTATGGATCAAAAAATCTAGGGCACCAAATTATGTGAGAATAGAATTATCATCCTAGCATTGAATAGTGTTAATGGTAGGAGAGTCTTCTCCTATCATCTCAAGATGGGTCAAAGAGATGGTTATGGTCACCCCCTCCTTCTGATAAGTTAGGGGTCTAAAGTTGATCATGTTGATTGAAAAATGTTAGGTAGGATGATGTTATCATCCTCATATGCAGATAGAGGAGAGGTCAGTGAGGAAGGGGTGTCTTCAAAAATAGTGGTGGTAGGCATTTTGGGTTGCTTTTTATTGGGTAGGATTGAACCAAGTTTGTGCTTCTCTTTTGGTTTCCTATTTTTGATGGTGACCAACTCATGTGGGCCATGCTCATATCACCCAAGAGCAAATAATTTTTAGGCGCACTAATAAAGGAATGTCTTAGTTAATCTTAGTTTGTAAAGGTAAGATAAACTGATAGTAAATGGCCTAGGTGAGGAAGAAGTGGCATAAGCACTGAGGGGTTTATCAATTCCTCCATGGACAAAATGGGTTTGATGATGTAGAATCCCAAAGGGAATGATGGTTTTGATATTGGGGTCATATCCTAGTTGGTTGGTAAGTTACCCATACTCAAGAAGAGTAGGGAAAGTGTCAAGAGCTAAGAGGTTATACCCCCCAGTGAAATTTAGTGGAACACTAATTCCAAAATATCTATGATAGGAATTTGGTGTGAAGGTATAAAAGAGCTTGTTGATCCCTCATCAATATAAGGTGATATGATATCCACTTCAATGGTTGGATTTTGGGTTTTAGCTATTGAGGGTGTGTTGGATGGGGGTATGAGGACATCATTGGGGTGGTAGGTCATGTTGCATATCGAGAAAAGACTTAGGTTAGCTTGGATGGTGATGACCTAGCCTTGATGTTCAAACTTAATATAATGGTGGAGGGTAGATAGAACACAACCCATGGAATGAATCTAAGGTCATCCCAACTAGATGTTGTATTATAATTCACCTTCTACAACATAGAATAGTTTAGGTAGTGTGTAGGGTCTTACATGGATATGAAGGATAATAATTCCTAAGGTAATGTCCCTAGTATCATTGAAGGAATGAAGGATAGCTGAGGATTCTGACATGACATTATCTAATAGGTTTAGTTGGTTGTAGGCATGAGAGTAGATGATGTTTATGTTAGCTCCCCAATCAATCATGACCTATTTGATGTGGGTTTGGTTGATGTATACAGTGATAAATAGTGGGGATATATGTCTTAGAGGTGAATGGAAGGGATTTTGAATCCTTGAAGGTAACAAGGTTAGAAATTTGAAGTCCACTAATAAAGGTGGATAGAGGTTAGGGGTCCTTAGGTTGGACCTTAATGGATTGTAAAGCCTCCATTAGTTTTTGGTGGTGATGAGTAGAAGTTGAAATTAACTCATACAATCTCATCTTTATTGGGGTTTGATGGAGTTATTTGAGAATAACTCTCTTGATGGATTTTAAGGGGTCAGATTGGGAGGCACCTAAGATAGACAGCTTGGACTTGGTTGAATATGGGGATGGTTGGGTGTAGGTTTTTTGGGAGTTTTAAGAGGGGTATGTCTAAGGAATTGACACCGTAGCCTTCCCCTTATCCTTCTCTTATGATCTAGTGCCCACATTGATGGTATAGATCAAAGGAGAGGTTAGGATGGAGGGTTGGTCAGATTCATCTTCACTCTAAGGTGAGAGTGGAGGAATGGATGAGTATTAGGTAGGTATGGTTGGTGGTTGGATTTTTATTGGGTTTATAATAGGTTCATTTTTTAATAGATTTTTCACATCATAAAGTTGATGGATGATGGTTTGGAGAGCTTTGAAATTTTCCATATCATGGTTGGGTGTCTTATGATAAAAACACATGTGGTGGTCATTATAATAGGTGGGTTTTGAAGTAAAATGGTCAAAGGGTCTGATGGAAGGTAATTCTAAACTAAAAGAATATATAACCTATGGAGGATGCTTGAGTAAGACTCAGCTAAAGGTGGTAAAGGCATAGTGATCTTGGCTTCGGTGGTTAAAATAAGAAGTTGCTCAAAAATAGGTTTGGTAATAGGTGCCTTGGGTAAGGTGGTATGCTTGGTTGATGGCCTCGATTTAGGTGAAGAGGTTGATGAGATATAGGTGGAATATTTCAAGTTAGGTGGCTTAGGTAAAATTGGCATGATGAAAAGAGGTGTATCAAAGAGTAATTGTGAAGGTGTAACCAAGAGAGGTGGTAGGCTTTTGGTAGAGGTAACTGGTCTCTTATTTAAAGTAGAGGGATGAGGCCTTAAAATGGAGGTCAAGGTTGAGGGAGGCAAGGTTTGGGAATTATATCCTTTGTGTGGCTTTACTTCTTTAGTTTCTTTGGTTTGGTATTTGGTTGGTGGGCTTGAAGGGGTTAGGTCCACTTTGATAGATAAGTGAGTAAGGCTTAATGTAGGGAGGATACCAATATTCTTGGTTGACCTAGTTGGGATGATAGAAAAGGGCTTGGATACTTCATTCTTGGTTAGCTTAAGTGGATAGGGGTTGGTTTGTTTGGTGGAGGTTTTAGTTAGTTGGCTAGAGGGTTTGGTTGTCTGGGTAGATATGGTAAGGGGTTGGTTAATGGAAGTGGTGGCTTGGTCATACTAAGAAAGGGTCAAAGGCTCTAGTCGGGTAATATAAGGGAGACCTAATTGTTGGTAGAAGGTGGATCGATCTATGTCAAGGTTGGAGATAAATTCTAATTTCTACACTAGATTAGAGAAGGGTTTATAGGTTGATTTGATTCCTTTAATAGTGGACCTAAAAGATAGGCCCCTAGGTGGAAACATAGGAATGGTAACTTCATCCTCTTCCTCAATCAAAGGGTGTAAGGTTTGGATGGGCATCTCCTTTGTGGTAGGAGTAGACATAGATATTTTCTCCTTGTGAATGGTTTCTGAAGGAGGGGTGGTTTGCTCGGTAGTTAAAGGTGAAGTCAGGGTGGTGATGGTAGGTTGTTTTGGTATATCAATTAAAAGGGAGGCTAGTGGCTCTACTACCTCAATTAGTGGAAGGAGGAGGGATGGTATTTACTCATTTTGAGTTTCCAAAGTAAGGGAAGGATATTATGCTACCTCAAAAGATGGAAGAGGTGGAGGATTAGAAGATTGGGTACTAAGTGATTCAGTAATGATTGCGTCAAGGACCATGTTAACTATATGGGTATCATGAAAATACTTGATGTTGTTTCTCTCATTCTTGGTAGGAGCATGGTTTGGGAAGGGTTGCCTAAATATATCAAATTCTTGGTTTTAGGGTACATTAAGGTTATCCAATGTAAGCTTCCCCTTATCAATGAGGGATTGGACAAGGCTCTTAAAAGTGTTGCACCAACTGACATCATGTCCTATCACTTGATGAAAGGCACACAAATTATTCTCATTATACCAACTAGGTGAAAGAAAAGAAGATTCAAATTACTAGGGTAGCTTGATAGGAAGAAGTTGAATGATAGTGGATTTCAATAAATTCTCCAAGATGGAAGCATAGGATTATCCAAGTGGAGTGAATTGATTCTGGTTATTCCAAGTTTGATTCCTCAGGTTTTGATTTGAGAAACTAAAGGAATTGGATTGGTTAACATAAGGTGGAGAGGATTTTAGGATAATTGTATTCATGGTTCCCTTGTTTTTGGTGTTGGTATTAGGTTCATTTTTTATTTTGGAGGAAGAAGCCTCATTATTTTTATAGGTTGAGTTATTTTTTTTTAGCTTAATCTTTCCTTCATTGATGGCTTGGTTCTCAAACTTATTTTCCATGGTGAAAGCTTCATAGAAGGTTTGGAAGCTTTATAAACATAGTGTGGAGGAGATATCTTTGGCACACGCCCTAGTAAAGAGCTCTATGAGTTTGGGTTGAGGCAAGGAAAAAGATAGTTGGTTAATTAGGGTCCTTTAATGAGACACAAAATTTTTAATAGATTCATCCTCAAACTACCAAATAGAGTAGAGGTCGGTGATAGACACTTTCTTGGATATATTTACTGAAAAGTGATCCAAGAAGGTTTAACCCAATTGTGTGAAGGAGAAGATGGAATGTTTGGGTAATGCACTATATCAATCTAATTCCAAACTAGATAGAGACATGAGGAAGGTGCAGAGAATAAGGGCATCATCATAAGTGATGAGATAGAAAGCATGCTTAAATTCCCTAAGGTGTTGTTGGGGATCCTCCTTATTTTGAAACTTAAAGAACTTGGGAAGTTCCCATTGGGGAAGATATGGCTTAATAGGTATGAATGGATGGATAGGCTCATTAAAAATTTGGTAATATGATAGGATATTGTGAGCACCCAAGATGGATGAATCTAAGGTGGTCATATTTTCCATAAGCATCTTCATTAAGTCAGCTTAGGGTTGTGTACCTAAAGGGTTATAAGATCCATATTGTTGCAATGGTTGGGAGATATATAGATAGTGGGTAGAAGGTTGGGAGGTTACCACATATGGGTAAGTGGATGTCAATGGTCAGGTGGAAGATGCATAAGGATAGGTAGAGGTAGGTGTTTGGGTAGTGGGTACATGCCCTTGTAGATTAGGGATGTGGCCAAAGGTTGGTTTAAGGGGTACTTGTTGGATAGGAGTGGTAGTTGGGTTGGTTATCGATAGAAGGGTGGTGACCCTTGTACTAATTGGTGGCAAGGTAGAGAGTATGGACACCAAAAGGCTTTGAAGTGGGGTGGTGGTTGATGAGTTAAAGGTATCTAAGGGAAAGCTAGTAGTGTTAGAGGTAGGCACTCCTTTAATAGAGGAGTGGTTGTGAGGAGTAGAAGTTATAAGGGTGGTAATAGTTTGGGTTGGTTGGTTTTCAATGGTAGTCTCAGAGGGATTTTTAGTTGATGAATAAGCTTTGGTAGTTAACAGTTATTTAGTAATCATGGTAATTGAGGTAGTCCCCATGAGGTGGGGAGGCATGCCATAAGGTGGATCTACGTACAGAGTTGGATTTAAAATATGGTAATATGTGGCTGTAAGATAATGTTTTAAGGTTATGGGATTGTTATTTAGGAAAGTGATAAAATATGCATCTCCTTTAGGAACCTATTGAGGTAAGGTAGGACTTTTTGAAGGGTGAGGACAATTTTTTGTATCAGAGGTATAGTCCATGGATGAAGAGGTGGAAGAGGTAGATTGACTTGGTGATAGGTTTTGCTCCACAAGGTCTTTTTCATTATTGGTGATTGAGAACCATGAGAGATAGGGGAGATAGAAATCACAAAAAACCTTACTACTCAAACAAGGAGAAGACAAGAAAATGATCAAAGAAATACAATCACACTTTAAGAGAGACGTTAAGCCCTAGAGTTTTAATTAATCTCACTTTTGTCTTATGCCTTAAGAAGTTGTGTGACAAAAGTTGGTTTGTAGAGTGGGTACTAAAGAGGAAGCCTAAGGTTGGTTTTAGGTTGTGTTTAGGCACCCAAAAGGAATCTATACTAGAATCAATATGTGGCTTAGAATTGGGATCTACCCCTTCACTTTACACACCACAACGATAAGGGTATTAAGTGCTTAGCCAAAATATATTGATTTCTAGAGTTTATGCTCAACTAGAGAGCTGAGTTAGTCCTCCCCTTGGTAATAACCTCCAAGTAGGATCATTGGGAAAGGGTAAGGTTACTGTTAGGTGATAAAATCCTAGTCAGGCCTTGTCTTAAGTTTGTTTGATGTTTAATTGGTGAAATTGATTTGGTTGAACATGTGCAACAAAGAGTAAAGCTACGATAGATTAATTTGCCTTTAAGTTAAGTTATGTGACCTAAACTTTCAAGAAGTTAATGTATGTAATTAATTTTAATCCCAAAAGAAACTTTTGATTTTGTTAATGAGTACATAATAGAGAGAGAATGCAAGAAAACAATAACCCAGGTAAAGATACAAGGGTCCCATCAGGAATGTAAAAATGTTTTAATGAATTTCTTACTTATTATTAAGAAAGAGGGAAATAAGAAACTAAGTACATGTATGGTTGAAAAACCTAATTTATAGTGCATGCATTGAATTAGAAGATTGTGAAAAGATCCTCTTTGACTTGGGAGGATGACCTAAAGATAATAAAATACTAAATAAAGCTTATTTTTTAAATAGATAGTTGGGTGGATTTCCTAGAAATAATTAGATCACAAAAATGAGAGCTTCTTTGGGGGTTGTCAATCCACACGTTTTAAACAATTAAGTTTAGAAACAAGAAAGAATGTACTTGCATTAATGAATCAAAGGGTGTTGAATACTAAATATAAAAGGAATATTACTAAGAAATATGATATAAATGATTAAATTATTAATAAACTAATTAATACTAGTGTTATAGGGTTGAAGTATGATTTAAAAAATTAGAAAGGGGTCTGTGAATAAGTAAGAACACAAAAAATTGGGTTTGATTGGATATTGGTAAGTGAAATCAGCTTGTCAATTTTTGATGTCATAGTGACCATCAATGGTTGGGATGATCATCGATGGTTAAGGTGACTATTAATTGTTAAACTGACCATTGACGATTACTGTGTCTAGATCTAGGTTGATAAATTGTTAATTGATGAGATCCAAAAGATGGATTTTGAAAAGTGGGTAAAGCCTAGTTTGGTTATGAAATGTAAATAAAGTAAATGAATATTGAGAATCAAGTACATGTCCTACCATAAGTTGATTAAGTGTATGATTAATGTGGTTGATCTATTGGTGGAATCTAACTCAATTTTGGTAGAGTAATGGTACCTACAAGCTTGGTAGAGAGGTGGTGAAAAATTGACTCTCTGATATAATTATTGGATTGTTGATGGTGATTGACCTACAAGAAAGAAACTCATGGATGCACAAAGATCTTGATAATAATTGTATATTCATAGATGTTTATAGATGGATTTTCACCTCTTTGCTCCTCTCTCTTATAAGCAATGTAAGAGAGTTACAACATATGAAGTAGGCTTTCCAAAATTAACTCGTCTATGTGATATCTCATAACTAGAATTAGATGGGCTATTTTTAGAAAATCAAGGTGTGTAATTTACATGATTTTGGTTGGGGAAGTGCACCCTAACCATCAATGGTTAGGGTGACCATCTTGAATTAGCCTAGCCATCAATAGTTGAGTGTGAAGGGTAAAAAGGGCTAGAAATAAAGGTTGAGTCAGTTAAGTTTAACTAATTGCAGGCTAGGTTGATTAGGGGACAAAAGGTGATATTGGTCCCAAGGGGGTCCTAAGGTAGTCTAGGGGGTATTTTGACATTCAAAATCATGGTGTATGGATTTACAATGTCTACATAGGGTTTTAAAATGGAAGAAGATCATGTTGGAAGTAGAGGAAGAGGTAAAGGCCATGACATTTAAATTGCAACAACTGATGGACCACATCAAGGAATCTAATCCATCTCTTTTGGATGGAATTGACACTAAAAATAGTTTGGAGGTCAACAAGGTATGGAAGTTACTGAACTAGATGCTACCAAGGTTGAAGGTAGGGTTGGTGCTGCAAGAAGAGGAGGACCCTTGCACCATAATAAAATAAGAGCTAACTACAAATCTTAAAGAGGTGGAAGACCTCTTCATACAATTTCAAAATGGCATATATGTAGTTGGCACCATATTTTTCAACTTCTCCAACCAGGTGTCAGTCATAGATACGTGACTCAAAAAGGCAAAGGAGGAGAAGGAAAAACTAATGGTGAAGGTATACACTACTATTAGGGTTGAGCATGCATAGATCATAGGATAAGTCAACACCTTGAATTCCCTAATAAAGACCCAAGAGTAGGACCTAGAATAACTCTTTTGCATTTTACAAATGAAGGCATGTGATCAAGGAGTAATCCTAGATGGAGGGGTGAGGAAGTAAAAATAAAGGATAGAGGCCTTTATGAAGGAGTTAGATAAAACTAATGTGCTCACACTCAGAATTGCCTTGATAGATATAGATAGTTCCATTAAATAACTCAAGCTCACCATTAAGGGATTTGAAGACTTCAGTGCCAAGCTAAAAGAGAATGCATCAGAGTTTTGTATGCCTAGAGCATTGAAAGACATGTCTAGGGTGGACTATTAATTTTGAATGGAGTAATTTTAGGCCCAAAATTCATCTAAGTATAGATCCACACCAACATAGTAGACACCTCAGTGCAAGTCAATCACTTGGTATGATTATTTTTTTAGAATTTTATGAACTAGCTAGAGGAATATTTATTGACCTTACACTAGTTGGCCGATAGCTAATGGAATCCATCATAACTTAAGCATCATTGAGAAGTTGCTACACATCGTGATCATGATTCAATGGGAGAAAGTTAGGGAGTTGATGGGATCATGGCATTAAGCTCCAGCTTTGTAAATGGTATGTTCCCTCTACCTAGACTTGAAGATGATCGTATCTGCTATAAATCCAATCTCATTCTATTCATGAAAAGAGGAGAATGTAGGTAAGGAAGCTTTACCAAATTAACTCTGAGTATCATTGATGGACACCATTAGCACAAGTTTTAGTATGGATACCTTTGAGGACCTACATTATAGTGCCCAAGCTCCCTTATGAGCCTCTAGTCCTTTAGTAGCTTTAAGATGAGCATTTGATCTGTTTCTATATATATATATATATATATATATATATATATACACACACACACACTCTATGTATTTGAAATCTATTTAATGAAGAATGGCATTGCATTTAAATGAGTGTTAATATGGTTTATATGTTTATGTTCTTTGAATGCATCTTGGTTACACAATGTTTCCAATAGTTGTGATGCTTAGATTTACATTATGAATATTAAGTTCCATCAAACTCTCAGTCCAACCCGTTCATGGCATCTCTATAATTTATGCTGACATCAGAATTATATATAGAACTAATCTAAGTATAGGAAAGACCCTACACCATGTAATGATATATGTGCCTAAAGCACAAGACTAAGCTTAAATATTTAATCTAAGTATTCCATTGAACCCTCTAAGCTCTTGAATGATGCTAATCTAAGGGAACCAAAGGCTTGTGCCTATGAAGATTTAGAAACACATCATATAGGCTTGTGCCCCTATTACCATAAAGGGATCCCCAAGATGACTTTATTCATAACAGACAGTTAAATTCCCCCAAAAAAATCTTTCACCAATGAACTCACCACCATCATTGTTGCAATGACCAAAGCCCTGGAGGATTGAGTTACACCATGGCACGACTAGACTAGTGCATGCCTCAGTTATTTCTCCATTGTGCTTATGATGAGTGCATGAGGCTTGTGCCTAATTTAAATTGATGCTAGCATAGTTGAGTGATAAATGTTGAGTGTTGTAATATTAGTCTAGGTTTGTTCCTAGTTGTAACAAGTCTAGATTTGACTTGGACATCTAGATAAGCACCTAACAAATCCAATGACTTAACCACTAAATTTTATATAAAAATAACCTTTTAAAATATACTACATTCAAAATATTTAAAAAAAAATAGAAAAACTTAAATATGTCAAAAAAATCAAAATCATTTTCAAAAATTCAAAATTAGGACCTAATAGCATTTTTAAATGTTGTTTTCTTACTTATTTGCATGTGTTAGTTATTTCATGTTAAGTACATAGCATATTTCAATTTTAAATACATAATGATTTTCATGAGGTATATTAATGTGATACAAAACCTAATTTTACATGGTTCTTTGATTTTACAGTTCCCTTATTACCCAATAACCTTACTAAGTTGGGAGCATCTCTTTGTTCTACATGAACACTTTAACAAGTTATATCTATCCACAACCTTTCCACCATGTAAAGCTACATATCATATAAATATTTTTTTAATCACTCATACTTTATATTGTGTTTCATGAAAATGTTATTTTCTAACAATAATACAGATGTGTATGATGATGTAGACTAGACTTATTTACTCTATGTTTATTTCTTACTTTACTATATGATAATTTAAGACTTACTTCCTTGTTTTGTGTGGTCTTTGGCCTTGTATGTGCAATATATTTAAATGTTTTTTCTTTAATGGTAATATCATACCAATTTTTTGTATCCCTTAATCTTGTGTGTTTATGTGACATTCACATTTCCCTTGTATATGAAATTAGGGCCTTATGTGTGACATTTTGTACAAATTGTGTGACATTATATGGCATTGCTTGTATAGTCATTACTTGTTAATATGGTTCCATGATTCATATCATGCATTAATTATAATCTCTAATCTTAAATTGTTTCCATGATACATATTTTTCACATGTTACTTATGTGCTTCAATGATATATATCTCTAACACATGTTTCATATATAATTCAATGTTATATTTAATAGTATGATACAATACAATTCAAACGTTCAAAGTGACACTAAATGATTATATATTTCACATATTTTTTATTAAGTTAAGATACTTTTAAGCTACATGTCTCATCTCAAAATGGGGGCATCACAATGAGCTTGTCTTGAGAATTCAAGCCACATGAGCAATAAATTTTTAGATTTATAATAGTATATAGTTTTCAAATTTCAATATGATTTAAAATTTTCAGATTATTAGGGTATGTGACATGAAATTAAAATCATTATTATATTTACTTCAATACATATTCACATACACTTGATGCATAGACATGGTCATGTGAAAAATATTTATAGGTTTCAAACAATTGCAAGTTGTAAGTTTCAAAAGTTACAAAGTTTAAATGGAATTAAATATCAATTCAATATAGTACAATGGTGTTTCATGTTCAATTTACTACATGCAAAATATCAAATTTCTCAAGATCAAAGTTTAAAAGTTAAAAAATATCATAAAGAATCAAGATCTATCTATAGTGGTGTAATCCATCTTCATGTTGCAAGTGGGCCATGTTAGAGTCTAATGACACTAAATGTATATGGTTTTACCTTTTCTATTTAGTGAACACCATTTGGTTTTTACACCCATTTAATTATTTTAAATATTAATCTACAAAATCAAATGAGAGTTAGAGTATATAATCCTTCAAACTTGAGGGATTTCACTAGTTTCAAATATTGAGACTTGATCACTCTCAATTCAACATAGGTTTAACACTTGTCAAATTTCCCTAAAAATGAAGCATGCACTTATCTAATTTAAATTTATAGGGAAGTTAGATTGTATACTCTTTTATATTAATATTTTCCTTTCTCTCTTTCTAAATTTTAATTTTCAAGCTTCAGATTTTTAAATTTCAAAAATAGACAATAACTACCTTTATTGTCATCATTACAAGTTTTGCATTAATCCATATTGCATGATCAACATTCACATAAAAAGACAATGTTTTTATACACTTAGGTTCACATCTAATTTAATCTAGTTATTTCACTTCATTACATCACTAGAATAAAGTGGGAGACAATGTAGACACAGAAATTTAATCATTAAGTGTTTGACAATGTTTAATCTTGACATCCTTACCCGACTTGGCCAATTTACTATTACACTAACTCAAAATATCTATGGGAGCATTAATTATCCTTAAAAAATATTTATATTAATATAAAAATCATTAAAACATCCCTATTTTACTTATAGGTTCATGTCAACCAATTTCAGTAGTATTAGTCCTTTTAGAACAAGATTGTGTTAGGTTGGACGATGTCACATTGCAGCCTTATCCATGAGTGTGGCCTTGACCCTTGCCACAAAGATAAATTTTTTGATTTGAGATGTTATGTTTGAACCCTCCTAAATTTTTATCAAGGTTTTTTAATGTACATATTAAAAATATTCTTTTATATAAGTATATCAAGGCCTCTCCAAACATATCTAGTAATCACTTGGTAATTCTTTTGCATACTGAGAAAAATAACATTATTCTTCCCAATTTTAATTATGTGGAATTCTAAAAATAATAGGCCAAATCTAAAATTGATTTATTTTAGGTCAAGGTCACTCATTATAAAGCATCCAAAGTAATCTATATAGTTTCATTCATATAGCAAAGTCAATATTCACACAATCACTCTAGGAAGGATAACTACATTAGATTAAGGCCATTTTGGGCTATATGGGAAACACTCAGATTATGTGGAGTTTTATGAGGGTAGAATTTTCATCCCAAAATATAGTCTATGGACATAATTATGATATTAGGTTCCCATAATATACTTAAGTGACAATAAGGGACTTATATCCTCTTGTTTTAGTAATTTTATTAAGACAATCTAGGGCATGAGTTATAGGTATTGGGATTCATTTATAACCTACTTTGAATAGACATCCAAGAGATGTGACACTACCACTAGAGACTCAATACCAATTTTATCAATGATATACAAAATCCTATAATTCTAGCCAAATTTATTTAAAAATATTAAAGTTCTAAGCTTTTATTACATCACTTCACTTCTAACACCAACTATTGTTCTAATTTTTTGGCGTGGATCAAGCTATGAAAAAAAAACCAAAGATGGGAAACAAGTTTAAAATAAATGGTGGATCAATAAATTTCTATTATCCTTCCTTTAATTCACTTTGTAATTTTTAAATATGGGTATAAAGATCACTTGATAGTAAAAAAACCATAAAAAGGGAGAGAGGTTAAGGGAAAAAAGAGAAACTCTCTAAATGAATGGAAATACCCATGATTCAAGAACCAGAACACACTCAACTATAGTTGTACCACTGTATGCCAATTTTCATGGTGGTTTAGGTTCCAGTCACATAGGGAGAGATTCTGAGGGGAAAGGGTAAACGCTTGATTCCATGATTATTTTAATGATTAAGTGCATACAAACTTATATTTAATTATACATGGTACCTTACAGACTTTCAATAAAGTGAAGAGTAAAATAAATTAACTCTAATAGTAACCACTCATTATAATTAATACATAAAACTTGTATAAAAACATGAATTATAGTCCTCTAGTATTAGTGTTAATCTATTTAAATTAAAAATAAAGTTGAATACTACCATAAAAACTAGACGTATTTAAATTAAAAAACCAAATTCGCATTAATCTAACAACATTTGTTTACAATATAATCAACCCTATCTAAATATCACACAATAGTATATATAAAAGATACATGGAACCTATCTCTTAGTATCATGAATTCCAACTCTTGGCCATCATGTCTTGAAATGTTTGTAATAAAATTATACCAAAAGAATTCCCAATCCTAGAACAAGTAGAATATAATTCCCATGGCCCACTAGGTGAGAATTAAGAGGAGTTTGGAGGTGGGCCACTTCCTAATTATTTGGGATGTGTCTCCTATGTTTTCAACACCGCTACTACTAAGTTAAATTCTTGATCCAATTTATCAAGGTTCATAGGTAGTTATTGAAAGATTACCTCAATTTGGGCTAACAACTATTCATGGAATTTAAATGGGGCCTCCAGGGAAATATTCACCTCGAACACCTAGATGGTGTTAGTTGTTGAATAAGTTGTTAACTATAGAATCAATTTAGCCCTAGTTATATTGGATTTTGATACTTTCTTTGCATGACCTAGTCAAATTAGGCCATGTAGATTTTGAATTCCTCTTTGTTTATCAATGTGTCATATAATTGGAACAAAACAAGTATGTTGAACTCTTTGAAATAAGTTATCATCTACTCATTACTCTTATCCAAAGTTTCAATCATTATTTGCATCATAACCAACCACTTCTTAAATGAAGTCCTCATGCTCCCATTATAATTTTGGTAGAGGGTTAGGTCTGTAAGGGGCATAATCTTAATATCTATGAATTTTCCCTTGTGAATAACCATAATGATCTTCTTTCACCTAATTTCCATATGCACAACCCTCTCCAAACATGATTAATTACATTGGAGGTGTTATTTTCTCATGGATAGGTCTCTGATCACCTTTCTAAGAGCTATTAATAATTTTGTAAGGGCTTCCACAACTTAACCAATTAATTGCATTGGGAAAGTGCTCCTCACCTATAAATTGAGTTCTCTAAATTTATCTTTTATGTCTTCCATGAGCTTCTCAGAAAACTCATTGGTATCCCATAGCATTGATATAGGGTCTTTAGCCACTTTCTCCTCTCTATTGGATATCCTAACCTTAATGAGGGAGAAGAGGTCATGTTTAGTCTATCATGCCATTGGGTCCCTTTCTTGAGTGAACCTTTGTGTAATAACTTACTTCATATTCCCAATCTCTCTATCAATTTCCCTTTAGACCTATAGACTGCCCTAATAAACCATTTATAGTCTCTAAATTTTTGCATGTGTAAAGGACCCATTCCAACTTGGGCTTGAGAAAACTCTCATGGTATTGGAAAAGGTTGAAATGGGGTGGGAAAGGAAAGGGTATATGGTAGAGGTCTGGGATGAAGAAGAATAGACAAATAAGAAAGAAGGAAGGAAGGGAGGAAAGAAGGAGGACATGCATGGGATTGAAAGGAGGAAATATGAATGAGGACCCCCATGAGAATAATTATGCACATCATTGGCTAGGGGTCATGTTAATTTATGGAAAAATGAAACCTAGGAATGGGGTGTTCAATAAGAAAAAGGAAATCAGTTGGCTAAAGTCAAATCCTTGAGAGCCTAAGGTGATAAAAAGAGAATACTAGGGAGTAACTGGAGGGGAAAGCTAAATGAAATATTGAGAAGGATCTACCTTTTGATTTTTATTGGTACTTTTACCTAGATCAAATGGAGTTGTAGTTATGGTTACAAGAATTGTGGTGGTAACTAGAACCTGAACTAAGAGCACATCAAAAGATACCCTCTTCTTCCTCTTAGGTGTCATGCCCAAATCAAGTCGTGCCACATTAATCTAAGGAATTTTGGTGGCAATTATTGTCAAAGCAACCTATGGAGTGGTAGGAGTAAATATAAATGTTAAAAATCTAGGAGCCACTTGAATTATACACATCGGTGCACTTGTTATTAAGGTGGCCATTGTAATGTTTGGGGTAAGGACACTTAGAGGTGTTTATGGTGTAAGAGGGGCTAATTATCCCATTATCATAGTATCCATAGTGTATATTAGTGTTGAAAATTTGGGACCCAAGTGTATTTGAGCCTTCCCTAAAGGTGTATAAGTTTTTTTAGATGAGTTAGATATTGGGAGGATGCAGGCCTCACAACAGAGACTCTTGGAAATAAAATGAGGGTCAAGGGGATTCCTATGGGTGGAATGGCTAAATGAAATGTAATTGGGAAGTAAGGATGTTCAACATGGTGGTATCTAGGGGTAATTGAGTGAATTAGGTAGTGGGATCAATAAGAACTAGGGTATACCTCATCATAATAGGCCTTTTAGGAGAAGGAAACTTTGGGGGGTGGTCCCATTGGTTGTTGAGGAATGGTGGTAGTGGGGGAAATAATCTCTAAGGGTGCCTCTTATTGGTCCCACTCTAGGTTCTCTTTGGGGTTACTATTGATGTTGAAATGTAACACTTGTGTCACCTACAACTGATTGACCCATGGAAGTGCAGGTGGAACCAAGGATTGGGGAGGTGAATCTTATGGAGGTGAAGGCATTGGGACACCTTATATGATTCTCCTAGGAATATGGGGTGAATTTTCATAAATTTACTCTCCCAACTGAGCTAGTATGGGCCCAAGGGCTAGTTGTGGTGAAGATAACTAATTTGAAAGAGCTTGTGGAGGTAAAACTAACCTTTATTCAAGGACTAGTTTGAATTGGGCCTACTTTCCTTTCTACTTCATCACTTCCACTCATTTTAGTACTTTGGGGTCATTAGTTGGGTTGAGATGAAATATCATCATCCTTGTGAGGCTCATGGTGATATATAATATTGAATTAGACCATCTAGTTTACCACATGTGTGCTTATAACCCTATGGGGATCCCATTCTATGTCATATGTTCTTCCCAAAGAATAGGAATTCATATTTTGTGTCATATTCTATAATGAAGGTATATTATTACATTTGCGATGGTAAATGAAGATTGGGAATTCTAGGCATGACTTTTATAGGTGATAAAGTGAGTAACCCATGACACCTTTAACTAACTGATAAACAATATCTTGGTCCATGAGGTGATCTAGGACTTGATAGTATAGAAGGATATGGTATTTTTATATTCCCTTAACCTAGATGATGGTGTGATACCTATCATACCAATAGGATCCTATGGGCTAGAGAATCCTCCTTATCTCATCTGAGAGTCATGTCATGGGCCTCTCATTAAATCCATGTAGACCATGGGGTGGAAAGACTCATAGATGTCCCATATGTGGTTCTTGTAGTGATTCACATACAAATTATAGAATACCACATGAGCCATAGATCTAAAATGGGTCCAGGGTATAAACACATAATTTTTTAAAGTGAGGGTGGTGTAGACTATGTCCAAAAAATAACTCATCATGTAAATTTTTCTACCTCCTTTGGCCTTGTTGTTACCCTTAACCAATTTGAAATTGATGAGGCTTTTAAGGTCTGGTACTTCCTTTCCCTTGAGGATGATATTGAGTAAGGGAACCCATAGGGAAAATTTTAATGGAAAATTTTCATTAATTCATTAATATTATAACTTTAGAAATCCACATTTGAAAATTTTCTAGGGTACTCAACAGCACAGGATCTCCTAAATTTTTAGGATGTAAGTTATTTTTAGGGTAAGATCACCTACCATTTAAAATAAATTACATTCATATAAATGTATTTTTTTAGTACTTTATAAATAAATCTAGGTAAATTTGCCTAACATGTTATTTTTATGCTTGCATTTTGTGTCAATCATCTACATTTTTAGTGGTGATCATTTGCATTCTAGGTGTTAATCGTTAGTTTCCTCTACAACCCTTGTTGATCACCTTCGTATTGGTGTTGATCATCTACATTGAATATTAATCTACATTCATTACCAACCTTTTACATCAATATTAACCATCTACACTTATGTCATTTGCCATAAATGCATTTACTTCAATGGATTCTACTAAAATTTTTAACAAGGCATCAAAATTACCCAAAAATAACTTATTACCTTATTTCAGCGAAACACTAAAGAAATGTGTTAAATATTAAATTATTTATTGTATTATTATTTATTTTAATTTATACTTTTTTATTAGCATTAAATAAAAATGATAAGGTATATAACAATTTTAAATGTAGGACCCATAGGTAAACCTTTTGAAGATATGCCTCCACTAGATGTACTTGGGTATGACATGCCCCCACCAAACATAGGTATTGTTATCACATAGATTTTGCACCCATTTCTATATTGTAGCTTGATGTGCAAAAATATAATGATACAATGGGATCACCTCCAAGATGTAGGACCTTGGATAATTGAGGTGAACCTCCAGAGAAGGATGACTTCCTTTCACTATGTTTGGTGCAATTGATAAATTACTAGGTTATGTAGAAATTCTGCTTCTTAGTGAACTTACTTTTAAACTAGGGTTTGACTATGAGAAAAGAGTTTTAGAAATGAATTTTCAAAACTAGAAATGGTGATTGCACCAAATATTTATAGTAGATTTAAATGCTTGATTTAAATGAACATAGTATAACAATAAATATATTGAAATTTATTAGAGCATAAACTCATGCAAATGTGAAACCAAAGGCAATATTAGGTATTAATCATATAAGGAATAATATTCTTTATTTTTAATCAAAAAATCTCTAAAAAGGGTAAAATAATACTACAGATAAAATTTTGTGACTAAAATAAGATTAAAATCATTCATAAATTTGATAAATATCCTTGCATAAACAAAGATAACATAGACAAGAAAGGCAAATCTTCAATTTATTCTCATTATTCAAGTTACATCATGTAGAAAAATTATTCAAAATGTAGAATAATTTTTGTAACATCAAAAAGATAAATGGGCTACGCCACAGTACCCATATTTATATAAAATATTCTCATAAAAGAGATATAGTTAAAAAAAAATCTTTGCCCAGTTTAATAGAAAAAAAATTTAACCCTTCATGCATAGGGGCATGATCTTCAGATGGAATAACATCCTTGGAAAGGTAAATGTCTAGAAAAAAGAATTTTAATTTAACATCCTCATGATTTTCTATTGAGTTTTTATCTTATTCATGAAATGAAGAGAAAAAATTAACTCATACTCAAAATAATAGATAGATATAAGATATCTTAGGTTATTTTTTGCAAAAGCTAACTTGTATTTTTCAATTGGGACTTATACAAGTTTTTAAGTCACCCAATTTTGACAAAACTAAAAATGCAATTTACAACATGAGTTTTTCAAAGTTAAATAACTCATACTTTATGAAAAAGGAAAGTGTAATTTACACGTTTGTTTTTCACAACTTTTCAACCTGTCAAAAAGATACTTAGAAATTACAAGTGGCTCTTTCTCAAAAAGAGTTTTCAAAATGATAGTTACAATTTACAACATGCAACTTTGTAATATTTTTTTACAACAAATAAATATAATATACAAAATTTATTTGATTGAAATAATTAATATACAACCATAACCTATGAAGAATCTTTGTCCCTCTTTGCTTGTGTCTTCTCAATATAAGCATCAAAACTTCTGAATATCTCTAGGACATGATCTTCATCAGGACCAAATGAGTATAGGTTGCTTATTTCACATTATGTAATTGTGTTAGAGAGTTCTCTTTATGCAGACCTATATAATTGAATGTCTTTTCCCATTTTATCCAATGTATTATGATACCTAATAAAATAGTGGATGGAACTCAAGTTGAAGGTTTTATCCTATGTTGGCTCTATTTCTACCACTCCCTTGAACTCATCTTGAATATCTTGTACTAAAATTTGGTCTTGACGACTTGTTACTTCACATGACAATTTATTAAGTGAGTCTTTGATGGCATAGATCATATACATGATCTTATCATATGTAGCCTTATCTTTATTAATACTCTCTATGATTATTCTTATTCTAAATTTGGTTGCCTTGTCCAATTCCTCATGCTCTAAATCATTTTTCAATATCTTTTTTCAATGAGGGTGTAAGTCTTAATCATGTCCACAACTTACAACTTTGGGTAGAATAGGTTTAACCTTTTTATATCTTCTGTGTATTTGCTCATTTATGTCCTTAAGGTTACCCGACCATATTTCATCTCTTTATAGTAGTCCATTGATAATTTAATGACTTTTTTTCCTTTGAAATTATCTCCTCTACCTAGTCATTTATAGCCCTTCCCACGATACCAATCTTTATTACTACATCAAGTGTTTCTTTATTGGATGTGATTTAGGAATTTAACTCAAAGGAGGAGGTTAGTATAGAGTTAGTTCCAAAAATAATGAAATCAACTCACTAGCAATCTAACATATCTATGCCTAGATCATGGGTGGAGCATAGTTAAAATACCAATTAAAAACACAACTAAAAATGGAAGGAAATGACAATTTTTTAAAAAAAGTACAAGTTCCTTACCCAAATCCTTGATTGCTCCAAAAGGATTCTTCATTGGCTAGCTTGAATTTATGCTCAAAATGTCTTCATCAATGGAGTGTGGCTACCTTCATCTCCTCTTGACACCTTGTTCAATGCTTGACTTTGGCTTGATTTGGCTTGGCTTGGAAGATTTTTGGCATTATAACATTATGTTTACATTCATGACCAAATTCCTACATAATAACACTAGTATGTCCAAACTCCCTAAATGAAGAGATCTAAGCATGATTTTACAGGCTTTAAAATCCCTTAAAATGGGTTAAATCTCACCATGGTTGAGTTTATTAACCTTGGTTGAGTTTGGAATACTCCTAAGATATTCTTTTAGATATTTTCCAAAAGTGACAACTCACAAAGGTAAGATGCTCTTGAATTTTTTTTTTTAGTAATTAATTTAATTGATTTATTAGCTCATGGGTGAACTCAAATAGGATTTAAATTTTATTTAACTTGCTAATTGATTATGATTAGGGTGTGCAAGTTATTTAATTATTTTTAGGCATTTGGTCATTTATTTGATTTTAATTAACTTAATGTGTGTATTTGCCTTGTTTAATTGATTTAATAAACCAAATTGATTTAATACAAGGTTATAAATCCAAATTCAAGAATAATAGAAATTATTATGTTAAATGTTTGATGATTGGTAAGAATTGGTCTAATAGTTTGATGCAAAGTCATTGGTGGCCAAATTTACATGTCTATAATTTGCCCCTATTTGGGAAGATGTTAGAATTTGTAAGCATAATAACACCTTTTCAAAGAATAAAATGGTTCTTTATGCTTAACACTAAAATGGTAATGATTGAACTCTAGACTTCCCCTTGAGGGAGTAGTTAGAAAGTGGGTTGACAAATGGTCCCTCAAAATAAATAAGTGAAATGAGGGGACCAAAAAAATGAAGATGATGGGGTGAAAAAAAATTGATTCACCCAAATTTGGGAAAAATCACTAATAAATGCAAGTGGATGGTGTACAATGGTTTGCCCAAAAGCGGTTATAAGCATTGTACCTCGATAGTGGAAACATGGTATGATAACACAATGATTTGCCCCAGTAGGTGATATAATCATTGAGAAGATGGAGCTGCCCTAGTTAGGATAGATAAACAAGAAAGGAAAATTGGTGATAACACAATGATTTTCCCTAGCAAGAGATATAATCATTAAGAATGCATGTGGGATGGTGTATAGTGTTGATGCAGTATACCCTGATTATGAAAAACATGATTAATGGTTGATGATTGATAACTTGATATAGAGGATAAAGATGAATGGGACAACTTGCTATTAGGGAGATTCTCATCCAAACTAATAAAGGTTGAAATTATTTCATTACTTAATTACTTTCTTTGGGATATGATTGGGATTGTTTCTGATGCCGGTGTTAAGGAGATAGTGATGTTGCACTGATGTTATAGACATCTCAAAGCTAATTTTTATTATAGTATTTAATGGTAGGCCTCATGATATAATACCATTGGTGCTTGGCCAAAATATGCGTATGGACTGACTCCTAATATCTGATACTCAATGGAAAATAATTGCACTGACGATAAAAACCATGGTGATAATGTAGACTTTTTGAATATGTATAGATTCAAAAATAATATTGAAGGAATCACCTAATGAATACAAATAGACTGAATCAAGGCCACAGTGATGAAATAAAAAAAACAAGCACATGAATAAATAAACAAAATAGACAAACAAAGAAACAAGCAAGACAAACAAATAAATAAATAAACAAGTGTTAGTCCCTATGTTAGTATAGACAACATGATGAACATTTACCCTAGAAACTAGATGATAATTGAACAAACAAACAAGATGGGGGAATAGAAGAAAAGGAAAGGGGTGGTCGAGTTGTCTCCATATGCTTTAGGCATGTGGAAACTACCTACATAGTTCTATGGATATGATGATCCAATAAAACTTTAGGCCAAATATAGTTCTCCTAGGAAATGGGAAGAAAATGATGATTGATAGAAGACAAGATAGATGTGATATAATAATCGGTATGAACTTGAAAAATGGTGATAGCATAGGATAAAAGGCCAAAAAGGATGAGGAAACTAAAGAATAAGTGATTTTTTTGTGACTTAGTGAGGGTTCCCACTATCCTTAAGGCAAAGAAGTGGTCGATGTTTTTTTGGTTTTTCTAAATGATTTTTCAAATGTTTTTAGAATTTTTGAATCATCTCAACTCAATTGAGAATGATGAGACACTAAAATGGTCTAATCTCACAAAATGGTGAGAGCATTATAACTTGAAATAATTCTCACAAAATGGTAAGAACGTGGTTGAAGGAGGATTGATCTGACCTCAAAATGAATCAAACGCAACCCACATAGTCCCAAAATGGCTTTAGTTCATAGTATTTCACCTCACATTGGAGGAATCTAACTTGTATAGCAGCCAATTAAAAAAAAATAGGCACAGTTGGTATGATGGCATAATATGACACAATAATGGCTAAGTGATATGCCAAGGCACAATAAACAAGTGTTACCCCTAGTTTGCCCATAGGTAGTTATAACTAGGATACAATTGATAAATCAATGATACCAATTTGCCCTAACAAGTGATATAATCAAGCTCACATAAATGAACTTGATAAGAAGGGAATAAGAAACAAAGGATGAAACTACCAAAACTTATATCATACTACTCCAAAATATTGCCTCTGTTTTAAATGCATAAAATAACTATTGAAACTAGTCTGATTCTATATGCTAAAAACATAAAACCAATGGATGAACCAAGGTCAAACAAGCTAGGTTGATAGGATTCAAAACATATTTGGTCAAGTAGGAATGTAATGATAAAATGGTATGATAGGATGGCCTTACTTAGGATACTAATGGTTTGATTGAGTGGATAAAAAGGTAATAGGGTTACCCCTAAGTGATAAGGTGAATGGTTAAGATATGTGACAATGACAAATGGATATGGAAAATTGAAATGGTATGGTACATGTTTTTTGTCGATGATGGTCATTGGTTTTTTATGTTTTTGACTTGGGTATGTGATTTTATTGTTCCTACTAATGTGGAGATGCATGTTCAGATTAGCATATGATACAACCAAAATAGTCAATCATGTTAATTGTTATCCGACACCTTGTTTGAATAGCTTATCTATTAAGAATTGGCTACAAATTTAGATGCCACGAATACTAATATGATCTTCATTGGTCATTGATTCAATTCCCTTCAAATGTCAAGACAAGGTATCTTTATAGCCTTTATAAAGGGAAGTGTGGTCATAGATGGTAAATAAGGATAAATGTTGAGTGATAGGTTTGATTGGGAAATAGAGTGGTGGATGATAATGGAATGAATAATTATGGGGAAATAAATGAAGATCAAGATTTCTAGGTACACATAGTGTTTTTTATTCTATATTTGACATATTTTTGGATGTGGTAGGGTTGAAGGCTTCTAAATATGCTCTCGACAGGACAACCAAATTTTTATCTTATTTGGTCTTAAGATTAGATACCATCTAATTAGGTTGTAGAGTGGAATCTATTTTGATTTGATCTTTGATAATGTCTTCATTAAGTAGTAAATAATTTGTTTACTTATCCATTGGCCCCTTGAAGAGGTTTCTATCAATGAAGTTATCTTGATTGTCCTGTATCACCTTCAAGAAGGTTTCACTAAGGATCATTAACTTTTGACATTGATTATCCCATAGCACCTATGAAAAGGTTTCAATAAAAGATACTGAGTTCTAATTTTCATTATCCCCTAGCACCTCCAAAAAGGTTTCACTAAGAGAGTTTTCTTCTATTGTATGATTATGGTCTTGGCCTCCTTGATTTTATTCATCAGAAAGGTCACCATAGATGTAGTTCAATAAGGTATGATTTTGTTGGTCCCAATCAATACTTGTGGGAGGTGGAATGTCAATGATATGGCTATGATGGTTGATAGTAATAGCATGTGGAATAGTAATGGAATGGAAAGAGGCTGCATAATCCTCATAGAAGATACTATGATAACTTGTGTCAATGCTAAAGTAATCATCCTTAAAAACCATATAAGGATCATAAATGTATTTGTACTGAGCTACTAGGCATGCATAACCAATATTGTAGTAGTCAAAAATGTATTCTATTTTTGAATCTGATTTTGACTCAAAGGACTCTAAATCTAATGTTCATTTTGATTCTAATGTTAAATCCAATCTCAGTCCAAGAATATAACTTGAATCTAACTCTAATTCTTCATCTGATGGATACTCTATTACAATGATGTCTTGTTGAATGTTTGGTATTGGATAAGTAATGACATGTGATGGCATAACAGACTCCATAAAGATTGGTTTGTCAAAGTGAGACTCCATAATAGTGGGAAAAAGGTTAAGAGACAACTCCTTAAATACTAGCTTATCATAGGGAGGCTCTTGAAAAATAGGCATATGGTCAAGGTAATGATTTTCCCAAAGGTGGTTATAATCATTAAAAAGTGACTTAGCAAATATTGACTCATCAGTGTGAGATTTATTGATAAAAAGTATAGGATTGAAAGGTGATTCATCATAGGTTGACTTATCATAAATGGTTGTTTAAAAAAAAACAACTTAGATTGGTTGGTTTTCTTGACCTTGGTTTTTAATGAGTTGTAAAATACTAGTATTTATCATAGCTTGGTCTTCAAATAATTAGCTCAGCTGGGTAGGTACTAATTAGATTTGTTAGGGTTTAGGCTAAATGATGGGTTGAGGTTGTATGATTAGATGAGGTTTCATCTAAATGATTAGTTGGGATTATTATTGGATTGGTTGCGATTTAGATTGGATAATGATAGGGCTTTGTGGAGCTTGATTTCTCACACAAGCCAAAGGATGAAGTCCTTGAATGGTATGGATAGGGCATTACAAATCTTGGCTTCTATCAAAATCCAAAGGATGTGATCCTAAAATGGTAATGGTATTCCTTAGATATTGTGGAGCTTGTTAGCTTGTATAATTTGAAGGAGGGTTAGGGGTAGTTGAGGGTCAAATAACAAAAGGGCATCATGGAGGGTTATTGCTTACCTAATCCAAAGCATCCAAGTCCTCCTCATAAACCATAGCATCCTAATCAAAGTCTTGAGTTGGGTCATAATTTGGTTTTTGATTGTGTTTCATTTATTGATTCTTTTAAAGAGGGTATGGATCCATCTACCAAAAAACATTATCATTGTACAGGTTTGTACCCAATTCCACCTCACCAACCATATCATTCTAGTTGATGTCTTGACTTTGTTCCATGATTTGATTTGTGCAAGGTGGATAAAATTTTATCTCACAAACCATGTTATGATCAAAGGGGTCTTGAATAAATCCATAAAAATTAAATTCATTTTTTGTAGTCATTTTATCATAATTTGTATTGTACTTGATTCTATCATAAGTGTAGTTAAACATATTTTCATCAATGAAGAAAGATCCAAAAATAAAAAGGCTTAGAGTTTTACAAACTCTTAAAAACTATGTTCAAAGGACAAATGGTTCAAACTTGGCCTAACTTGGTTAAAAAAATGGATTTGTATCTCCAAACAATGATTTAATCATGGAGCTATATCTCCAAAATGGTTTGTGCTAAGACTTGGCATAAAACAAGATAACATCAAATGTCTAATGTCAAAATGCATACACACAAAAGGTCAAGCATCTGAATAAAACTAATATGTCAAAGTCTATGACAAAATGTTCCAAATAAGGTCTAAACTAGGAAAGGGAAAATTTTAGTTGCTAGGGATTTCATCTAGATGTGGAGTCAAAAGCTAGGCTCAAACAAACATGATCTACTAGGACTTTTAGCCAAATGGTGTCAAAATCTAGACTTTGAAATAAAATCTTATGTGATTTTATTTAATCTAACAAGGTTGGAATAACTTTGACATAGACACAAAATATGTAATTAAACATAAACATGATCATTTGGTATAAGTCATAAGGCAAAAAGCACCTGAAAAAAAAACTATGTTTCCCAAATAAAGACACTAATAATTATGAGGATAGGCTAAATGAAAAAATAAGTGATAGTTTTCAAATTTGGGAAATTTATTAACCTAATTTACACAACCCAGAAAATAAATATTTGTGTATCAACCTCTATAAAGTGAGGCCTAAACATAAATCAATCAATGTTTGAATTCAAACTTGGAAAGGTTAATTGAAAATTCAATGGTTGAAAACCATGACTAGAATAAGCAATTTAGAAAATATTGGATCACATGACATCACATGAAAAAGGTCCAAATGGCATACATAACATGGTTTGGTTGGTTTTAAAAAATGGTTTTTGATACAAGATTAAACAAGTCTTGAAACAAAATGAACAGCCTAATGGTGTAAGCATTCTCTAATGATGTGATCAATGTTATGTTTCAAATGCTCAAAAGCTCAAACTTGATAATGATGTGGGTAGCATAATGATACCCATGTCAAATAAGTAACACACACACAAACATGTTTATTAAAAATTTTAAGGCATAAGTGTGGTGTAAAATGGCCAGCATAATGCCTCTTCGATCTAGGAGTGACGTATAAATAAAATAGTTTTTGATGTGGTTATAAACAAACAAAAAGTTTTAGTTTCAAAATATACCAAGAAAAAAAGACCAAAATACACTAAGTATAATTGTCCAAATCCTAGAAAGGGTATGGTAATGTGGTATTGACTAAAACTAATTGGTTTCTGATCATTCTAGATGGATCCCATGTCTACTAACTTTCACATCAACAAACAAGAGAAGAAGCACATCATTTGGGTCCACATCATATGGCTTATTGTAAAAATGTCTTTACATTTTTTCAACCACTACATCCATCACTCACTTAGTATATTATGATGTCCAACATACTCAAATGTCCCAGCATTAGCCTCTACTACTGGAGATGGTTTAACCACTCAAACCATCATCCCAATGAGGGGATCCTAATTTATATACCCCCCATGGAGAGGAGTTTAATATGATGTTTAGATATGAAATCTTGGGTCAAATATTCCCTAAAAAACTCATGGGAGGTAATGAAGTCCCTCTCACAAGCCAAGATACATGAAATAAATCACACAATAAAAAACATTTATGGTCGCCTCAAGATCACCCAATACTATTGCGAGTTTTTAGGGAGGGATTTAAATGAAATTATTTCCATACATTGGAATAGGATCAAAGGCAATGAGATGGCACTTTTGATCCCAAAATTTCCCTAAAGGGGATGGATGGGAGAGCATACACGCACATCTCTTTTCGCTAAAACACACAATCAACAAACAAGTTTACAAATAATTTAAGTGAGATTAATTATATTACACCAAATTAAAAGTATTTGATTATATTCATTACTAATCCCTTTTATTTAAGATGTGTAAATAGAAATAATTTCAAACCACCTAAAAAAAAGTTGGTGCTTTTGATCCCAAAATTTCCCTAAAGGGGATGGATGGGAGAGCATATACACACAACTCCCTATTTACTCAAACAAGTTTACACTAAAAAAAATAATGAAAACAACTTGAAAAAACTTTGAAGTGTATTTAATTTTATAGCACTAAGTTAAATGTATGATTATGTTCTTTAGACCCATAGCTTTAATTTGTGAACTTTGAAAAAGTAATCAAAACATTTAACACAAACATGCAAAACTTTATTTTTAAACCCAAAGTGAAATGCCTAATTCATTTTAAAACATCAAAAAATAAGTATGAAATAAATAATTAAGATTTTTTTAAGGATTTTTCAAATGGTCCTTGCAAGAAAAAGGTCAGCACTTTGTTTAGCCTTGAAGCTTATTTATCAAACGAGACAAGAAACTTTAAAGGGTAAAATCTATCGATTTGAAGGCAAGACCACAAAATATAAACATGTTAGGTTAGGCAATGGTTAGAAAACATATCAATAAAAAACTCAAAAAATCTCAAAAAATAAAATAAACTTATGAAACATGCAAACAACAAGTTATAAGGTTAAAACAAAGAAAATCGAACACATAAATCATAAAACCCTACAATTAGTATTTTAACCTTAACATTTAAAATATACATCCATTTTTCATGAAAATTTTGGAGGTTGTTTTTAGGTTTAGGGTGCACCTTTATAAAAAAAAATTAGGTAAAAATAATTAATAAAAAAAAATGATATGATCTATACTACCCATTTTTACCAAAAAATTAGAAAATAAAAAGTGACAATCACTAAAAGAGTCATAAATCTTAAACTAAAAATCAAATTTTAACAAAATTTTGAGATATTCAGGATGAAACCATTAAGAAAATCTTATGATTTTTTTTAAAAAATTAGTAAATGGATTAAAAATAATATCTATTTTAACATCTATTTTTGTTCAAAAATGTGGGGTGTGAAATCATGTCCCATCGGGCATGCCATTTATGATCTAGGAATTTAACTCAAAAGAGGAGGTTAGTCTAGAGTTAGTTTTAAAAATAATGAAAAATGAACTCACTATAAATATAAAATCCTTTATTCATGATCATGTGGGGAGCATAATGACTAAACCAAATGAGAACTCAATAAAACATGGAAGGAAATGAGAAATATAAACATAAAAACACAAATTCCTTACCAAATATTTGATAGGTCCAAATGGTAATTTGGTTATCTTGCTAAATTTATGAATAATAAGTCTTCATAAATGACATATGGATAAAATTATCTATCTATGCATCATTATTTATGGCTTGATTGATTTAATGTCTTGATGGCTTTGGCTCAATTTTGGCATTATAACACTAAGTTTTTAGCTTCATGAATTTATTCTTGCATTATAACTCTACTTTTTATTGAGATCCCTAAATGAAGAGATATAGGACTGATTTTATAGGCTTTTAAATCCTTTTTTATAGGTTAAATCTGACCATAGTTGATTTTATCAACCTTGGTTTAGTTTGGCATATTCTTAAGACATTTCCCAAAAGTGACAACTCACAAATGTAAGATGCTCTTGAATTTTCTTTTTAGTAATTGATTTAATTGATTTATTAGCTCATGGGTGAACTCAATTAATATTTAAAAATGATTAAAATTTCTAATTGATTTTTGTTAGGGTGTGCAAGTTAACTAATTATTTTTAGTCATTTATTTGATTTTGTTTAATTCAATGTGTGTATTTGCCTTATTTAACTGATTTAATAGACCAAATTTATTTAATTCAAGGTTATAAATCCAAATTTGAGACTAATAAAAATTCTTAGGTTAAATATTTGATGATTTATAAGAATTTGTCTAATATTTTGATGCAAAGCCATTGGTGGCCAAATTTACATGTCTACATCAGAGATCTGAGTAATAGATTATGTTGGTTGGGTAGCGGGCTCAATGAACTTCTTCAATGCATTCATCAATTATTCAACCTTATTATTTAATTCATCCTTTGTGACTTTTTCACTATCAATTTTATTAGAAATAAATTTAATTCTTTATTAAACATCATGTTTCAATCCCTATCCCGTAGGATAACCAATGTGAACTTTTGATATTTGGTAATCTCCCACCACTAGATCTTCTTTTTGTTTATCTAGTGCCAGACTACAATATTTAAAAATTTCTTCCCTATTGAATCATATAGTATTATTGATATGGTTTTGGGATATACCTTTGATCTCTTTGATGCCTATTCAAGGCCAAAATCCAATGTGCTCCAAGACACCATATAATTCTATTTATTCCCCATTGATTGCACTAGCCAATTTGGAGTGGCATTCTATTATCTTAGCACTACAAACTATGAATCTACAACTAAATTTTTTTGCACTAGTGGTTTTGATGATGAGTGTTTTATATTTTACTGATATGTATACTGAGTCTTGGATTGATATTTTGGAAACCTCTTCCCTATCTATGGGTTTAGTGGCCACATTTGTATCAATGACTTGCTCTGTTTCTACCTCCTTTGTGGGGGTTAGGGTTATTGTAGAAATGGGAGAAATAGATGCAGTGGAAATGGATGTGCCTATCAAGGGTGTGGGAGATGGAAGTGACACCAATGGAGGGGTAGGCATAAAGATTTGAAAAAGGAGAACCTATGGGAGTGTAGAATCTAGAGATGTGAATGAATCACTAAAAGTTGTGGAAACACTTAGGGTTGATGAAATGGGAAAGGTGATAAGAGATGAAAATGGATTAGTAGTTATCCCAGTGGTTGGGATGGATAACAATATTATAGTCAAGATGATTGAATCCACAATTATATACTATTGTGTGGTGTTAGTGATTAACAGGGTGATGGTGGTGATTAGGGATGAGATGGAAGGAATTTTAAAATAAGGGAGTGAAATTATAGAAGAGGGGAGTGAAAGTGAAGTTTGAGTGTCCAATTATGTTGATTGAACTATTGGAAATGGAGTTATTAACATAGGTGAGCTGGTGAAAATGGAGAGGGAAATTGATTAAGGTGATGGTGGAGTAGAGACAGGAGGAGGAAGAGGTGTTGTAGCTAATTGGATGATAGAGATAGGAGGAGAAACTATGATGGAGATAGGAGGATAAATTATTTGTGTTTTAGGGGTATTTGTGTCTTCAACTAAAATTATTATAGGTTGATTTGATACTTTTCCTTCTCCAATAGATTGTCCTCTCTTGGCCTTTTATTTTTGTTTTCTCTTATGAGATACCACTGGCCTGTCTACCTATTATATTTGAGTTCCTCTGCTATAACCTTTTAATATTGGTGGCACTCCCTTCTCCTTGATATCTTTCAATTTATCATTTATGCTCAAAGTTTCCTTGTTCACCTTGACTTATTTTCTCCTAATCTAATTGACTATCCTATTTATTACATTTTTAGTCATATCCATTAATGAGAAGGACTCAAGGATGGACCACCTAATTGATGGAATGGGTTCAAAAAATATCTTATTATCATAGTCGACCTTGTATACTAGAGATTCATCATTTATCAAGTCCTTGGGGATTGGTTCTATGTTAAAAGCCTTGATCTGATTCAGGGTCATCCAAGAATAATCTTTTAATCTCATTTCTTCTTCATCTTTTAGGTCCTCTCAATAGTATTCATAGTAGGGAATATGGGAATATGTTGTGATCCCCAATGTACTAGTAATGTTGCCATTTACATCATAAAATGGTCTTGCCTCTAGATCCTTCAAGGTCATTTGAGTCATTTTAGCATCTACACACTTGGATTTGGATAAATAAGGACATGTATATCTCCTTATACTAATGGGGAAATCAATTCTTATCTTGTGTTTGCTTGATAACAATTTGTGAGTCTCTACAAGATACCTCAGAGGTTCTATTAAAGCCCATTTATCACTTACATACCTTGGTAGGGTGTAAGGAGAACCACTAAATCCTCATACTCTGATGTATGAGTATGTGGGGAATTGAATAAAACAAGATTCCTAATTTGTGATCTTTGAATTAATAACATTAAAGAATCTCTTCTTTTCTAACTCTTTGTCAAACATGACTATGATGCAATATATGAATGCATCATTTACCCTTCTGAAGTGTTGCCTACTTGCCTCAAGGGTGAGGTTACGGTAATAATTGAATACTTTGTTAACTTGATCAACTACTATATTCAATTCAAGGAAGTACCTTCCCTTTACTAATATGTAGACTAGATATTAATTCATATATAAATTCCCTATATTTTTTACTTCCATCAATTGTTTGTGGATGGAGTCACTTATCAGTTGGGCCTAGTGGATGTACTACTTATTTTGATGGATTACTCATATGTATTGGTACATCCAATCCTAAAATTTATTGGCATTAGGGTTCCTAGTGACTCTATGTAGGAGTCTAATTAAATCACCCACTTCATCCTTAACATATATCTTGGTCAGTGTTTTGTTAAGTCTTTAGAAGTAGGCCTAAGGAATTTTAGCTATTGTTTATTGATGACCCTTATACATCTAGTGTTATTGTCCTAATAAAACTTCTTTGATGATTCAGGGGTTATATTGAGATAACTCTCATATTCTAAGATTAGGAACATTAAGTCTATGAAGTCAAGGTCCAAGTCCAAAATAATTTCTCCCTTATCATTTAATACTTATCTCTTTTTTATCATAGTGCTTCACCAATGTGATCACTAGCTCAGGGATCTTCAATAATAAGGGGAAATTTATTTATTGAGGTAGTCCATAGTTGTAAATGCTCTGAATCCAATCATTTTTTAATTCAATATTTACTCTTTTCCAAAAATCACCCAGGTCTATGTGACCTAGGTCTATGTTTATGATCTCATTAGTGTTGGATTCCAATTTGAGTGGGACACCAAGTCCCTTTGAATTGAATTTCATCTCTTTTCCAAACATAAATTTTTGGAAAATTTTATAGGGGAAAACCAACTATAGAGTTATCAAGATTTGGGATTACAAAACACATATAAACATTTATATGTACTTTAGATTTTCTCTTACAGGTAAAATATCAGATGGGGATTATGGTTTTAAAATACACTTTCAAGGTTTGATGAAAACTGTAGTGGGTTTCAAGCTTGAAATTACAAGTAAGATCCTTGATAGGATTTGAAGTTACAAAATGAACTAGGATAGTCTATGGATTTATGTGGTTACAAATGCATGTGGAAACTATATACAATTAAAAATGGATCATGTCTATAAATCAATTGTAAATCAAAGAAGATAGGTCATACTTACACTTTCAATTGAGGATAAATTAGATAATTGGAAATGTGACCAATGTGGGGATCCACTAAACCCAATTAGGGGATATATTATCATAATACACAATGTTTAGGAGGGTTCCAAAACCTCTAGTCAAACACAATCACATAATAACCCTAGCTAGGTCTATGTTTTATATTCACTAAACTAATAACTATCAAAGTAAATTCTAATCTAGTGCTCACCAAATCTTGTGGCATAAAGTGGGGGTAATAAACAACAAAAGTAAACAAGCATAGAAAACAATACTCACATCAATGTATATGAAATCCTAATGCATGAAAGATAAGTATAAAAACATATCTATCTAATCTAATAAAGGAGGAATAAATTTAGGAATACTTACCTTTGAAGACAAACCTTAAAGCCTCAATCTTTTTCTTGGCCAAGGTACTTCATAATAGGTTGTTATGGTATGTAAGGATGACAAGGATAAATCAACTATAGGCTACACAACCTATCAATGAGTCTAAAATACTTCTCCACAAGACAAGATCTGTATCTCCAAAGAAATTATGAAACCCTAAGCTTGTTCCTCAATTAGAATAGTGGATAAGAAAATGTGTAATAGCTCTTACTTCTTCTCTTCTCTAAATAATGATGAAATGAAATTGTATATATAGGTGGATTTAACCCTAATCCCTTATAAAATTTTTGGCCAATAGGTTGACCTAATCAACCTAGTATAGTTATGGACAAGAATTCACTAGGTCATGGGCTAGGTCGGCCAAGAGTAGACCTAGACCCTAAATGAATTTTACCCAAAATTGTATAGGGTCGATCCAGTTGACCCAATATAGTGAATAGTCAAAAGGGGCTTAAGGCTAGAAGAATGGGGACAAAAGGTAGGAAATAACTAAGGAGTGTACAATAGAGAAGAATAATCTTTGGGATAAGTTTTTTAAGAGATAAGTGTATACATAACAAGTGGTAAAAGGGACAAAAATTTTGTAAAGCACCAATGGTCTACCCATCTCTTTCTTGGGACACCCCTTAAGTCATGCACTTAGAGAGATTGAGACTGGATGGGTTCCTGTAAGAGAAATAACATCAATAAGTGATAAAATTTTAAAAATATTATGTGTATACATATGCCCCACTTTAATCTCATCATGTGTCACGTGAGTACAACATGGGATGGTGCTTTAAGAATAGAACATGATAACACATAATGTTGATGCTAAGTAAAATTTAGTAAGGAGAAAATAAGATAAATTAAAGGATAAAATTGAAAAATGAATACCTTTACTTACCTTAGTATTGTAGATAAATATGTAGACTACAAGATAAGTGAAGGTGTCTAATGTGAAGAACATTAGTGTAAACCTATAGAGATTAGTGCAAAAAATAGCTAAAAATTGAAATTTTTGGAATATAGACATATATTAGTGGAAAAAATTATCTAAGACATCACAATTTTAGAACATTTTATGGTTCAAAAATAGGTTAGTAAAAATAAATAAATGATCAAAATAATGAATCTAATGGTAAGGAATTGTGAAAAGTAAATTTAAATAGGGTCAAAGGGAAGTCATTGCTTATTTTTTGACTTGTGTGTGAGAGAAAAAGAGATTTGAGAGACCAAAAAAAAAGGTAATAGAGCTAAGATGGTGAGGATATGATCGTTGAGACAAGAGGGATACCTAATGGTCATAGTGGGTGTAGGACAGGTAAGCAACTGAGAATTTCAAACTAGTTTTTCAATATTTTATTTGAAATTAGTTATTTTATATAAATTTGTAATTTTGATCAATTCTAAGAAATGAAATGAACCCAAGAAAGATGATAAGGGTAGTAGAAACTAAAAGGGTAAATGGGTTAAAAGGGATCAGAGTAATAACTATCAGAGGACATTTATTATAGGCAATGAAAGGGGTCAATAGTCAAAACCAACTAGGTTGACCCAGTCGACCTAGTAGGCTAAAAATTTGAAATCCATACTATCGACTTAGTAGGTGTGTGTCGACTTAGTTTATTTTGTATGTTATTGACTTAGTACATTACTACTGACTTAGTAGAGTAATCCACTCTACTGACTTAGTACTAAGGGGGGGAAATTAAATGGTTGACTTAGTTTGTTAAGTCAACTTGGTCAAAATAAAGAAAATTTGGTCAACCTAGTGTTTGACTAAGTGACCAAAATAGTACAAAAATACATGAAAAAGGTTGAAAGAGTGTTAAAAATGCCCAGAATGGCCACCTGAGTACTGAAATGATTGAGTAGACCAAAAATAGATTAAATTGATCAAAAATGGATAAATTAAAACATATTAGGCTTGTTTTTATTAAAATTTAAAAAGAATGTATTTTGATTATAAATGACATGGAAGATCTATATACATCTTTTGTTGTTTTATGGTTATAGGATCATCCAAGATTTTGGATATTGATAGATGCGGCATGGTTCCTATACCTCTTGGAGTGATTGATAGTTGAGGATTGATCAAGATTGGTAATATTACGTCTAAGAAGGATTATGGATATGTGTCAAGTCCCATTGAGTTCTAATTTGATCGTCATGTTCTTATGATACTAGGAATGATTGACTAACACATTTATATGAGAGGTTGATGGGGATACCATTGAGGTGGGTATAACCCTAGAGGACATCCATGTAATTTATGGACTATCAATAGGAGTTACACCCATGATTATGGACAAGAGGAAAGGAGCCTTAGCCATATGGGTGACGAGCTCAGAGTTAACCTATTTGACATTTATACATCTCAAATTTTGGATATCTAGAAGGTAGTTATAGGACTTGTGATAGCATGCATATTGCATCACAAGTCATATGATAAGGTATCAATGTACGTGATAGCCTTGTGATAGACTATTTTAGATCATGGGACACTATATGATTTAGGTTATGTCATTTGGGTCTAGCTTATGCATGACATGTATGGAATGTTGTCCATAGGGAAGAAGACCATGGGGCCAATTATTTTTCTAAGTTCTTAGATATATAAAAATTTCTTGATATATTATCAAGCTAGGTTACCCCATGTGGTTGATGATCAATTTCCTTAGGTACAAAAGTATTGATAGGATCAGGTAGCATAGGTCATGCCCCACATACTAGCACTACAAATAGTTAGGTGGCAAGACATCGTGTGGCAACTATATGGGTACATTTCAATGGTTTGGTTGAGCTATGGGATTATGACACTAACATGAGCATAAACATAGATTATAGGCCATTATACCTAATGGATAGAGTTACATCTAGTGGCATGTGTACCAAGATAGATGGGACTGCCTCATCTAGTAGCTCTTATAGTGGTGCCACATTTTGGGCTAGGCATGTGAAAGAGTTGAGGGGGAGAGGAGGATTGGGGACACTAGTTGCTAGCCCAATGATCAAACCACAACATGAGAGACCATGGAATGGTCAAGAATGATAGGCAATGGAACAAAAAATAACAAATAAGAAGATAAAAGTGAAAGAATAAAAAATGAAACATAAAACATACTAAATAAAGATTTGAAGCATGTCATTGACATGTAACTTCATAATCAGTCACATCTTATCTCATATTTGACACATGTAATCTTTGTTGTGACTTGGATTATTGGAAATTTTTTTAAGGAAGGCCAAGTCCTCTCCATAGTCTTACACTGAAACTCATAAAGGTAACACCAATGAGGTGGAATAAATGTGAAAATATAAAAACAAGTAATGTTGGTAATATGAAGGTGAACTTATGGTAATTTGTGAGGAAAGCCAGGTCTTATCCATAGTCTTATAATGTAACTCATAAATGGAATCCCTAGGGGAGTGATTAGTGGAAAAAAAAATTCTCAAGAGTAAATATGAGGAATGTAGGGAGTGAAGTAAGTAATGTAAAAATCATAACTTAGGAATCTTAGGAGAAGATCTTAGGATATAAAAGGAATACTAAGGACATGAGAAGACACTAAATGACTAGTGACTATCAATGTACAAAGGAAACCTATTTTATATAGAAACAAATCTATGTAGGCAAATAAGTGTGATACTAAGATAAAATAATAGAGGTATATTGGTAAAAAAAAATTAAAATTGACCTACCTTCTCATGGCATGTTCCCCGTTCCTCAGGACCCCTTATAGAGTCATTGATTTACTGCGAAGATTGGGTACTTGTGTGAAAAATTAGGTAGCACTATTTTTTTTTTAAAATTATCCTTTTATAATCTAGTAGCCTATCAAACCCAAATGTAACTTAGATTTATTGTTAGACTAACTATGGAGTTTGAGCTTTGACTATAAGAAGGATATGTGCTTTGAATCATATCTTTTAGTGTGATTTATTTTTTAAGAATTTTCAATGTTTTTGCCTTTTGTATCATTATCTTTCATTAAATGATTAATGTTTTAAAGGATTTTTTAATATTCATCCTCCATACATATTTATAATGATTAATCATGAGAGATAGAGTGATACACATGAATGAACTTTAGACTTTGTCTAAAGAAGTTAAGTGACCAAAGATAAGACTGACTAGAGCACTTAGGCTTAACAATGAACCAACATGTTATCTCAATTCTTAACCATGTATGTATTTAGTTTGTGAAAGAGAATAAAGGGAAAAAAAAGGTATCTAAAGTGGACTGGTAATAGGAAATTATAATGAGAAAAATTCTTTGCTAACTGATCACATGGTAAAGAAGGAATTAATAAAAGGAAGCACGGTTTGTATAACCAAGTCATAATGACAATTATCCATATATATAGAGATAAGAAATAAAATAATCATGAAAAGATAATAATGGAATATCTTAAAAAATAAACCTTTAAAAATCCAATTATAAATAAGAAAAACAAACATAAATGACATTATAAGCAGTATAAAGTGTGAAATTAAAGTCACTATGTACGATAAATAAGAATTTTGACACAATGTCAAATGAGATAACAAATAGATAAAGATAAATTTGGAGCACACATCCAGTCCAAATGAAAATTTAAATAACACCAAGCATGTGCTCATAATTATTGATAGATTTTTCCACACACATTAGCCATAATATATGATAAGTCTCTATGAAGTTGAATTTGAACTATAGATAATGTCTCATCTATCTTCAGTGAAAACTAGAAAAATACTTCACATCAAATATCTTTAATAGAAAAGGTAGTAATGATTGATGGATCATGCTGAGGAGGACTATTATGCAAGGGATGCTTAGAATAATACATGGGAGTGGACTCTACAAGAGATGAATGGATTTTTTATGGGGGACTCACAAGTGGAGAAGGATCCATAGGTGAGGGTAGGTCCATGGGTGAAGGATTCATGGGTAGAGGAATAAGAAGTGAAGAAGGGACCACATGAGGGGATTAAACCATAGTATGTGGAAACATGGGAGAAGAATTGGGATATTTCTTTTAGGAATGACCTATGAGAGGAATAGTAGGTGTGGTAATAATTAAAATATGATCTTTAAGGTGTTATTGAAGGATGCAACAATGATTGGTGTGATGGGTGCTACATTGGTGCCAAAGACAATATACCTCTCCATAGTTAGGAATATACTCAGGTACTACCTTTAAGGTATGTGTGGCCTTCTCTAAGGATTGAGGGGTAGAAGGATGCAAAGTGTCAATATATTATTACAACTTGCAATAATGCATGTATGAATGGTTATCTATGTCATGGAATAAATAGATACACCTATGAGTAGGATTGGTAGAGGTACTCATAAGAGGAGGTGTAACATAAGTGGAAGGAACTTGGGAAGGATCATCAACCCATTTGGTGGGTAATGGATCCATCTATGGTAAATCAAGATAACCATCACCAAGAAAAGGTGGTGGTGGTGAAGGGACTGGACTAGGCTCAATGAAAGGAATGATAGGATTAGAAGTAGGAATATACTCAGCTAAAGTGGGAATAGGAATGGGATCCTAAGTGAGATCTATTAATGGATGGATGGGATCTATAGAAGGTTTAATGAGAGTTACATAATCTTAGGGATAATAAGGCTATAGGGATCATGGTACCTAGAAAAGTGATAGGGCCTAGTCATTACATGATCCATAAGCATACTCCTACAAGGTTATTCAAAAATTGGAGGTGTCTACACCATTTATACCCTATGATAAAGAGTAAAAATTCTAAAATTAAGAGTGATATATGATGGAATATTAAAAGAAACATTAAAATACTAAAACAAAAAAGAACAATAATGGATAATCTTAGCATCACTAGCCTAAATAAGACTACATAAAAGTGGATCATCTAAGGTATAACCATCATCATAATTAGATGTATGAATATCAATGATGCAAGTAGGGATGAAATTGTCATTTGATGAGGTGTGATGAATGGAATGTTGAGTCTTAGTTAAGACAAAGGGGATGTCATCACAAAGTGGTTTGCGAGAATGAGGTTGCAAAGAATCAAAAAGTTGAGAGATGAGATGAGGTGAGAGATTAAAAGTCTTAATATTGAAATTGATCTCATAAAACTCATCATCATCATAATCTAGGAGTTTAGGGGGAATATTCCCAATGAGTTTGATATGATGGTTATAACATCGAGTGGAATTGATAGGAAAGTTGAATCATTGAGACTCATAAAATGGAACACTGGGCAAAGGTTCAAGAGTAGGAATCTTGAAGACACCCTAATCTTAGAATTATTAAAAATTCCAAGGGTTAGTATCACCTTGAGTCATATAGATAGCTCCATTATGAAGGAATTTAATGCATTGGTAGGTAGAAGAAGTACTTTCTCATATATGCTGAGTCCATGGCCTACCAAGAAGAATGTTGTAAGATAGAAGAAAGTTAAATATCATCACCTTTATGTGAATGGTGACAAGTGGAATGGTAATGGGAAGCCACACACAACCTAAAAGAGGTATTTTCCTTTTATCATAGCCATGATATGTATTACATGTGTATTTTAGATTGTATTCAGAGTATCCAAGAATTTTGATAAAATTGAGAGAGGTAACACAGGTGTAGAAACCCTCATCAATAAAGGCATGCTTAACTTGGATATCACCAATTTGGACACTAATGAATAGATGAGGATCATCTTCATGAATATAAATATAATCAAGAATCATATAAGTGATGGGAAAATTAAGGTAAAAATAAGTGTCTATTGTTTCATCAACATGTATGGACATCTCTTTGCATTGTTACAATATGTCATCTTCAGATCTAGATAAGGTTTCTTCACATCCTACTAAGGGGGAAAAGGGATGTTAATTTCAAATAAAAGCTACATAATTCAGTTTCAATGATGTGGAGAGGTCCTCATAATCTCAAGAAATGGGATTTGGGATCGGAGATTAGTGAGTTCCATGATAGGATCCCACTTATCATAACCCATAAGAAGATTGTTATAAAGAGGTGCATAGTATTGAAGGAGATCCTTAGAAAGAGGAGCCAAAGTACATTGGAATTTATGTTGATAAGAGGTATAAGGTTTAGAATAAGGTTGTAAACTATGTTGAGAAGATGGAGTAGATGGTGCAGGTTAGTTTTGAGAAGTGCTAGAAGATGCATTGATGAAAGCTTGAGTATCTATATGGGTGTTAGGTAAAGAATATGGAGGGATGGTAGAAATAATATGAGAAGTGTTATAAAAATGAGGAGTTGGAACTGGTTCATAAAAATTTATGGGATCATCTTTCCCCAACTCATATAAGTGAGTTGGAGAAGAATTTTGGATAACACAAAATGTGTGAGTCAATGGATGTGTGTAGATAGGTTGAGGATCAATGAAAGTAACCAACATTTAAATATTAGTAATATTAACCAAATTCTCTTCAATAATTGGGTCAATAAGACTATTTACATTGTTGGTGGAAGAAGTGGGCTTATCTTGGGTATCTTGGTGATTTGGAAGAGGGTATTTATAGATGGCTAAATGAGCATTAGCTTGATTTAAAGATTGAGATTTAGTATGTGTTTCATGGGATTTGAAAGTAATGTCATAAGATTTTTAGAGTTTCCTAATGATATAAAAATGATCCAAATTGGGACCAAGAAGAAAATCTATGGCCAAATTAAAAATCTGCCTATAGGTCTCATGAGAATGACCCTAACTAGTATGAAACCAACAAAAATTATTGGGATCATACTAGGATTTCATAGGAAGAGTGGGATCAAGATATCATGGGAGAGGCCTAGGTAGACATTTTAGTAATTCATCTGAGCATAAAATTTTGTGAACATTGATGTTATTAGGTGAAGATAAGTGAGGATTGGTAAATTATTGAGAAGGGGGATCTAGTTTCAAAGATTGGTTAGGAAAAATAACTTAAATAATGTGAATGGTGTCATAAGAATCTATGACATCATCATTGGTATCATGATGATTCTTTTTTAAAGTAAGATATGAGGACCTATATAAGGTTGGGATGTCTTGAATTTATGCATAAGGAAATCTTGAAATTTTTCTTGGTCAATAGCCTCTTCCAAGTTACATGGAGAGATAGTGCAGACTTGATATTATAACTTAGGAAGGATAGCATTGGTAAAGAGATGGAAAAGGTTATCATCAGCCATGTTATGTTCACATTTATTGTATAATATTTTCCACATTTTAATGAAATCTTGGAAAGTTTCATTTTCAAGTTGCTTACAATTGATAATATGGGTCAAGGTATTCTCGGGAAGAACACTAGTTTGGAACTCTTGGACTAGAGCATTAACTAAATCTTCCAAACTAGTAATAGAATGAGTTTTAAGCTAGTGTTATAAATCTAAAGCATCACCCATGAGAGTTTTGTATAATATATTGGTAGTGGCAAAGGTGTTTTATTTGACCTAATCTTTATATAGATTTCCAAATGTTTTTAGGTGAAGAGTAGGATCAGTTGATCCATTGTAAGAAATGGTAAGGGTGATACCTCCTATATTGATCTTATAGATTTGAGATGTAAGAGGTTCATTTTGAAGATGCTTAATTGTCTTGTTTATAAGAGGAGGTTGAGTTATGATATTACCATGGGAATCTTGAAGATGAGGTAGGGGAAAATTTTGATTATGCACGCCCCATGGCATTTATTGAGGGTGGGTTTAAAGATGGATAAGGTGGTTTTACATTCACATCATTTGATTTATATTATGATCTTGAAATGTATTCATTTGATTAAGCATTTTTAATAAAATTTGGTGGGTTTTAGTTGCATTTTCAGCATTATTTGAATAATTAGAATTGAAATTAGTGGCTTGGGTACCACTATTAGTGTTGGTAGGATCTTGAGAAGAGTTGTTCGAATATGAGGCACTAGTGGAAAAATTTATTTGTGTAGTCAAATATGGACTAGTGAAGGAATGAGAAGAGGAAACACTAGAAGCATGATTACCATGGGTATAAAATGATGCACTAGTGGAAGATTTAATGAGATTAGGTCTTGGAAGAGGCCCACTAGATGTAGAACCTACCATGCTAGTGCAGATATTATTTATGGAGGTATAAAACATCAAAGAAGAAGAAGTCATGGTATGAGAAGGGGTCAAAATAGAGGGAAGAGGTTGATAATTAAAGAAACTAGTATCCCCAAATCTATGTGATAATGTCAGAGAAGGTTAATGAGGTTCTTAAACTTGACCACTAAAAATGAGATGGTAAATGGCATAAGGATATTTTCCTCGATGTTAAGGAAACTTAGAGATAAAGAAGAGCATTTCAGGGGTATATGCTAATTTGGGTTGATCTTTAAGTGAGAAGAAATGATTACAAAGCAAAGAGGAATGAGGAGGGATCCCATAGTTTATTGTGTGAGTGGATATATTAACATTAATATCATCTAGGAGAGGATCCCTAATCTACTTATGGAAACCCTATGAGGATTGGTAAGACTCATCATATTCATTTAATTCAACTCAGTCTTGTCTTCAAACAAGAAGTTCATGATGAAGGAGAAGGAATAGATAAGGAAAAAGTGATGTAAAAGCAAGAAAATATGAATCAATAAATAAGAATAGAGTTAATTGGGTCAACCTAGTATAAAAAATAGGGGCTAAAATTTTAGAAAATAGGGATACAGAACCAACTAGGTTGACCTAGTTCTATAACCTAGATAGAAAATAGGTAGAAAAAGATACAAATTCAAAAAGGTTGACCTATTTCTATATCTTGGGAAGTATAAAAGAGTACTATGTTGATAGGGTTGACCTAGTAAAGAAGTCAAGGAAAATAGATAGTCTATAAGATACTGTGTCGAGCAAAATAACTATGTACTGAAATAGGAAAAAAATTACAAGTACTTTGAAAACAAGAATTGGAAGATAAATACAATCAATTAGGTCAATAAGGATGATCAAATTGAGACACACAACACAAAACCTTGCACCAATGTTGGCTAGTGCAAGTTTTTGTAATACAACATATAATTGAGCAAAGAGCAAGCAATCAACTTGGAAAGTAAATGCCAACTAAATGGTCATCTTTAATGTTGTTACATTATTAGAGTATGATTTTAATATTTGATAGGAATATAGATGTAAGCATGAAACTAAAAATCAATCTATGGATGGCTTTAAGATGTTTAGGCTAAAAGGAATCTATGTTGGCAATGGTACTAGCTTGGTATTGGGGATTACCCCCTCACTTCACACAACATAATGATAAGTGTATCAGGTACTTATCCAATATATACCATTAACCATGTGTTTATACTTGGCTATAAAACCAATTCAGCTTCCCCCTTGGTGATAAAATCTAAGTAGGTAGGCCTTGGGTAAAAAAATGTTTAAATATGTTTTTAAGATTATGTGATTTGGTAGTGTGTGCAAGAAAATAGAAAATAGTGTAACTAAGTGGTATATTTAAAAACCACCTAATTAGAATATGTTATCTATTTTAAGCATGCAAATAATTAAAAATGAAAGTGTGAGATAATTACTAGCATATAAGTGTTAATTCCAACTTTGAAACATAGTACAGTGTTAATTCAGATGATAATGTATGTAGATATTACATAAAAAAAGTTGATAGTGTCACTACTTTACTATTGAAGCAAAGATCTGATAAAGAACTACATCAACAATATCGACCTAGTTTTCTAGACAAAAGACAAAATATAGGACTAGATCGCTAGAGTGGACCTAGTTTATTATATAAGGGAAATTTTAAAGATTATAAATTGTGAAATATAGAATTATAATGAAGGATATAAATGATAGAAAAGAGTAAAACGAACCTTGGTGGGTTGGACAATGTAGAGGAAAATGAGATTATTATTGAAGTACCCTAATTTATACTTACAAATTCTACCAATTAGGTTGACTTGGTCGACCTAGTTCTATAGTTCCCTATTTTATAAAACTTGTAAAGTATATGATGTCAATAATGTTGACCTAGTATGATTTCTAGAAGTCTGGAAGTATACTATGTTGATAGGGTTGACTTAGTATGTTTTCTATAAGTTTGGAAGTGTACTATGTTGACAAAGTCAACCTATTAGCCTGTACCTAATAAAAAAACTTTCACAAATAGAACATAATCATATTTATGTTACTATGTGTTAAACTTGTACACAAAAGTTATAATTATATTGACACTATTGACCTAGTATCACAAATATAGAAAAATAATAAATACAATGATAAAATAATGAAAAACATGAGATAAAACCTACAAGGGTTAGATTCACATTGAGTTTACCAAAATGTATGCAATCAAAAATGTATCATGTCTATTAATCAATCCTAACTTGGAGAAGATAGATCATACTTACACTTTCAACTGGGGATATATTAGATAATCAGGAACATGAACAATATGGGGATCCATTAGCCCAAATTAGGGGATATTTTAACACAATACACAATGTTATGGAGGGTTCTAAAGCCTCCAATCAATCACAATCATGAAATAACCCTAGCTCGGTCCTATGTTTTATATTAACTAAACTAATAACAAGTAAAGTAAAGTCTAATCTATTACTTACCAAAGATTGTGGTACAAAGTGGGGGCAAGAAATAAAAAAAGTAAACATGCATAGATGACATATACTCATGTCAATGTATACATAATCCTAATGCATAGAAGAGAAGTACAAATGCATATCTATCTACTCATACAAAGGAGGATCAAATTTAGGAATACTTACCTTTGAAGATGAACCTATCAAGCCTCAATCTCTCCCTTGGCCAAGGTGTTTATCAAGAGGTTCTTGTGGTATTTAAATATGACAAGGATAAATCAGCTCTAGGATACATAACCTATCAATGTTTCCAAATGACTTTTCCACAAGACAAGATCCATATCTCCAAAGAAAGTATGAAACCCTAAACTTGTTCTTCAAGTAGAATGGTGGATAAGTAGATGCATAATAGCTCTTAATTATTCTTCTATTCTCTAAATAATTATGAAATTAACTTATATATATATGTGGATTTAACCCTAAGCCTTTCTAAAAAAAATTATCGAAAGGATCGACCTAGTTGACCTAGTATGGTTATGGATACGAATTCACTAGGTCACGGGCTAGGTTGGCTAAGAGTTGACCTAGACGCTAAATAAATTTTACCCAAAATATTATAGGGTCAACATAATCAACTAATATATTAAATATTTGAAATGGGATTAAGTTTAAAAAATGGGGGATAAAAGGTAAGAAATGACTAAGTGTGCAATAGAGAAGAACAAGCTTAGGGACAAGGTTTTCAAGAGATAAGTGTATAGATAACAAGTGGTAAAAGGGAAAATAATCTTGTGAATCACCAATGGTATGACCACCCCTTTCCCAGTGCACCCCTTAAGGTGTGTACTTAGAGAGATTATGACTTGATGGGTTCTTGCAAGATAAATAACATCAGTAAGTGATAAAATTTTGAAAATATTATGTGTATATAGAAACTCCATGGGGTTTTTAATTACAATGGTAGGTGAAATATATATGGGGACTATGTAAGGAATTTTTAAGGGAATATTTGACTTGTTTTAATTATTTTCAAAAAACCCTAGATTACTCTTAGGCTAGAAAACTAGAAGAAAATGACTCTATCAATATTTTGAGACTACACAAGCGAGTAAACTAAAACCCTACCAATACCAAACAAAGGAAAGAATAAACCTAGATTTACTACCAGATGGGAGAAAACACAAAATCAACCTAAGCAAGCTCGAAAGAGAAAAAAAGGTAGATAATAAAAAAACATAGGAGGAATCAGGAATATCGTGTAGGGGGATCAATGGCATTATGGCTTGAGGCATGGCATTACTTGGCATCATATCAAGGTCATGGTTCTTGAATAAAGCTCTGATCTCTTTGATTTGAAAATAAATAATGATTTAAAATTTACCATATTTTGATTTATATAACCTCTACAATAAATTCCCTTATGTTGGTAGTTGGTGGGAGGCTCAGGACTTAAGAATCCTGGAGTAACTTTATAATTTTGTAAATTTACAATTTGCACTTTGACCTCCACTTTCTACCGAGTAGCTTGGTTCATTGAAAATGGGAAATCATAACTCAAGCTGTAATTTACAACTTTTTAAGTTGAAAATTGCAATCCAAGTTTATATTTTTGTAAGAATAATAGTCAGTGGGAGGTAGGACTCGAGTTCTAATTTGAAAATTACAAAATAAAGTTCCATTTTTAGTAGGAGAGTAGTCAGGGGGAAGCAGGACTCAAGTTGTAATTCATAACTTTGCTTCTTGTTTTTGGTAGGAGTGATGCATGGGAAATAGAGGTTAGAATCAATTTACAAATAGTATATGAATCTCCAGTTTCCATGGGGAAGGTGTTCGATAAAAAGCAAATATCTATTTGTAATTTGTAACTTTACAAGTTGTAAATTACGAGTGGGGTTCTAATTTTCATCGATCATGGGTTGTATGAGAATTGGAGGTTGGGATGAAATTTTCAACTTTTCAAGTTTTAAATTGCATATGAATCTCTAATTTTTTATAGGTTTGGTGAAAAGTAGGAAGCAAAGGTCTAGATGTAGTTTACAATTTTACAAGTTATAAATTGCATCTAGATCTCTAGTTTATATCAAGCTTTGAGAAAAGAGTGTCCTGGGTCATTTTAAGTCCTTTTTCCAAAAAAATAATAGGTTTCCCTTAGGGTAATATATATTTTAACATTTTTGGGACAAAAATATCAATAATTTTAGTGACCTCTACATCATGATTTCCTGTTAATCAATTTCTTTCTAGTAACATTCTAGTTCATTGGGCCTGGAGTCATTTAAAGCTTAACACATTTTAACTAGAGAAGAATAAAAACTAGGATTATCCTAAACAAGAATGAAACAGGGAAAAATAGAACAAGCTAAGGAAGCAAAAAACTCCTAATGAGTTGACATGTGCAAAATCACTTATTGAGAAAAATAACTAACCTTAATATATATAATATTTTTGGAATGAATTTCAATCTCAAAATCAATATTTGAGGTATATCCCATTTACTGGGATAGGTAGTTCCAATCCATCGAGCTTGGATATCTAGAATGCACTTGCTCCTTTGCACTGAGTTATAATAAATGGATCACTCCATATTGCATCAAACTTGGTGTGCTTGCCTAGTTTAGCTCTTTTAGAATCCAAATTGAGAACTATGTCTCCTTCATTGAAGCTCCTATTAGATGATTTTTTGTTAAAATTTCTCTTTATTTGATCTTGATTTTCTTCTAGAACTTTCATTAACTATATCCTAACTTATTCTAGTTCCATGAGTTCCACTAATCATATTGTCATTTCATCATTGTCAATCAATTCTAACTAATAATTGAGTTCTAGATATGGTAACTCAATTGATATAAAAACTATAACTTCCCTTCCATATACCAACATGAATGAATAATTTCTAATGTCTCTCTCATGAATGATCCTATCATCCCATAGTGTTGATTTCAACTTTGTGTGCCATGTCCTTTGGTTGTCTTCCATTGTACTTTTGATAATCCTTATGATATTTTTATTGGTAAACTCAACCAAGCCATTACCATGTGAGTAATAATTGGAAGTACTTAGGTATAAAATGTGCCTTACATCCCATTCACTCATTTGAGTGCCCATAAAATCTTTGGCATTGTCTAAGATAATGATGTAAGGAACACCAAACCTTATGACGATGCCATCCATGAATTCTAAGATAAATGCCTCTATGGCATCTTTCAGTACAACCAATTTAGTCCATCTAGTGAAATATTTAGTTGCTATAATGACCTATTTTTGGATTACACTTGATGGTGGATTGATCATGCCAATTAAATCCAATCCCTATTGAGCAAATAGTTGGTCACCTTAGATTGGTTTTAGAGGGAGAGTTGTTAATCTTTGCTTACATAAACACACTTTTAGTAGTTCCTTACCCATTGATGGTAATCTTTAAATATGCTATGCAAATAATAGCCCCCTCTCATTATTTTGATGGCCATGGTTATTATAGAGAAGTGTCCACCTAATAGACCATCATGAAATTCCTTGAGCACTTTGGGGACTTGACAATGTTCTATATACCTTAGCATGACTCCATTCATATCTTTCCTAAACAATATTCCATCAATAAGAACATAAGGAATAGATTGGAGTCTAAAATACCTCTTTTTATATTGATGGAAATCATATAGATACTTGCCAATCTATAAGAAGATGGTCATGACATGGATCCAGCTATTGAATAGAGGTGGAGTGATTGTTGGGTATTTTGAGCATATACTACATTAGATACTGCATCAGTAATATTAATATCAGAGTTTAGCTATTCACATATAAGATTTATAATTTTTATGTTCAGATCATATTTCATGACTTTTATGATCCATCTTGCTATTTTTTCATTTATTTTTTGGCTCAATAGGAACTCTTTGACACTTTGGTGACTAACCATCAAATGAATTTTATTATTGGAAAGCATATGCTTGAAAATTTTTTGAGCTTTAATTATAGAATATACTTGTTTCTCCATGAAACTATATTTTTCTTCATAATCCTTCAAGGATTGAATGAAGAAAGATATTAGTTGTTCCAATTGTTCTTTTTTATGCTAGGTTAGAATATTTGATATGCTACCTTCCCCTCTAAAATCATGGAGAATGAAATCTTTCTTGTAGTTAGGGTTGCCCAGAGGAAGAGCCTAAAAAATAGCCTTCTTGATGGCTTCAAAGTTGACTTTTCCTTCTTGTGTCCAGCTGAAAATGATACCTTTCTTAAGCATGTTATTAAGGGGCTTAGCCATATAGGCAAAATTTGGAACAAATATTCTAAAAAAATTTATCTTTCCTAAGAAAATTTGTAACCCCTTTTTATGGCTTAGAAGTGCTAATGTAGATATAACACTTATTCTCTCTGGGTTTATTGCAAGACCTTATTTCAAAATAATGTGTCTTAGTAGTTTCCCTTTATAAATTACAAAAATTCACTTTTTTGGATTAAGGTAAACTCCAAATTCTTTACACCTTTTAAAAAATTTCCTAAGGTTATCTAGGTGTGCATCAACATGTTTTGAATAAATAATGTTGTCATCTAGGTATACCAGGATCATCTCATTTATCAAACCTATGAAGTCCATATCCATAGACATTTTGAATGTAGCACCAACATTAGTTAAACTAAAAGTCATATTTTTATATGCATATGCATCCCATTTTGTAGTGAAAGCAGTCTTGAATTGGTCTAATTCCTATACTAGGATTTGGTTATATCAAGAATAACTATCTAGAATGGAAAACCTTTTAGATCCTAATACAGTTTGAATAATTTTATACAAGGGTGGAAGGGGATAATGAACCTTTAGGGATGCTTTGTTCATGTCCTTAAAATCTACACAAATCTTGATTTCAACATTCTTTTTCCTTATAGGTACCAAATTAGCAGCTCAAGATGAGTGTTTGATAGGGGAAATGATATTAGCCTCTAACAACTCACTCTTCATCAAGGGTTTTTTTTTTTGATTGATTGGTCTCTATTTCTATCTAACAAGATTAGTATTTGGGTCAATATCTATTGTGTATTCAAATAATATATATTCAAAGCCCCTTAGATCTTGATAACTCCAATCAAATTTATCATCAAATTATTGACATAACTCAATAAAATCCTATTTTTTAGAATCATTACATACCTTTCCAATATTAAATGTTTTTCCTCTAAAATGACTATTGGCTCATAGTATTCTTCATTGACTATGATATTCTTATTTTCACCTTTTAGTTGATCATCTGAGTTGAAGATACTCTCTGAAGTAATAAGGCCCATAGGTAATTTATTTGTCTTCAATTGAATGATTTGATCTCCATATTGATCTGGGAGTCTTGATTGGTTTCTATCAGAGAATTTGACTTCTCTCAAAAAAATTACAATTTGTTGATAATTGTTGAAGATATGCTAGTTATTTACATTATCAAGAACAAATGGCCTTGTAGACACTATAAATCAGCACACAATGATTTTCAATGTCATAATTGCCCTAGACCACCTCAAGACCCCCTTGGGCCCAGCCATGACCTCTTTGACTCCTAACTAAACCTAACTGAGCCTGACCATGGTCAAATTGATCAAATGACTAATCCCACCCTTTAACCACCTTTTCACCTTGACCCTTAATCATTGACAGTCAAGATGACCACTGATGGTCACCTTGACTATCGATGGTTAGGTTGTACTTCCTAACCAACTAAACACCCACATCAACCCCACCTTAATTTTATAAAAATAAATCATCTAAATCTGCATGTGAGCCATTACATGGATGAGTTATAATTAAATGGCCTAGTTAACATCTTATTACACCTCTCTTTCCTTTCTTATAAGAATAAAGGAGTAGGAGGTGAAAATTAATCCACAAATATCAAGATATTTTGCATCTAGAGCTTTCTTTTTTGCAGGTGTTCTTCTATAAATCCAATGATCTAGCCATCACGATAGAGAGATAACTTTTTACCACCCTTTTTTGGCATCCAAGTACTATTACTCTAATGAAATCATGTTAGACTCTATTAATAATCCAACCACCTCAACCATTCATCTGACCAACCTTATGTAAGATAAGTATTTATTTTTTAGTATTTAATTACTTTATTTTTATTTCACAATCAGTCTAGCATAAACCCATCTCCCAGACTTACCTTATGAAATCTCATTAATTATCCATTTATTACCCACATCTTACACATAGTAACCATGAATGGTTAACTTGAACGTCAATGGTATGTCCAACCTTTGACGATTACCTCAACCACCGATGGTCACCTTAATCACTGATGGTCACTATGGTAGAAAATAATAGTTATTTATTTTCACCCTCTTACCCTCAACCAAACCTAACTTTTTGTGTCCCTTCTTATTCACATACCCCTATCCTATTTTTTGAAGCACACTTGATCTGGTCAGCCTTATTATTTACTTGCTTATTAATATATTAGTAATTTCTAGCCTATTTCTTTATCAAGCATTTCTTGTGTTCAATTCTAGTAGATTTTGATTATTGATGCAAGTAATTTATCTTTTATTTTCTAAACTTAATTGTTTAAAATGTATGGATTGACATCTCCTAAGAAATATCTTACTTTTGGGATCTATCTAACACTAGGCAATCCACCCAACTATCTATCTAACCAACCATTTACTTTAGTGTTGTCTTATTTGTAGGTCATCCTCCTAAGCTAAAGAGGAGTTATTAAAAATCATCTGATTCAATGTGTACACAATCAAATAGGTTTTTCAACTATACCTATGTTTAGTTTCTCCTTCATCCTTTCCTGAAATATAATCTAAAATTCACTGAAACATTTTGGGGTGCCTAGTGGGACACTTGAGTCTCTACTTGGGTTTATCTTGTTCGCATCTATATGATCTCTCTATTTTTTGCTCATAAATGACATCAAAGTTTATTTTGGACTTAAAATCGATTGAATACATTGATTTCTTGTAAATTTAGCTCACATAAGTTAAGTTAAAGTAAAGTAATTCATTTGTAGCATCACTTTTGTCACAAAAACTAAACCAAACCACCTACATCAATCAAGCATCAAACAAACTTAAGACAAGACTTGACTAATATTTCATCACCTAGAAGCCACCTTACCCTTTCTCGATAGTCCCACTTAGAGGTCATTACCAAGGGGATAACCATTTCAGCTCTCTAATGGATTATAAACTTTGGAAATTAGTATATACTAGCTAAGCACTTGACACCCTTATCACTATGGTGTGTGAAGTGAGGGGGTAGGACCCAATACCAAGCCACATATTGATTCTAATACATATTATTTTTTAGAGACTAAACAACCTAAAACCAACCATAGACTTCTTTTCTAGTACCCAGTCTACAAGCTAATTTTATTCACATGATTTCTTGAAAGCTTAAGGCATAAGCCAAAAGAGAGACTAAAAAGACCTTTAGGACTTAACATACTTTTTAGAGTGTGATTTCTTTCCTTGATCATTTCTTGTCTTCTCTTTATTTAAGTGGTGACATTGTTTGTGTATTCTATATCCCTTACCTTGGATGGTTCTAACTCGTCAGTAGTGAAATAACCTAGCAGAATAAAACCCATCACTGAACCAATTCACCCCTTATACCTCCTCATCTATGGAGTACATTTCTAAACAAAAAAACTCTCTTCATCCTTTGGGAAGTCCTCATTTCCCTTGGGAAGTTCTCCAAAGAGATACATATTTTTCCACTTTCTTAGATAACAATATTGTAGTCCTTCAATATTATCTTAACACTATGACCCATCGTACCCCTACTGTAGTTCCATATGTTAACCCACCTTATGGCATGCCTTCCCACCTTATGGGAAATACTTATATTTCCACAATCACCACCCAACCATTGACTACCCAAGATTCCTCATCCATCAATAATACCTTTAATACTATCATGTAAAACCAACTTACCCAACCTACAAACACCCTTATGCCTTCCATCCCTACCAAAAAATCCTTTACCTTAGGAGTAACCCAACCACTAACCACCTTTACCCCCTCACCATGTGAGTACCTACCACTAACATTTCCAACCTTATTTTGGCTACCCTTAATCTACCAACTCCTATCCAAATTTAAAATATTTTGGTGTTTATACCTTCTACCTTACCACCAATTAGTACAAAGGTCACTACCCTTACTTTTATTACCAACCCAACCACCACTTCTACCCAATATGTTCCCATTACACCAAATCCAAGTTACATCCCTAACCCATAAGTGCATGTACCTCTACCTACTACCCAACCACATACATCCACCTACCCCTACATATTATCCACCCAACTACTTGTGTCAAAATATCAATATGTGGCATCTCCTCAACCTCCTACCAGTTACTAATATGTCACCCAACCACCACAATAGTATGCACCTTAAAACCCTTTAAGTACACAACCCCAAGTAGACCTAATGAAGATGCTCATGAATAAAATGAATACCTTAGATTAATCCATTTATAGATAGATCTCACAACATCTTATCATATGACCAAATCTATAATGAGCCCATTCACCCCTCTATCCCTATCAGACCATATCCTCCTCAGTGGGAACTTCCCAAGTTCTCTAATTTTTAGAGTAAGGAGGATCTCTAAAAGAAAATTAGGGAATTTAGGCATGCATTTTATTTTATTACCTATTATGATTCCCTCCTTCTTTATACCTTCCCCATGTCCTTGTCTGATCTAGTATTAGACTGGTATAGTGTCATAACCAAACACTCTTTGTTCTCCTTCACCTAGTTGGACAAAAATTTATTAGATCACTTTTCGATAAATATCTCCAAGATGGTTTCCATAACTGACCTTTAATCTATCTATAAGTTTGATGATGAATCTATTTTTGATTTTTTAGCTTGTTGGAGAAGCCTAATCAATCAACTTTCCTTCTCCTTACCCCAACCTGAACTGATAGAACTTTTTTCTTGAGCACATCTCTTCTACACTGCATGTTCAAAGCTTTAGAACTTTTGATGAAGATTTTACCATAGAATGTAACATAGAAAATAAATCCATTAATGAAGGAAAGCTAAAGTTGAAAAAAAGAACTCTACCTACAAAACCAATGAGACCTCTTCCTCTAAACCAAGAAACCAAGCCAATACCAATGCCAAGAGAAAGGGAACTACAAATGCAATTGTCTTTAAAAATAATTCTCCACCATCTATCAACTAACTAAACTCCTCTAACTCCTCAAAACAAAACATGAGAAACTAAAACAAAAATACTTAGAAGTAATTTACTCTGCTTGGGGAATCTTATGCTTCAATCCTAGAGAATTTATTGAAGGCTAATATCATATAGCTTCCTCCTATAAAGCCTCCTCAAAAAATTTATTCTTAACACCCTGCACCTAGCTATTACAATGAGAATGACCTATGTGATTTCCATTGAGTAGTGGGGAATGATGTTAGTAGGTGCAATAACTTCAAAAACATTGTCCAATCCCTCATTGACAAAGGAGATCTTGTGTTGGACAACCCCAATGCACCTCAAAACTAAGCCTTTGACATTTTTAGGAAACCTTTTCCCAATCATGCACCTACCAAAAATGAGAGTAACAAGGTTGAGTGTTCTTATGATGCCCATACCATCAATATGGTTCTTGACATACTTGTTATTGAAGAACCTATCATGTATCTATCTTTTCTTCACCCTCTCTACTTATTGATGTATTGGAGTTACCTTATCCTCTTTTGGATACCCAAACCAAGGAAGCACCACTTTATAATCCTCTACTTATTTAGGTAGTAGATCCATCAACCCCTCCTTCAACTAACATATTGAAACAATCACCCATTTTACCTTCTCCCTCAATTACCGAGCAATTTACTACCCCTTTAGAAATCATTCCCAAAGAGGAAGCTACCATGTCTACACCTCCCATATAGGATTCACCCATCTAAACCTATATCCTTTGATTAAGGAAAAGGATGAGTTCGTTATTCCTCTTTCTTAACTTATGGGCTTATCTTTCAAGTCCATTATTCAAGGAATAAAACCAATCTACAAACCATTCTCTAAGTTAGTGTAGAAATTAGAATTTTTCTCTAACCCTAACATGGATCGAGCCACCTTTTAAAAGAAATAATGGCTACCCTACATCACCAATAAGGAACCTCTAACTATAAATTTGGAATAACAACCCACCACTCCTATTATCCAAACCCCTATCTTACCAAACAAACTTAATAAAAAAACTCTACCAACCCAACAATTTATCAACCATCTAATGCACCTAATCCTTAAAAAACCAAATCACCTTCTCCAACCAAACCAACCAAAAACCTTGGCACCTTCCTTACACAGAGTCTTAATCACCCATCTATGAAAGTGGAGCTTACCTCACCAAACCCAACAACCAAACACAAAACCAAATCAACTAAGTAAAGCCACAAAAAGGCCAAAGGGCCAAACTCCTACCTCCTTCAACCTTTCCCTCTATCTTGGAGCTTCATCCTCTAATTTTATTAGGAAGCTAATTATCTCAACTAAAACCCAATTGTAATTGTTGGTTACAAAAACACACTTGCTTTTAGACACACTTATCTTCACTAAGACATCAATAACCAAACTACCTACCCTAAAACCTATTACCTCCAACTTAACAACCTCCACCTTACCAAAACCAAAACCATCAACTAAGAACACTACCTTAACTAAATCTTCTACCACCAAGCCCATTTCCAAAAATAATTCCATCTCACCAACCAAGACCAAAACCTCTAAATCCTCTCCACCTTTAGCTAAATCCTACTCAGTCATCTTCCAAAGGCTATTTCAAGCTTCTTTCTTGACCTTAACTATTTTCAAGTCATTTGACCTTCTTAGTCCAAAACTAGTCTGGTATAATGACCACCAAGAGTGCTCCTATCATAGGACACCAAGACATGACATGGAGAACTACGAATCTCTCCAAACAATTATCCATTAGCTCTATGATGAAGATGATATATTAATAGAGGAACCTCCCATGGGCCCATTACTAATCTAACAACCAACAAACACTACCCAAAACTACCTATTCCCCCACTCTCACCTCAAAGTGATGAGGAACCAAGCCAACCTCCTACCCCAACTCTTCCCTCTATCCATACTATCTATGTGGTCACATGATCATATGCTCAATATAAGGATAAGGGGAATGCCAAAGTGTCTATCCCATGGACATACCCATCTTCCACCTCCCAACCAAGACAAATTCAAACACATTCACCTTCAACCAAACCCAAGGTATCTATTTTGGGTACCTCCTAATCCAACCCCTTTGAATCAATCAAGAGAGTGGTACTCAAACAACTTCATCAGACCCTAGTGAAGATGATCCTATATGATTTGATCTCTACTTCACCTCATCATTATCAAGAAATTATAGAGGCATTATAATCGATAGAGGTCTAACTTGAAGACCCTCAACCTTTGGTAGCCTTTATTGGTGCTCTCCAAATTTCCAACATTATAACCTTCAAGGATTTGGCAATACCTTCTATCCACCTTGATGACCTAGATACCCCTCTCTTTATCATTACCTATATCAACTAGACTCACATCAAATGGGTCATGATTAATGGGGGAGCCAGTTTAATATCATCTCATCCCATGCCTATAACCAACTCAACCTGCTAGACAATGTCATGTCCAAAACCTCAATCACATTTTGATCCTTTAATGACACCATGTCCACTACCTTGAGAACTATTGTCCTTCATATATGTTTAGGACCTCACATGCTCCTTGAACTCATCTATGTAGTGAAAGGTGAATTCTAATACAATTTTTTGGTTGGATGACCTTGGATCAATCCATTGGTTATGTCCCCTCTACCCTTCATCATTGCATTAAATTTGAGCACAAAAATTAGGTTTTCACTATATAATCTGACCCAATCCCCTTTTAATCATGCAACATGACTTACCAACCCAATGATGTCCTCCTACCTCCATCTAGCACATCCTCATCAGCCAAAGACAAACCCTCAACCATGAAATAGGAAGCCATACCTTCTTCTACCAATGAGGCATCAACTCTCTCATTCATCCCCTCTGATAAAATCCTTACCATATATCACTTGGAATTCACATTCTAATATCTTTCACAATGGAAATATTTCCTCCTTGCCCTTGATGCTTTTCTTACTCCACAAGAGTATGGGAAACTTGACCACCAACCTAAGTATGACCCCAAAATTATAGCCATTATTTCCTTTGGACCTTCACACTATCAAACTCATGTCATCTATGGGGGACTTAACAAACCACTTGACACTTATACCACCTCCTATTTGCCTCAACCATTCACTTCTAGCTTCTCTTATTTGGACAACCCAGGCTTGGCCAAGACATACCTCCATAGGTGTGATTGGAAAGGATTTGGTCTTGGATGATATGAGCATGGCCCACATGATTTGATTTCCATTGACATCAAAAATCCTCATGAAAAACATGGCCTTAGTTTCATTCTACTCAACAAGAGGAAAACCAAACCACCTACCATCACCATTGTTGAGGAAAACATCCATTCCTCACCAACCTCTCCTCCACCTACATGTGAGGATGAGGACATCATCCCCCTTAACTTTTTTTTTTCAACAAGATTAGACTTAGACCCATGACTTATCAAAAGGATAGGGAAATTATAACCATCCATTTGACCCATCTTGAGATGATAGGAGATGACTCTCCTACCATTAAACTATTTAGTGCTAAGATGATGATTCCATTTTCACCTACCTTGGTGCCCTAGATTTTTTCATCCACCAATCCCTTCCTTCTGAGACTTCAACCATGTTGAATGAATCCACCATGGATATCAACTTGGGTACTTTGGATAACCCTTGCATTGTCAAAATTAGTCAATTGCTAAATTATGAGGAACTTCGAGACTTCCCCTCTTCCTCCAAGACCACAACATAATATTTTCTTGGTGTTATAATGACATGATATAAACTAACCTTGCCATTACCACCCAAAACATAGTTACCAACTATGATGCCAAGCCCATCAAGAAGAAACTTTGGCATATGTACCCTTGCATAGCCCTTCTTGTTAAAGAAGAGCTTATGTATCCATCAATTTCATTCAACCTATTAAATATCCCTAATAGGTCTCAAATGTCATGCCTATCACCAAAGCCATAGGGAGACTATGAATTTTTGTGGAATTTTAAGACCTCAACCTTGCTTGCTCAAAAGATGACTTTCCTCTACCAAGCATCGACTAGATAATTGATCTTACAGTCAGCCATGAGATGTTATCTCTCATGGATAAATTTTTTGGTTACAATTAGATCCTAATTTCCCCTAAAGATCAACACACAAACAACTTTATCACCCCATGAGGGACCTTATACTATAAAGTCATGCCTTTTGGATAAAATAACACTGGTTCAAACTACCAATGTGCCATGACTTATATCTTCCATGACGTTATCCATAAAATTGTTGAAGACTATGTAGATGACCTTCTTGGGAAATCCAAATATTGTAAGGACTATCTATCCATTCTTAATATTATCTTTGAGTGCCTCATCCATTACCAAATCTACCTTAACCCTAAGAAGTACATTTTTGAGATCTTGTCAAGAAATATCCTTAATTAATCATTTCCCTTAAAGGGATTGAAGTTGATCCTACCAAAATCAAAGTCATCTTTGACATGCTTCCTCAAATCAACCTCAAGTAACTCTTTAGTTTGTAGGATAATCTCCAATCCATTCATCACTTTATCTCCCAACTTTTAGATCGATACCAACCCTTCTACCACCTTTTGAAGAAGGATGTATTTTTCAAGTGGAATAGTGACTGTTAAAAGGCCTTTGTTCACTCAAAAAGTATTATTTTTCTCCACATATCCTCACCTCTCCCAAGGATGACCAATATTTCTACCTTTATATCTCCACCATTGAATACTCCCTAGGGAAAATGTTTGCTTATCAAAATGAACAACACACAGAGAAAGTCATCTACTACATCAACTACATAGTTCTAGAGTATGAGACTCGATATACCCATACTAAGAAACTTTGCTTAGATTTAATCTTCATGGCCACCAAAATTTACCACTAATTTATTAACCATAAAACCTATGTCATAATCAATACTGACCCACTCAATTATATACACTCCAAGCCATACCAAAACTAATGTATGACCAAGTGGCTTATGCTTTTATCAGAGTTTGACCTTGAGTTCATTTAGAAAAAGTTAATTAAAGGGCAAGTAACTATAAACCAATTTTTTGAAGCACCATTAGCAAATAATCAACCTCTTCCTCTTGAGTTCCCCCATGAGTCCATTGTGACTCTCTCTCAAGCAAACATCACCTATTAGGTCACCATATTCTTTGATGGATCAAATTTTTAACAAGGTGGTAGAGTTGGTATCATCTTTATTCCATTTAACAGTGAACCTCTTCCTTTATCCTTCAATCTTGATTTTGAATGTACTAACAATATGGCTAAGTACGAAGCCCTAGTGATAGGCCTTCAAATTGCCTTAGCCTTGGGAGTCAAAATAATCAATATCTTTGGTGACTCCCAACTTGTGATTAATCAAATCAACATCTGTTACCAGTGTAAGAATGATGTTTTTCAATAGTACAAACAACTAGTTGTTGAACTCTTAGCATCATTTAAACACTACCATATCCAGTCAACCTCATGATCTACCAACAATTTTGTCATCACCATGGCTTCCCTTTCCTCTCAAATACTATCTACACCCTCTGGCTCTAATCTATCTATTATTATCCATACACTTACCCAACATTCCTATGTCAAACTAGATTTTCTCACCATTTTTAATGTGGAAGAGACCCAACCTAACCTTTGGTATCGATAGACCTTCAAATACCTTAACCTTATCATCATTATTTATGATCTTTCTAGGAATGCTCAAAGAACATTTATCCAGATTACCTCATGTTATGCCATTATCAAGGGAATTCTTTAAAAATGAGGCTTTAATGGTCTCTTCTTACATTGCCTATGCATTCATGAAGCCTCTCATGTTATTAAGGAAATGCATGATTGGATCTATGGGGTACACTTTAGTGGCCTCATTATAGCTAAATACATCCTTCACCTTGGCTATTATTAGCCTACCCTTAATCAAGATTATTGTGATTATGTGAGAAAGTGTGTTAAGTGTTAACAACACATCAATCTGTATCATGTACCTATCCATAGTCTTAAAATTTCCATTGATTTATGGTCCTTTACACAATGGGGTTTAGAACTTATTGGTGAAATTAATACCCATTCTTTGTAGTGACACCATTCTATCATCACTATGAATGATTATTTTACCAAATGGGTAGAAGATATTCTTTTAGTCTTAACCAAAGCAAAAAATATTATCAACTTTATCAACCATAATGTCATCTAAAAATTTAGTGTTCCTCACAAGATTATCACTGATAATGGTAAATATTTTAAAAACAAGTAAGTCTAGGGTCTTTATGATGTAATCATTATCAAGTTAAGTTTCTCATCACCCTATCACCCTCAAGTGAATGGATAGGAAAAAACCTCTAACAAAACTCTTAACAACATGCTCACTAAAATCATTAATGCATTTGGTTAGTATTAGTATTTTCACATCCCCTTTGCCTTATGGGCATATTTCATTAGCATCCAAAACCCTACATGTGCTACACCTTTTTAACTTGTTTTTGGATTCAAGGCCATCTTACCTCTCAAAGTCAAAATCCCATCTCTTCACATATATTTTCAAGATTTAATTACTGAGGATGATTATTTTTAGTACAATTTATCCCATCTTGAGCTAATTGATGAGCATTACTTAGCCTCCTTTACCCATATTCATGTCTATCAAGATCACATCAAACATGCCTATTAAAAACACCTTAAAGTGTAAGAATTCAACATCAGATACCTCATCCTAAAGGAAAAAATAACATGTCACCAATATTGAGTAAAGAAATCAAGGAAAGTTTGCTTTCAATTGGCTTGGACCTTATATCATAACCCATAATTATGGATTAGGAGCTTACTAGTTGTCCTCTCTTGAAGGCAACCCAAAACTTGAGCCCCTCAATTCTTTGCATCTACATCCTTTCTTTTGTTAAAAAGGATCAAACTCACCTTATATCTAACTTAAACTCATCCATTTCTTACAAACCATATGCATCTACCTATTTTATGTGTATCTTATTAAAACTAAATCATGTGACTATCCATCATAATCATAGCCTAGTCTTGAACAATGGGTACCATGACTCTACCTATGACATGATTCTCATGGTATTTTTTCCCCTTATACAGGATGGGTTCCCATGATCATTGTCAGCTAAACCCATTTACACATAATCAACCTTCTTGTGATTTTCAATTTTACCTTCATAAAGGTGAACCCTTTAAGCCTATTTAAGCATGTCTATGTCAAGAAAAATCAAATAAAGAAAAAAGGTAAAATCCAAACCAATATCAATCATGGGTCATTCCTAGCATTCACAGACTACTCCCTTAAAGGATAGATATTGAAAACATATTTGAAATAGTTTAACATAAAGTGGGCTACTCCCTTGAAGGATAGCCATCAAAAGTTTTAAACAAAGCACACAAACTTAGACCACTCCTTCGAAGGATGGTTGAGTAAATCATTTGTCAAAATAAGCAATTTCTTGGAAGTTTCTTGCATCAATTAGCTTTGCCAACCCTCTTAAGTAAATAAGCAAAAAATCCAATTTCAAGCAATAGAAAAATCAAAATAATTTTTGAAATCCACAATCAACTCTCATAAACAAAATAATATGGAAATCTATAATCATCTCTCATGAGTATACTTTCCACATCAATCAATATACACTTTGTATGATATAGACTTATTCATACTGACTCTTCAAAAACCTACAGAAGAGGCATGCTAGTCTCACAAGAAGGTTCCATTTTCATCCATCTTCCCTTTATACAGTATAAGCAAGGGATTCTGAGCTCACTTAACATTATGTGATCAAGACACCTATTTAACCAACTAACAAATGCTATTATGAATCATTCAAAGGGCTTATGTTCTTTAAGCCAATCCAACTTTGGTTTTATTTTAGTCCTTGTCAATGAAGAAGCATCATGTCATATTTTTACCCTATTATGACTAGTTGATACATTCACTAAGACATTTGTCTCTTGATTATATCTTCTATTCTCACATCTAGTGTTGTTAATTACCTTACTTTATGTGCTCTACCTCTAACAAAAAATAATAACCATAATCATAAACATCGTACATCAACATATATCATAAGAAAGAACATAAATAATTAGCATATCCATTAGTGTATCAAAGTCAAACATCCATGAATAATAAAATAATTAACCATTTTCACATGTCTAAATAATAAAGCATATACTCATTAAAATTTAGCATGTCATAAGCATACATGTCATAAAGCATAACCATAAGTAAAATCCATTATATGCCTAGCTAGGTGAGTCTACATCAGTATCTAATATCCATAAGCATCAGCATAATCAATATAACATGAGAATAATAAATATAAACATCATCCCATAACATCAAAGCAAGACATAAACCATGAACAATAAACAAGGATCATATATATAAATCATGAGTCTAACATAATAGTGTGTACACTAATATACATGTCTCTTTATATCAAAATATACATCTCACCACATCAGCTCATAATCTAGAATCAAAATGATATACAACATATAATATATCCAAACTATATCAGAGATATGCCCCTAGGGCACCACTGTCTCTTGGAGTACCACTAGGTCCTAGGGCCTACCCCCTTATAATACCTATTTATCCACCTACAGACATAACCCACTACCCTGGTGTTGCCACACTAGCACCGCTTGCCAAACTTGCTATGTACTAACCTCAAAGGGGTTTATTAGGACACTGCCTCAAGAATATAGACTCATAATACTATAACTCCTCCACTGTGGCCAAGTATTATGCTATGGAGATGGTGCTCGATGGTGTTATATGTGTTATGTCCCCTCTTCTTTGTCTTAATGAGTCTCTTTCTTATGTAACCAAGGCTAGGGAAGCTCTAGCCTAATCCTTATCCCTTGTAAGTGTATCCACCTGACCCTATAAGACTACCACCTAACCCTATAAAGCTGTAACCTATGCTTATGAAGCATCTAGTGTTGCTCTTGCTTATACATCTAGGGCACCTCCCTAGACCTATGCATGTTGACCTCTACCAGCTAGGTCTACATCCATCAGCCTCTTACCACCATCATCTCCATCAAAGTCTATTTTTTCATATATAGCCTAATACCATGCAGGATAACCATCTAGAAAACTTGCATCATCAATCACTGGCCTTATAAGCAACTCCTCATGATCAAGCAATGTTTGCACTAGATATGGGTTTGGTAGAATTATTTCTACATTTTCATGTTTGTATCTCAAGAATGGACCTAGGATCCCTTGAACCAAGCCAAACTACCTCCACACCCTATCAAACAAGATGAGCTCTACCTTTCCCTCCCTTCGATCAAAGATCCACCTATAACTCTATAAATATAACATCTACCTCCTATAGCTAACCCATTCTATGAACCCAACATATGGTCTCCAAATAATATCACCAATGCACTTAGTGCACCCCTAAACCAATCTACATTGTGAGCCCCTCCACTCACTCTTGAAGCAAAAAATTTATCTCTCCACCTCATGTAACCCATTAATAAATCTATTTGAGTGTATCTCATCCATGGTATCCCCACTGGCCTTAACACTCAGATGTGCTTGTAAGCCTAGTAGTGTAGAACTAGACTGACACTAATGCAATATCTATTTTGGGCCCTAAAATCCCATAACTCCCTATATATCTACACCAAAATCATAGGTACCCATCCAAACACTGTTAACGCTAGCAACATCTCAACCAACACCCTAGCAGTAAGTATGAGAACCTCCCACTACTCAAGTTATGAAGGTCAAAGCATGACATTACTATCATCATCATAGTCATAAGTCTCCTCTCACCTAGTGCCCTTTGATATAGTATACTATAGCTGAAGCCCCCAATATGCCATCTGACATGATCACCATCATCTTTGTACATCAACTCTAATAAATTATCTCACTCCTCCCTCTCAATGTGATATATCAGATCACCCCATAGGGTTTATTGAGTGATATTATGTATATCTTTTGGTAAGATAATCATCTCACTAATCAATAAAAAGAAGGTGTTTATGGCCAAATCCCATCTCTCAATGAGCACCATGATCATAGATGCATCACACAACACATGATGGTAGTGTCACATCACTCCTAGACTAACCTCCTCCATATGTGCCTAATCAATTTGGGTCATCCCCTAGTAAACCTCTATGAAGATACATGGCACTTGATTATTTATTTGAATTTGCTATCATGCCTACATAGTTCATTAGCAAACACACTTAGTCATCTATACTATTTTGCTTACGACCTTTGCCTCTTCAACTATCTTGTCTACCCTTAAAATCTACATAATGACCTATTTCTCTACCCATATTACCTATTTAACCAATACCCACACTGCCATTTTACCTTATTTATCAACCCTATAATTTTCACTATTACTTTCCACACCTACCTTTTAACCTACAGGGTCAACCCATACCAGATAATTAATATCTAGTATGCCTTAGCACTTTAAATATTTTCATAACCATAATTTAACTAGGTGACCACTGATGGTCATGGTGATCCTCAATGGTTAGGTATCCACTTCCTCATGGATGTTGATCATTGATGGTCAAACCTGACCGTTGATGGTTACTACGGGTGTTCTACGAGTAGAATACCAAAACCTTGAAACTACCCAGAACCACCAAAAACTACCATTTATTAAAAAATATCCTACCCAATCTTACCCCTAGTCTACCCTAACCAACCTACCCTCCACAATTTGGGAATTTACCACCTAATTTAACAAAAAACAAGACAGCCCTACCGAGGGCACATCTAGACCTCTAAGCCCCACCCACCCACTAATCAACCTCAAAACTCAATACAAATGCAATTCATAGCTAGTCTACCAATTCAATGTAACACTTGCCTCATTCTTTGACCATATTCAAAGATGAATTCAAGGACCCCATGCCCATCCTTTTTTATGTCCATGCACACCCTACATCCTTGTTAGTCCACTCAATCTAATCATCTACCTAGATAATCAATCATCCACCTCAATAATCACCCTTAGCTAACTTCACCCAACACACCATAAACCAAAGCTCTAAAGTCAAAAATTTCAATTAAACAATGATAAAGACATTTCAATTTTTACCTCTATTATTTTAGGGTTTACACCATGACCATCGATAGTCAAGGTGATCACCGACAATCACCCTTAAGCACCTTGACAATTGATGGTCAGGTTATTCCCTTTTTTGCTCTTACCTTGAGCAACCCTTTTCAAGTAGACCTAAATCAAACCACTCACCCATGAAGACTACCTTCTCTACCCACCATGACCACCTTGTCATCTCACCATTGGTATATTTCAGCCTAACTAGCATGCATTTTGTGATGACTTTTACCTAGTCTCTTGACCACATTAACAATATTACCATGTTGACCACTTTTGTACACTAGTGCCACTTCATGCATACCCAACCCACTTGTGTCCTCTTGGTATCACTTCCTACCTTAAATACCTATGAAACTTTCCCAATTTATGTTTTCATCAGGAGCACTTCCTACCTTGGGTACCCATAAAAACATTGACATCCCCTAAGAGACTTATATTTACAAGTGTACCCAACTGCTACACCTAAATGTGATCACATGGTCTACTTGTCACTTATCCTTATAAATCATCTAACTTTATTTATACCAACTATGGTAACCTATTCTATGCATGATCTTGTATATCATACTCTTATTGCACTTTGTGTGCTTATTTTATGCCACCAGTGCCCAATCTATCATTCACCCTTTTTAGCATTAACTTTCACCACTTATCAAAACTGCACCTAATTCTATTCTACCTCATTAACTCTTCACTTGAGGGGGAATACATTCTCCCATAATTGAGGAAAATTTACTTTTGACCCATAATTTATTTTTGTCTTGTATCTTGTTTCTAAAATTTCCATAACAAAAAGGGGGAAAATGTAGACACCAAAAATTCGTACATGATGGTTTTGAATATCATAATTCCTTTGGATGACTTCAATAACCCCTTGGGCCCAACCATGATATCTTTGACCCATAAATAAACCTAACCAAGACTAACCATGGTTAGTTTGACTAATTTACTAAGCCCACCCTATAACCACCTTTTTACCTTGGCCCTTAATTATCGATGGTTAGGATGATCACTGACAGTCACATTACACTACCTAACTAACTAAAAACCCACATTAACACCACCTTGATTTTCTAAAAATAACTCATCTAAATCTATGTGTGATTCATTACATGTATGAGTTATAATTATAAATCCTAGTTAATGTCTTGGTGTACCTCTCCTTCCTTACCTATAAGAAGAGAGGAGCAGGAGGTGAAAAAATATCCACAAATATCAATATCTTTAGCATACAATGATTTATTTTGTAGGTTTTATTTTATCAATGTATTGATCCAACCATTATAATAGATAGATAAATTACCACCACCCCTTGATCGATAACCAAGTACCATTACTCTGTCAAAATCATGCCAGACTCTATCAATGAGCCAACCACCTCAACCATTCATCCGACCAACCTTCAAAAAGCTAAGTATTTATTTTATAGTATTCAATTACTTTATTTGTATTTTTTAATAATAAAAACATAAACCCATCTCCCATAATTACCTTTTATAATCTCATCAATTAACCATTTATTACCCACAACCTACACACAGTAACCATCGATGGCTAACTTGACTGTCGATGGTCTGCCCAACCACTGATGGTTGCCTCAACCATCAATGGTCACTATGGTAAAAAATAATAGAAAATTATTTTCAACCTCTTACCCCCAAAAAAACCTAACTTTCTATGTCCCTACCTATTCATAGACCCTTATCCTATTTTCTAAAGTGTGCTTGATATGTTTAGCCTTAGTATTGACTTGCTTATTATTATATTAGTCATTTCTATCCTATTTCTTAATCAAGCATTTATTATTTTCAATTTTAGTATTTTTTTATTATTGATGCAAGTACTTTATCCTCTATTTTTTGAACTTAATTATTTAAAACACGTAGATTGATATCCCCTGAGGAAGCTCTTACCTTTAGGATCTAGTTAGCGCTATGCAATCCACCCAATTATCTATCTAACCAACCATTTACTTTAGTGCTATATTATTTATAGGTCATCCTCCCAAGCCAAAGAGGAGTTATTCATAATCATATGATTTAATTCATGCACAATCAAATAATTTTTTCAACCATACCCATATTTAGTTTCTCCTTCTTCCTTTCCCAAAATATAAGATGAAATTCACTGCAATAGGCCTCACTATAAACTTTACATTCTAGTTATTTTTCTTATTTATTTCTTTAGGCAAGTTATACTGGGAACCTACTGAGGCCATATGATCAGCATATTTTTTTGTGCTCTTGGTACTGCTTGAATTTTTAAATTTATAATGTCTTCTAATAGGTCTCAAACCGTATGTTTGTAATATCTTAATAAGTTATTCTTGGTTATGTTTTTGTATCTTACTTGGTGAAAAATTAACTCACTATTACCAAATACTTGAGATTTTATCCCTCTTTTCTTGTCTATTTAGAGACCTCAAATCAATGCTTCATATTCAGCTACATTATCAATATAATTGAACTGAAGTTTGAAAGAATATAAATAACTCTCCTTTTGTGGAGAGTTTAAAATAATACCTACACTTACACTATTCCTAATTCTTGATCTATCAAAGAATAGTTGCCACATTATTTGAGGATCATCAGCTAGTTTTACAAGATTTGGGATGTTTACATCATTTTCATGAATGAAATATATACCCAACCTAGTTTATTATGCATAGTCATAAGGATTAAATTGGATTTTTGATCCTCATTCATCTAGATGAATGTCTAGAATATCTTCCATAGGTGTTGCAATTGCATGATCAAGCTCTTCCTCCTGATCCTATAGTTTGCAATTCATGTCCATAGGGATAGGAGTGTATGGCTCAATATGGTCTTTAGCAATTGGATTATCTCTTTTTGTTACTCTTGTTCCATATCTCATCCTAAGAAACATGTGGGACCAATTAGTAGATAGATACCCTCCCATTTTTTTAGTGAAGTCTTGGGAAAGGTAGATAGAAAAGTAGGGGGAGATCAATAACTAAGATATCTTTGGAAATTGATAAGCTTAGACATGCATGAATGGTAAGGTTTAAAACTTTTATAGTCTTGACTATTTGAACAATAGTCCCATCCAATTGAACCAAACCTTTTGAGACATGTGTATACTTAATACCAAGAGCATCAATTATTTTCTTGGGCATAATAGAATTACTAGCCCCTAAGTTTATCATGAAATTATAAGTGAGATACTTCCAATTATGAGTCAAAGGTAGAAAGGGAGAGGCTTAAATTTTTTTCCTTTTTTTTGTGTCAGTTTGTGGTTAACACAAATTAACTACAGCATTAGATCCCTTTGTCAAAACATTGTTTATTATTTGGAAGTTTTTCAAAACTTCTTATAGCAAGTCCCTTTATGCTAGAATGGATAGTGCTTCCCACATAGTGACATTCAAATTAGTTTTATTCATTTTTTCAACAATACTAAAATGAATGTTACCAACCTTCATTGGTGCCTTTATGGGATGTATGTCATATTTCACAAGATTTGGGGTTAGTAATTTTGAATTTGATTGGCCCACTGACACATTGGGTGGCCTTTATACCATGTTTCTTTTTGTAGATACTTGTACAAATTTAGAAGTTGCAACTTATTCCATCCTAGGGGTTTGATCACTTTCTATTTCCCTTTTATTTGAACATGTATTTTCTACCACTAAACCACTACCATTGAATAATGTTTCATCTTGATTTACTCCACAAAAGTCCTCTTTCTAGTTTAAAAGAGTAGCTTCATTCTGAGCAGGTTCTTGTGTATCCTTTTATTGGTAAGTGGCTTCTTCTTGATGTTCTTGAGTGTTTTATATGCTTTTTACCATCAAGGCTTGATTGATGATGCCATTAGGAAAACAATTCTGAGTATATGGCTGACCACAAGGATAACACCACTTGTACTCCTAAGCTAAGTTATTTTAAATAGGTATAATAGCTTTGAAAGTACCTAGTACAAGTAGAGCACATATATTCAGAGGTTTTGCTTTCATATTTTGACTTTATGGCTATGAATTACCTTGGTATAGATGTTTTTTGGATTGGTATGTTTGGTTAGCTTATTGATAAGGTCTTTAGTTCTAAGATTTCTTCTTTTTTATTACTACCAACTTATTGTCAATTCTCTTAAGTAGTGACTTAACCTCACATAAAACATAAAAAGGAGAGTGAGTTAAGGCTATTTATTTGCTTATGATGGTAATTGGGGAAACTATAGGTTGTTTAGGATGAAATTTTAGAAATAAAGGCATTGGTGGCCTTGGGACATTTTTTCCAGCTTAAATTAGACAATATTTTACTCTTATTAAAATTTCATAGGCATTGGGAAGTGTGGTGCCACCCATTGATTTAATCATGATATCTATATCGCTATTTAAAGATCTTAAGTAATATAAGAAGGCATTATTTGGGGTTGGCTTGACCAACACTAGAATTCTATTCCATTTATCTTGAAAGTGAAAATTGAAATCACTTATGAACTCATGAGGAACTTGCTAAATAGCAGTTAGCTATTTAACCAGGAAGAGTTGGTCATTCTTATCTTCAAATTGCATGTATAGTGTACTTCTAAGTCATCCCAAACATAGATGTAATTAGGAGGAAGACTTCTATACCATTGTAAGTCTTTACCTTTAAAAGAGGAGACAAGAAGTTTGATTACAACATTATCTTACACTACATTTTGGATTGAGTAAATATTAGCAATATCTTGTATATGTTCTATTGGAGTGGTTGAAGTTTCACTAGTAAAATACGAAAGGCTTTTCAAAGTCAAGGTGGGTATATCACCATAATGTGCCAACTAAGGTGGGTTACCTCCATTGAAGGCTACAAAATTTTGATTTTTCAAATCCATAATGGGAGGTATGAAACTATTAAGTTATTTATAGGAGATGTAAATAGATTTTTAGGATATACTCTAGTGTAAGGTGTATACACATAATATTTTTAACTTTTATCAAATACTGACACTTTACATCTTACTAAAACCCATTGAGACTCAACCTATCTAAGTGTATGCCTTAAAGGGTGCATCGAGAAAGGGGTGGGTAGACCATTAGTACTTCATAGGATTTTTGTTCCTTATTTCCACATTATTACCAATCTAACTAGTTCCTAAAACCATTCCCTAAGGTATTACTCATCCTTTGCACACTCCTCTAGAATTTTTCACTTTCCATCCCTATTTTCCTCACGTTAGGTCCCTTTTTTTATTTGTTTGTACTAAGTTGATTGGGTTGACCTTGTATAGTTTTGAGTGATTTTCACTTAGGAACTAGTTGGGCTCTTGGCTGACCTAGCTCATGACCTAGTAAATAATTATCCAAAATTATGCTAGGTCAACTGGTCAACCCTATTAGTTAGGATTTTTGGAAGGGTTTAGGATCAAATCCACCTATATATACAAGATCATTTCATCATTATTTCAATAGGAAATCAAGAGTTATTATTCACTCATGCTTCTTTATAATTTTCTCTTCCACCATTCTACTTGAGGAGTCTAAGCTTAGGGTTTCTACTTAGAGAATGTAGACTTGTGGATAAGTATTAGATGATTTTACCTTTATTAGTGATCCTTAAAAACCAAAAAAACCTCTTATGAAGCCCCTTTGGCCAAGGGAGAGATTGAGTCTCGATGGTTTCATCATTTAGGTATGTATTATCTAACTTTATACCTCATTTTAGTATATAGAAGTAGCAGAAGTATTGGCTTCAAATAATATTACTCTTCTTATTCCATGTATTAGGGTCTTACTCATACATAGCTTAATTGAGATTCTCTTGTACATGTTTTGATTGTTTAATAACCCCTCATATTATGCCACAAGCTGTGGTGAGCACTAGATTATATTTACTATACTTGTTATTAGTTTAGTGATATATCAAAACACAGAACTCCCGTAGGGTTATTGTGTTTGATTGGAGGCTTTAGAACCCTCTCTAGTATAGTTTATTTTGGTAAGATATCCTCTAATTAGGTCTATTAGATCTCTATATTGGTCATGTTCTCACTTAATAAATGTGCCCCCAATTAAAAGTGTATGGTATGATCTATATTCTCTAAGTTAGGATCGATTTATAGACATGATGCATTTCTAATTGCATACATTCTGGTGAACCCAATATGAACCTAACCCTTAGATGTTCTTCTTTAGATATAGGCTACTAGGTCAACCCAGTTGACATAGTATAGGTTTTTAGGCTTTCAAGCATCTAGATCAGCATATTAGGTCAACCCAATCAACCCTATACATTTTTAGGCTATTAGTAATAGGTTTATACAAAGCTAGGTCAACCTAGTTGACATAATTACCAAAATTTTCAAGTAAAAATCAAGGCTATTTAATAGTAATATCATATTTATTTTCATCCTCCAACCCACCAAGGTTCCTTTCTATCCTTCTTTGTCATTTCTAGCATTTGTTATAGTTCTATTTTTCATAGTTTGCAATCTTTAAAACTACCCTTGTATAGTCAACTAGGTTGACCCTATTAATGTAGTTTTGTATTTTGTGTTCTATTTATAAATCTAGGTCAAATCTATCAAAATATTCATTTTTATAATCCTTATTTTCTACAATACAGAGGTGACACTATCAACCCTATTTTGTATTCTTTGCATACAATGTCAACTGAATTGACACTATATTATGTTTCAAAGTTGGAATTAACCCTTATATGATAGTAATTAGCTCACACTTTCATTTTTGTTTCTTGCATGCTTAGAATAGATCACATAGTCTAATTAGGTGGTTTCTAATTTATCATTTAGTTTCATAATTTTTTATTTTATGTACACACTACTAAATCAAAAAATCTTAAAATGTATTTTAACACTTGTCTACCTACGACCTGCCTACTTGGATTTCATCACCAAGGGGGAAACTGACTTAGTTTTTTATCCAAATATAAAGACATGATTAATGGTATATTTTGGCTAAACACCTGACACCCTTATCACTATGGTGTGAAGTGAGGGGGTAAGCCATAATACCAAGTGAGTAACATTGCCAATATAGATCCCTTTTATCCCAAACTTCCTGAAACCATCCTTATATTTATTTTTAGTTCCTTGCTTACAACTGACTTTCTATCACATCTAAAACTATATTCTAATAATCTAACAACATTCAGGTTGACCACTTAGTTAGCTTTTAATTTCCAAGTTAACTACTTGCTCTTTGCTCAATTATATGTGTATTATAAAAACTTGCATTAGCTATTGTTTATGTCAGGTTTTGTGTTATGTGTCTTAATTAGATCAACCTCATTGATCCAATTTATTGTGTATTTAATTTAATTTTTTGCTTTCATAAGTACTTGAAAAATTATTATTATTTTAGTACATAATTATCCCTATTGACACAATATTATTTTTTTACCCATCAAATATAGAACTAGGTCAACCCAATTGACTCTATATATTTCCTACTTAGTTCTTATATAAGATACAGAACGAGGTCAACCCAGTCGACCCTGTATTCCTATTTCATCAACTTTTAGACCCTATTATCTGTACTAGATTGACCTAGTCAACTCTATATTATTTTTTTCCTTCCATGTTTTCCAATTTAATTCTATGTCTATCATTATTAGCATTGTGTTCATTTCTCTCTAGTCAACATGAAGTATCCTATCAAAATATTCTTGAAAAGTTTGAATCCATTAAGATACTATATGGGATGTTCATTCTCCCTCTCTTTCCCTCCTTATAGAACCATCAATTTTAGGGCACCTCTTCCCCTCCTTCATCCATGAACTATAACATGGTGCAAATCAAACCTCAAGATAAAGTTGATGGGTCTAATCCATTCTATACTTACCAAGATACTTCTCATCTTCAAAACCTTCAAACTAATGTGGGAGAAATTTTCACAAGTTTAATCAAAAATCCCACTAATAATCCATCTTCTAACAACCTTCCCCCTAATACTAATTTAGGGAATCCTCCTACCAACACCAACCCACCTCTTGATACAAATCAACTTCTTGCCCTAGTTATCTAACAAATAAACATAATTCAAAACTCTAACACCAATCAAATGATGCAACTTCAACATTATTTTATTAATATGTCTAATTAACCTCTAGCTATCCATCCTCAAGCTAATCCCAATATCATCCTCCACCTTTTAGAGATGCCTCAGGCAATGTTATTCCTCAACCCATCATAAATAACAAGATGCTTCAAAATATTCAAAATGAGCCTTTATCTCCCTTCATTATGTCCATTGATATTGGTAACATATCTCCAACTATAAAATATGATGGGACTAAAGACCCTACCTCATTTCTCAAATCCTTTGGCAATCTTTAGAAATAGTGGATCCAAACTAATACCTTTGACACAACTAAACTCTTAGTCAAAACCTTTACTGGTTCTAATTACCCCAACATTACATTTGGTAACTAGAAGATTTTGTTAATCCATTATTTGAAGAGTTCAAACATAATGATCTTCCCAAAAAAATTCTTATCCACTTCATCAATGCTAAGCAATCTCCCATTGAATCAGCTCATGATTTTATCAAAAGATGGAAATCATTGGCCCTCAAAGTTGACCATAACATGACTGATGATAACTTTTTCAAATTATTTATAACTACTTTGAACATTCTCTTCAATATAAGGTTCAAACCTTTGATCCTCAAATAATTAATTAAGCTCTTGATCAAGCTAAATGTCAAGACTTTCTCATGAAGCAATTTGAACCTAATCCTAAACTTTTAAAAGGATCTTTTCAAACATACACCAATGTTATCACTAATAACACTCTATAAACCAAACCTAGAGTTACCAAAGCTAACATCCATTCATCTTCTCACACACCACTTTTTGTGAAGAAAATGAAACAACTTTTACCACCCCCTAAACCTTTCACTTATCCTAACAATCCTCCTAAGTGGTATGACCCTAATCAATTTTGTTGGTTCTATGTCGACATCAATCATTCCCATGAATCTTGTAGAGGTATCACTAAATTTTTTGTCTCCTATATGTTTGGTGACTCATTTAATCATGAATCCATTATTAGCCTTCATCATTAAGAGTACACCACCACTTCTCAAAAATGATAGGTTTATAAAGCTTCTACCTTGAATAACCAAAAATCATTTTCCAGTATTCAATCAAATACCAAGGATGTTTTTTCCATTGATGTTTATTATGGTAAATATTATAATAATTACCAATATTTTAACACTACCAAGGTCAATTATCATCATAAGATGGCTCACAAATATCTTGTTACCAAACCTAAGAAACCATTTTTAGAAGAACAACTTCTCAAGGATACTAGCACTACTAATCTAGCTTTGAAAACCCATGAGGAACCACTTCCTCCTTCCAAACCTCAAACCACATCTATTCCTTCAAAATATACTTTACCTCCTAAACCTCATGTTGGTTCTTCTTCTAAATCTCATTAGAACTTTCTTGAAGAACTTAATTCTATGCCTTGTAATATTCCACTTATGGAGTTGGTTCATACTTCACCCTATCATCTCAATTTCCTTATGCAAAAACTCCAAGAAATTGAATATCCATCTTCTATCAATGAAGAACCACTTTCTATTGAACCTCAACTTGCCAATGATAATACCATTAAAACTATGTGTCCTTCTAAGTCTTCTATTGAATTTCTTGAAGAAAACATGATTAATGATGAAATTATTTTTCATCTTGATGATTTGCCACTTTTTATTAAAATATCCATTAATACTACCCTTATCTATAAATTTTTAGTTGATGAAGGCTCTGTTATTAATGTGACTCTTTGTGTATTATCCAATAACTTGGTTATAACAAGGATCATCTCAAGCAAACCCATCCTACTTGTCATGGTTTTGATAAGACAAATTAAAAGCCACTTGGTTGTATTTGGATTCCATTAACCATCATACCTAAGACCATTCAAACTAATCTTATGATCCTTGACTTACCTTTATCTTCTAATATACTCTTTGGTCACCCTTAGACTCATCGAATGAGGGTTATTGCTTCTTATGATAGCCAATGCATTAAATTATTTACATAATGGGAAATGATATGAGTATGAATCCAATCCCAACCCATGGATTATTCAAATTATTATCCAAAATCTTAATATCATATTCATACCATTATTAATATTAATAGTTCTCCTTTACCTGAGTTTGTCAACATCAATCCTAATTTACAAGTCACTCTTATGGATTCTGATGATGATGATGATGGACCTAATGATTTTTAACATAATTTTAATCCTTACAAGTTACATCCATACATTTTTTAGTGTCTTCCTCCTTCATTATTACCTTGGGATCATACTATTCCTCTTCTTGATGAGATCACTAATTTCCCCCTCCATGCAATGCTCACAATCCTTCATTACCTGATCATGCCTTCACTTACAATGATTTTGGAGTGGCCAAATAATTTAAATATCCTCTCATAATGTTTCCATGTACATTCAATAATATTGGGATTTCACCTTATAAAACTCCTACTGACTCTCAAGAATGTACAATTTCTCTAAAATATGATGATAATTACATAATGGCCCAAGCTCAATCTCAAGACTTGAATGTCTAGAATTATTAGAAAACCTTAGATCCAATTCATACTTTTAACTAGGATGTTCATACCATTTCCATGGATCATAACTTAGATCCCAAAGTCTATGTGCCTCCTACCAATTCTTTACTTCTTGATACTCCTTAAGTGGTAGAGCAAATTATACCTTTTGAATCTCCAAAAATTCTTGCATCTCCTTTACCACCTTTGGATCCAATCATTACCTCTAATCCTTCACCCATCACCAAATCTAACAACACTCCAATCCATTTTGATCCATCTACCTCTCCTACTCCAAAGATTATACTTAGTGCCAAGGCAACTAATGTTCATCAGATACATTATGAGTATGATCACCATGGTAATCAAATTTTAGATCTTGAAGTAGATGTTGAGTATTATGGTCCTCTTCCCAACTTGCCTAGTGATGAATATATTTTTGAAATACTTCATGCCTGAGAACCTCAACTTCCTTGGAAACATCATAAACTTGGGAGTTTTAAAAATAAAACCCCTTGTTTCAATAAATTCATCACTAGCATTGATCCCAAAGTTAACCAATTTCTTTTTTACCTAATGTACCATATCACTTCCAAGATGGTAATGCCATTATTATTGAAGAAACCACTCATATTGAATATGGTACTCTATCTTTTCCTCAACCAATTATAGTTTCTCATGAACTCTCACCTATCAAACATGATAATTTTATATTATTATTTGATAAATATCATGAGATATTTTTTAGGTCCTATAATTACATGCTTGGTATTGACCCTATCATTATGGTGCATAACATTACTACTTATCTTGATGCTAAGCCTATGCATCAAAATCAAAGGAAATTTCCACCCAAGGTTTTTACCTTATGTCACAAGGAAATTAACAAAATACTTGATGCTAAATTTGTCAAACCAATGGACTATTCCAAATGGGTTTCTAACATTATTGCTATTCAAAAAATGTCACTACGGTCATTCACATTTGTATTGATTTATGCAATCTTAACCTCACTTGTCCCAAGGAAAACTTCCCTTTGCCTTTGATAAATGCCATTATTGATTCCATAGTTGTTTACAAAATTTTATCTCTTATAGATGGCTTTATGGGCTATAATCATATTCACATTGACCCCAAAGACCAACATAAGACCACTTTCACCATGGAATGGGGTACCTATTGTTATATTAAAATTCCCTTCAGCCTCAAAAATGTTAGATCCACTTACCAATGAACAATGAAACATATCTTCCATGATCTTATCCACAAAATTTTTGAAACTTGTGTGGATGACCTCATTGCTATATCCAAAAGTCATAAGACTCATCTATCAAATCTTGCTATTATTTTTGACCACCTTCTTAGATATCAAGTTAGACTCAATCCTTATAAATGTGCCTTTGGTGTCACATCTATAAAATTTTTAGGATTCCTAGTCTCTCTCCATGTCATCGATGTTGACCCCACTACTATCAGTGCTATCATCAACATGCCCATTCCTCAATCCATTCTCGACATTCACATTTACTTAGGCAAACTTGGGGAAATTAGATTATTTGTCTATAAAATGGCTTATTATATCCCCTCCATAAATTATATTCTTAAAAAAGGTAATTCCTTAAAATGGATGGACCCTTGTCAAAAAGCCTTTGATAACATGAAAGAGTCATTGATTTATCCACCTATACTTCATCCTCCTTCCAATTATTAATGCTTGTCCTATATAATTCTTCCACACCCATATCAATTGGGGAAATGCTTGCCCAACAGGATGATACTAGAAGAGAGTATGGTATCTATTACATTAGCTGAGGCCTCATCGATTATGAGAAATGTTATACCAAAGTCTAACATGATTACCTCACCATTTATTTCATAGCTAAAAAGCTTTGGCACTACATGATTTACTAGATTACTTATGTCATCATTAATTTTGACCCCATTCATCACTTATTATCCAAAGATTTTCTTCTTGGAGATAGAATTGGCAAATGGATGGTCCTCCTTATGGAATTTGATATTCATATTATGACTCAAAAAACTATCAAAGGGCAAGTCATAGCTGATCAACTTGTTGCATCTCCCATACCAGCTACTAATCACCTTCAAGATGGTCTTTTAGATGATAATATACTTTAAATTGAAGGTCTTAATCAAGCTATTTCTCTCAAATATTACTTTCATAAATTTACCACTGATATTTAATCAAGTAATATTGATGAATCCTTTATTCCCTCTAATACTACTACACCTAAAGTAGTTATCTATTAGCTTCCTAAAATTAATATAAACTTGCACGAATATAATTGGACCCTTCACTTTGATGGTGTTAAATGCCATCAAGGAGATGGGGCAAGTTGCATCCTCACAAGTCCTCTTGGAAAAATCATTCCTTTAGTTTTTTGATTAATATTTGATGTCGCCAACAATATGGCCAAATACAAATCTCTAATCTTAGGCATGAGAGCTACCCTTGATTTAGACATTTAATATTTGCATACCTTAAGTGATTCCCAGATTATTTTCCACCAAGTTAGTGGTGATTACCAATGAAAAAGTGAAAATCTCATTACCTATCATAAAATTATAAGCACTCTCACTAAGGATTTCATCTCCTTCACTATTGATCATATCCCTTGAGATCAAAATTCCATTATTTATTCCCTCACTTCTTTAGCTTCTCTCTTTCATCCACACCAAGTTCTTCTCAATCCTATCTTTCTTATACAAATATGAAAATCTTCATATTTAACTCAACCACCAGATTTGCTTATCTACCACATCAAATTTGTCACCATTCGACAAAGCCCCTGGTATAAATACATTATTCAATTTCTATAACATCAAACCTATCCTCTTAACTTAGACTCTCACAAAAATACATGTATTCATAAACAAGCTTTACAATATATATTTTGATACAACATCCTTTATTATCATAATGTTAAAGGTACCTTGATTTATTATGTTATGAAAGATGAGGTCCTTACTTATTGAATAAGCATATGGGGGAATTTGCAGTGGCCACTATAGCGGATATGATATAGCATGCAAATGCCTACATATGGTTTACTTTTTTTCTACTCTTGAAAAGGATGTAATTGAATTCACAAAAAAAAATTATTCCTTGCCAAATTCATGATGATCTAATTCATTCAACTCTATCCAATAGTTAAACTGTCAAATATCCTTGGTCATTCTCCATGTGGGGATCAGATCTCATCAAAAAATTACCTCACTCCCAAGATGGGCATGTTTTTATCATCATGGCTACTGAATATTTTACCAAATGGGTTGAAGCCATGCCTCTTGTTAATGTCATTGGTAACACCATTGATAAATATATCCTTAATCAAATCATTTTCCACTTTGGTATTCCCCATACCATCATTTTAGACAATGGTGGTAATTTCAAAAATAAATATGTCAAACAACTTTATGATAAATTTAAGATTAATCACAAATTTTCCACACCTTATCATCCATAGTGTAATGGTCTAGATGATTATACTAATAAAATTCTCAACAAAAATTTTCAAAAGATAATTCATAAAACCCACATGGATTGGCATATTCATCTTTGTCCTACTTTTTGGGCCTATTGGACTAGCATACGTACTGTCACTAGGGAAATTTCATTCTCTTTAGTCTATGGTTATAAATCATTCCTTTTGTTATAAGTTGAGATTCCCTCTCTTTGTATATATCTTCATAGTATTATTCCCAATGAAGAATTATGTAATTCTCATTTTCATGCTCTTAATCTCCTTGATGAACACCATCTTTCTGCTTTATAACATAATCTCCAATAAAAGGCTCGTATTGCTAAAAAACATAACAAATGTGTTAAAATTCACACATTTAATGTTGGTGATCTTGTCCTTGAATTAGACTAAACCCATGATAAAGAAGGTATGTAACCCAAAAATGGTGGGGTCCCTATTTAGTCAAATATATTTTTGGTCCAAACACCTATTGCCTTCAAACTAATGAAGGCCATATTTTTAAAGAGCCCACCAATGCACAATTCCATATAAAGTAATTTTATTAAACCTTTCCTTATTTTCAAGATTTCTATATACATCTATCTAACATTTTTTGTAAGTTACTTATATGGGTCTCTCCCTCTTAACAGTTCTCTCTTTTCACAAACATTTAGTCCTTCCTATTTCGTCTTTTGGTTTCCCCTTTCTCTCATGAGTTACATTGTAAAACCATGGATATGACCTAGTCTCCCTCCTGATGTACCATAGTCTTATTTATTTTCATACTCTTTTTACACATTTTTTGGCAGCCCTTAGTTTTATCTTTTATGAGTTGTAGTGTAAGACCATGGATAGGACCTAGACTTCCTCACAAACTACCATATTTTTCTCGTTTATTTTCACATGCTTTTTGGCACCCTCATGGCTTTACATTTTATGAGTTGTAGTATAAGACCATGGATAGGACCTATCATTCCTCATAAAATTACCATCTTGTCATTCCTTTTATAAAAAAATGGCATTGATCCTTATTCTCAACTTTAGCTTTTGCTTCATATGATAGATGGAATTTGCACAATAATCTATATTAGCATGTTTTCCTCCATTTAAATTATTATTATGATAAATAATCACACTTTACTATCATTGTATCCCTTTTTTCCCTTTATCACATTTTTTATGATTTAAAGTAATTCAAATTATTCCATGTGTCATTCTTCTTGATTTCCCTTCCTTCCACTCCACATTGAATAAAACAAGGTCAAAGTCGAGATAACACTTTATTTTACATAGATTTATGAGACTCTTAGACCCCATGCTCTTTGAAGTTCTCTCTCTTAGCAACCAAGTCCTAAGTATTCAAATGAAAGTCATATTTAGCACCCATGTTTGGTTTCCCAAATCTGTAGGGAGGAGGAATAGAAAAAGCCATCAAGAAATTTAATAGCCAAATCTTTTGAAATAAAAGGCAATGATATACAAAGGGCAACATACAAATTTAAAAATTCAAAATCACACAAAGACACGATTAAAATTAAATATCCTATCTCTAATTGAATCTCAAACTCTACAATTGGCCTCACATAGAGCCTAGGTCCATTGGGGTATGATGGACCAATAGATTATAATAGGAGAATTCAACAAACTCTATGGCTATTTACCCAATATTCATAGTAGACTGATGACTCTATAAGGGGTCCTAAGGAATGTGGAACACGTTATGGGAAGGTAGGTCCATTTTAATTTTCATTCATATAGCCTTCATGGGATGATCTATATACTTCATTTGTTGACCTAAGACTTGTATGGCTAAGAGAAGTTCTTCAGAGTCCTTAAGGTTGAAAGTCCTCTTATTTTGATAAACGTAATTTGAGTGTCTTGACTTCGATAAAGAGTTCCTCTACCTTGGTTTTTCCTTCATTCTCTCCTCCACCCATTTCATTTCAACCCTTGATAGGCAAATTATGATTCTAAATATATTTTCCCTTCTTCTATATTCCTTTCTTCTTCACCTTTTAAAAACATGCTAGCACTACTTTGTTTCAATTTTATCTATCTTTAGAGTGAAACAACATGTTTGAGTAACTTTGGATTACTTTATTCACACCATAGATTTACATTCCTATAATTATTTTACTTCCTTTTACCATTTAAAATTTATTGTACTATATTGTGTTATAGGTACCTGAGTCCATACCTTTTTCCATTATTGACTGAGATAAGGCGTGTTATCTCTCACTCAAAAATGTTGTTTTCCCTTTTTATGTACCTTTTTCCATTGTTGAGTGAGATAAGGATTGTTATTGCTCACTCATCAATCTTGTTTTATAATTTTGTTTTCTATTTTTCCATCTTTGTTTAAGGATTATTGTTGCTTTTACATCAATGTTTGATTACCATATTTTTGACATGTATTCTTGGTTTGACTTAGTGAGTTTGACCTTCTTAATTAAGGTTTACTTGCTTGAGCTTTTCAGTCTTTAGTAGCCTTAGCTTTTTAGTTACTTGATTTACTCTTATTTTTTAATTGGTCATTTGGTCTAATATAACACTTATCACCCCATCTTACCAAATTCTTAAGTACATCCTATCCACATAGTACTAGTTATCTTGGCTTTCTTGCATTTTTTTTATTTTAGCTCTTTAGTTTTGCATTATTGGGTTTGTCAAAAGCAGTCTTTGTGCCCTACATAATCAAAAATAATAACACAATAGACAACCATCCAATGATAAAGGTAAGTCAAGGTATGCATCACATTTCATTTTTAGTTATTTACTTTTTTTTCATTTACTTTTTGTTATTTTATGCTTTAAAATACTACAAATTTTTTTAGCATCAATGTTATGTGTTCTTATGTTCTTTATCAAATCACCATCCCATGTTTCACCTTAGTGACACATGATGATCTTCGAGTGGGGCATATGTATACACATAATATTTTCAAATTTTATCAAATATTGATGCTTTACATCTTGTAAGAACCCATTGAGACTCAATATCTCTTATTACACACCTTAAAGGGTGCACTGAGAAAGGGGTGGGCAGACCATTAGTGCTTTACAAGATTATTGTCCTTTATTTCCACATTATTACCAATCCAATTAGCTCCAAAAACCATTCCCTAAGCTATTATTCCTCTTTTTCACAATCCTCCAATATTTTCCACTTTCCATCCCTCTTTTCCTCACCTTAATTCTCTTTTGTTAGTTGGTTGTACCTACATCAATTAGGTCAACCTTGTATAGTTTTGGGTGATTTTCACTTAAGAACTAGTTAGGCTCTTGGCTGACCTAGTGAATAATTATCTAAAATTATGCTAGGTAGACTGGGTCAACCCTGTCGGTTGAGATTTTTGGAAGGGTTTATGGTCAAATACTCCTATATATAAGATCATTTCATTATTATTTTAATAGGAAATCAAGATTTATTATTCTCTCATACTTCTTTACAATCTACTCTTCCACCATTCTACTTGAGGAGTCTTAGCTTAGGGTTTATACTTAGATAATATAGTCTTGTGGATAAGTTTTATATGCTTTATCCTTTATTAGTGATCCTTACAAACCATAACAACCTCTTGTGAAACCCCTTTGGCCAAGGGAGAGATTTAGTCTCGATGGGTTCATCATTCAAGTAAGTATTCTCTAACTTTATTCCTCTCTTTGATAGATAAAATTAGCATAAGTATTGGCTTCAAATAATATTAATCTTATTATTCCATGTATTAGGTTATTACTCATACATAGCTTAATTTATATTCTCTTATACATGTTTTTATTGTTTACTAACCCCTAATATTGTGCCACAAGCTTTAGTGAGCACTAGATTAGATTTACTTGTTATTTATTAAGTAAGATATCAAAACATAGGACTCCCTTAGGTTTAATATGTGATTGTGCTTGACTAAAGGATTTATAACCCTCTCTATCATTATGTATTATGGTAAGAGATCCCCTAATCAATTTTAGTGGATCCCCATATTGGTCATGTTTCTGCTTAATGTGTCCCCAATCAGAAGTGTATGGTATGATCTATATTCTCTGAGTTAGGATTGATTTATAGACATGATGAATATATGATTTCAGACATAAGGTATAAATTATCTCTATTTCTTTTTATATGTAAATGATAATTCTTGCAAGTTAGCTTTCTTACCTTTAGTAGATGCTCTTGTTTGTATTTCTGGCATATGTAAACCTTGATTTCCTATATTCATAAAAAAGTGGAGTCACCAGGTCCTTTTTAAATGTGTATGAGTCTCATACAATGCTTTATAAGAATAACACAAATCTCTTAATAGTAATTTTTGGGTCCCATTAGGTGTGCCAAAAACTATTATCACATAGATTTTGCACCTATCTCTATATTGTAGCTTCTTGTGAAAAAATATAATGATACAATGGGATCACCTCTAAGGTGTAGGACCTTGGTGAATTGAGTTGAACATTTAGATAAGTCTGACTTCCTTTCACTAAGTTTGATGTAACTGATAAATTACAAACTAATGTGGAAATTCCATTTCTTAGACTTACTTTTAAAGTAGGGTTTGACTATGAGAAAAAAGTAGTAAAAATGAATTTTCAAAACTAAAAATAATGATTGCACCAAATATTTATAGTGTATTTTAATAATTTATTTGAATGAACACATCAAAACAATAAATATATTGAAATTTATTAGAGCATAAACTCATACAAATGTGAAACCAAATGCAATATTAGACATTAATCATATAAGGAACAATATTCTTTATTTTTAATCAAATAATCTCTCAAAAAGGAAAAATAATACCATAGATGAAATTTTGTGACTGAAATAAGAATAAAAACATTCACAAATTTGAAAAATAACCTCACATACACAAAGATAACATAGACAAGAAAGGAAAATATTAATTTATTCTCATTCTTTAGGTTACAACATGTAGACAAATTGTTCAAAATGTGAAATAATTTCTCTAACAGAAAAAAGAGAAGTGGGATATGCCATGGTACCCATATTTATAATAAATATTCTTATGAAAGAGAGATAGTTAACAAAAAATCTATGCCCAGTTCAAGATCAAGAAAAATCTAAAACCTTCATGTAAAGGGGTGTGATCTTTAGCTAGAATGGCATCCTTGGTAAGGTAAATATCTATAAAAAAGAACATGCAACTACTGGGCATTCTAAAAATTATTAGAGGCATGGAGGAAACTTTTATAATCTTCATGAAATTTCCTCATGATCTTCTATTAAGTTTTTCTTATATTCTTCATGCAATGAGGCATCAAAATGAACTCATATTTAAAATAATAAATAGATTTTATATATCTTAGGTTATTTTTTACAAAACCTAACTTGTATTTTTCAATTGGGACTTTTACAAATTTTTAAGTCATCCAATTTTGACAAAACTATAAATGCAATTAAAACAAGTTTTTACAAGTTAAATAACTCAGACTTTGTTAAAAATAAAAATGCAATTTACAAGTTTACTTTTCAAAACATTTCAACCTATAAAAAAGATACTTATAAATTACAAGTAGCTCTTTCTCAAAAAGAGATGTCAAAATGATAGTTGCAATTTACAACATGCAACTTTGCAATATTTTTTACAACAAAGAAATACAATATACATAATGTATTTGATTGAAATAATTAATCTACAACCATAACCTTTGAAGACTTTTTGTTGTTATTCATTTGGGTCTTCTCAATATAAGGATCAAAACTTTTGAATATCTCTAGGACATGATATTCATCAGGACCAAATGAGTATAGGTTGCTTATTTCACATTATGCAATTGTGTCAGAGATTTCCCTTTATGCATCTCTATATACTTGAATGTCTTTTCCCATTTGATCCAATGTATTATGTTACTTGATAAAATGGTGGATAGAAGTCAAGTTAAAGGTTACACCCTATGTTGACTCTCTTTCTACCACTCCATTTAACTTGTCTTGAATTTATTATACTAAAAGAATTTGGTCCTAACTAAATATTACTTCACATGACAATTTATTAAGAAATTATTTGATGTCATAGATTGTATTTGTGATCTTATCATGTGTAGCCTTAGATTTATTAATACTCTATATGAGTATTCTTATTTTGAAGTTAGCTACCCTATCTAATTCCTCATGCTCTACATCATTTTTCAATATATTTTCTATAATGAGGGTGTCAATTTTAATCATGTCCACAGCTTGTAGCTTTGGGTAGAATAGGTTCAACCTTTCTATCTCTTCCTCATATTTTCTCATTGATGTCCTTAAGGTTGTTAGATCATCTTTCAAATCTTTATAGTAGTCCCTTACTAATTTAATGACTCTATTTCCATTTTAAATGAGATCTTTTTCTTAGTCCTTTATATCCCTTTCCATGCTATCAATCTCTATTACTGCATCAAGTATTTATCTATCAGATATCTAAGTAATATATTATGTTTGTTGGGTAGTGGGCTCAATAAATTTCTTCAGTGTAATCATCAATTGTTCAACCTCATTCTTCAATTCATCCTTTGTGACCTTATCACTATCCATTTTCTTAAAAAGAGAGTTAATTCTTGATTGAACATCATGTTTCAATCCCTCTCTTGTATTATGACCAATGTGAAATTTGATATTTGGTAATCCTCCACTACTAGATCTTCTTTTTGTTTTTCTAATGGGCAGATTGTAATCTCTACATACTTATCCCCTACTAAATCATATAGTATTCTTAATATGGTTTTGGGAGATACATTTAATCTCTTTGATGCCTCTACAAATCCAAAATCTAGTGTGCTTAGGGACACTATCTATTTCTATTTCTTTCCCATTGTTTACACTAGCCAAAATAGAGTGGCATCCTATTGTCTTAGCACTGCCAACTATGAATTTATAGATAAATTTATTGCATTTATGGTTATGGTGATGAGTGATTTATCTTTTACTGATATGGCCATTGAGTCTTCTATTGATGTTTTGGAAACTTATTCCCCATTTTTGGGTTGAGTGGACACATTTGTATCAATGATTTTCTTTATCTCTACCTCTTTTCTGGGGGTTAGGTTTATTATGTAAATGGGAGAAATGGGTATAATGGAATTGGATGTGCCTACCATGGGTACGGGACATGAAAGTGACACCAATGGAGGGGTAGGCACATGGAGTTGAAAAAAGGGAACCTATAAGAGTTTGAAATCTAGATCCATGAATGAATTAATCAAAGTTGTGGGGACACTCAAGGTTGTTGAAATGGGAAAGGTGATAGGAGATGAAAATGAATCAGTAGTTATCTTAGTGGTTGGGATAGCTAGCAGGATTATAGTTAGGATGACTAGATCTATAGCTATATATTTCTATGTGGAGTCAGTGATTAATGGGGTGGTGGTGGTGATTAAGGATGACGTGGAAGAAATTATATAATAAGGGAGTGAAATTATGGGAGAGGTGAGTGAAATTGAAGCTTTAATGTCCAATTGTGTTGATTGAACTATTGGCAATGGAGTTACTAGTATAGGTGAGCTAGTGGAAGTGGAGGAAGCAATTACTTGAGGTGATCGTGGAATGGATATAGGAGGAGGTGTTGTAGCTAATGAAATAATAGAGATAGGAGGAGAAATTATGATGGATATAGGAGGATAAACTACTTGTGTTTTAGGGGTAGTTGTGTCTTTAGTGGAAATTACTATGGGTTGATCCACTATTTCTCCTTGGATACTATATTATCCTCTTTTATCCTTTTACTTTTATTTTCTCTTATAAGATACCACTAGCCTTTCTACCTATTTTATTTGAGTTCCACTGCTATAACCTTTTACTATTGGTGGCACTCCCTTCTCCTTGATCTCTTTTAATTTATCACTAATTCTCAAAGTTTCCTTGGTCACCTTAGCCCATTTACAATTAAGAAAGTTGCCTATCCTATTTATTACATTTTTAGTCTTATCCATTAATGAGAAGGACTCAGGAATGGACCACCTAACTAATGGAAGGATTTTAGAAAAGATATTGTTATCTTAGTAGATCTTGTCTACTGGAAATTCATCATCTATCAAGTCCTTGGGGATTGGTGTCATGTTAAAAGCATTGATCTGATCTAGGGTCATCCTAGAATAATATTTTAGTCTCACTTCTTCTTCATCTTGAAAGTCCTCTCATTAGTCTTCATATTATGGAAAATGGGAATATGTTATGATCCCCAATGTACTAGTAATGTTTCCATTGACATAAAAAAATGGCCTTGACTCCAAAGCCCTAAAGGTCATGTGAGTCATTTCAGCATTTTCACACTTGGATTTGGATAAAGAAGTGTATGTATACCTCCCCATACTAATGAGGAAATGGATTCCTACCTTGTGTTTACTTGAAAACAATTTATGAGTCTTTACAAGTTGCCTCATAAGTTCCATTAAAGCCCATTTGTTGCTTACATACCTTAGGAGGGTATAAGGACAGCCATTAAATCCTCCTACTCTAATTTATGAGTATGTGGGGAATTGAATGAAATAAGATCCCCAGTTTGTGATCTCTGAAGTAGTATAATTAGAGAATATCTTCTTTTTTAACTCTTTTTAAAACATGACTATGATTAAATATATGAATGCATCATTTACCCTTCTAAAATTTTGCCTACTTGCCTCAAGGGTGAGGTCAGGGTAATAATTGAAGACTTTTTTAACCTGGTCAGCTATTGTATTTAATCTAGGGAAGGACCTTCCCTTTGCTAATATGTAGACTAGATATGAAGTCATATATAACTTCTTTATATTATGTACTTCCATAAATTATTTGTGGATGGAGTCACTTATCAATTAGGCCTAGTAGATGTACTACTTATTTTGATGGAATGCCCATATGTATTGGTACATCCAATCCTAAAATTTCTTGGCATTGGGGTTCCTTGTGACTCTATGTAGGAGTATGATTAAATCACCCACTTCATCCTTAAAATATATCATGTCCAATGTTTTGGGTAGTCTTGTAGAGGTAAGCCTAGGAATTTTTATCCATTATTTATTGATAACCCTTAGACATCTAGTGTTATTGTCTTGATAAAACTTCTTTGATGATTTAAGAGTTATATCGAGATAACTCTCATATTCTAGGATTAAGCACATTGAGTCTATGAATTTAGGGTCCAAGTTTAGAATCCTTTCTCCCTTATCATTTAATACTTATCTCTTTTTTATCATAATGCTTCACCAATGTGAGCACCAACTCAGGGATATGTACTAATAAGGGGAAAGTTTCTCCTTAAGGTAGTCCACAGTCATAAAGGCTCTAAATCTATTCATTTTTGAGTTCAGTATTTACTCTTGTTAATAAATCACCTAGGTCTATGTGACCTAGGTTTGTGTCCATGATCTTATTGGTGTTAGATTCTAAGTTGAGTAGGACACCAAGTCCTTTGGATTTTAATTTCATCTCTTTTCTAGACATAAATTCTAGGAAATTTGCTAGGGGAAAACCAACTATAGAGTTGGCATGGTTTGTGATTGCAAAACATAGGTAAAATTTCCATGAACTTTTGAGTTGCTCTTACAAGGATATTTGATAGGACTTGGAGTTGTAAAATACACTAGGATATTCTATGGAGTTTTGGGGTTGTAAATGTAGGTGAAAACTCTATGGGATTTTTAATTGCAATGGCAAGTGAAATTTTTGTGGGGACTATGTAGGGAATTTTTAAGATAATATTCAATTGGTTTTAATAATTTTCAAAAAACCCTAGATTTATCTTAGGCTAAAAAACTAGAATAAAATAACTCGAGCAATATTTTGATAACCTAGATGTTTTGAGACAACACAAGTGAGAAAACTAAAACCCTACCGATACCAAGCAAAGGAAAGAGAAACCCTATATCTACTATCAGATGGGTGAAAACAAGAAATCAACCTAAGCAAACTCAACATAAAAAAAGGTAGCTAAGAAAAAAACACAAGAGGAGATAGGAATACCATGCAAGGGGGGATCAATGGCATCATGTTTTGAGGCATGGAATTGCTTGGCATTATAGTAGGGTTATGGTTCTTGTATAGAGATCCGATCTCATTGATTTGTAAATAAACATTGATATATAATTAACCCCATTTTGATTTATATAACCTCTGCAATAAATTCCCTTAAGTCAATATTTGGAAAGAGGCTCATAACTTTAGAGTCCTGGAGCAACTTTATAATTTTATAAATTTTCAATTTGTACTTTGACCTCTACTTTCTACTAGGTAGCTTGGTTTATTAAAACTATGAAAGTGGAAATAAAAGTGCAATTTGTAACTTTGTAAGTTGTAAATTTCAACCAAGGTTCTAGTTTTTGTAAGAAGAGTAGTTGATGGGAAGTGAGACTCAAGTTAAAATTTATAACTTTCTAAGTTACAAATTGTAACCAAAGTTTTGGTTTTTGGTAAGAAGATAGTCGATAGGAAGCGGGACTCGATTTGTAATTTTTTGCAAGTTGTAAATTGTAACCAAAGTTATAGTTTTCAATAGGAATGATGTGTGAAAATAAAATATTGAAAAATAATTTGCAATTTTTCAATTTGTAAATTGTATTCAAATCTCTGGTTTCCATAGGGAAGGTGCTCGATATAAGGTGGAACTCCATTTACAATTTATGAGTTACAAATTATGAGTGGGGTTCTAGTTTCCATCGGTCATGGGTTTTGTGGGAAGTGGAGGTTGGGATGTAATTTTTAACTTTATAATTTACAAAATGCACCTAGATATTTGGTTTCTATCAAGATTTGATAAAAGAGTGTCTTGGGTCATTTTAAGACCTTTTTCCAAAAGCTTAATGTCTCCCATAGGGTACTATATTTTTTGATAGTTTTGGGATAAAAATATCAACAAATTTATGTTATATTTTTTTGTCCTTTTGAGAGATTATTTGATTAAAAATAAATAATTTTTTTCCCTATATGATTAATGACTAATATTGCCTTTGATTTCAGATTTGCATGAGTTTGTGTTGTTATACCCAATACCCCCCTTTTTCCTAAAAGAAATGGGGACCCACTATTTCATAATATTTTCTTGGTTTTGAGCCCCCCTCTTCTATGTGTTTATGCAAATTATAGGAAAAGATCATGATTTGGACTTTTATACTTTGGCAAGATGGTATTGATATTGTGTTTTCATAGATTAAATCTTTTGTTCTATAAAGTTTATTACTTCAATCTAATTGTTGCAGACTTATGTTTTCATTGACTAACCTTCTTCTAAAGTCTTTTTCAGGTTTATGTTTTTGGTCTTTTCTCCTTAAAACTTTTGTTCTGCATGAATTAGTCTTTAGTTTTATTGTTTCATACATTTTTTTGATGGAATTTGCTCTTTGAATCATTTTCCTATAATAATTCTATCAAATCAATTTGCCTGAATCAAACTTATTCTTATGGATGATCTTGTTGATATATTTTCCTTGAGGTAATGAACCTACCCTTTGGGCTTTATGTAACTTACCCTTTAGCCTTTTAAGATTGCCTTTTGACCTTTACAAAGTCGACCCTTCAGATTGTTTCCATATAGAAAGTACCCTTTGGCATTTTGGAATGACCCTTTAATATTTTGGAATTACCCTTTAAAACTTTTAAAATGCCCATTTTTGCCTTGCCAACCTACCCTTCAGGGTTTATGAAACTTGTCCTTCAACATTTTTGTTATGGCCATTTTTCTTGACAAAATTCCTTTAGGCCTTTTACAATTTCCCTTTGGCCCCTACACACTTTTCCTTCAAGACTTTTGTCCCACACATTTCCTTCAAGACTTTTATCCTACACTTTTACCCTCTAAAACCATTCCTTTAGACATTTTGTTTGAGATACTTTATCTGAGCCAATAGGATTCCTTTGGATATTTTGTTCAATAGAATGGGTCTTTAGGAGAATTGTTACAAACATTTTGTCTAAAATAATTCCTTTGATGGAATTATTTTGGGACTTTTGAAATGACCCTTTACCTCTAACTTATCCTTTAGAAGTTTTGTCAAGGACACATGCCCTTTAGAATTTTTAAATATACCCTTCAGCCTTTTGAAATTACCCTTCAGGACTTCTATGGTTATATTTTGGGACTTTTGTAAGGGCCCTTTCCCATTGAAGTGTACCTTATTAAGTAGACCCTTTAGGTATTTTCACCATGAAGTAGACCCTTCAGCCCCTTTAAGCATGCCCTTCGAGACTTTTATCTCAATAAAATTTTCCCTACAAGCTTATCCTTCAGGACTTTTGTCCTTCAACTAATTCCTTTAGACTTTTTGTTTTAGACATTTTGTCTGATGCAAAAGGCCTAAAATGAATTTCCCCAAGGTCACATGCCCTTCAGACTTACTAAACTTACCCTTTAAACATTTTTAAAGTGACCTTTTGGAATTTTTGAAGTGACCACTTACCCTTCAGGACTTTTATCCTAGGCCTTTTTCCCTTTGACCAATTCCTTCCAGAGTTTTATTCCAACCCTTTTTGACCTTTGGCCAATTCTTTTGGATAAATTATTCAATGAAAATAACCCTTTAGGAGAATTTTTATGAATATTTTTCTCAAAATAAATCCCCTGCATAGAAGTCCTAAAACAAATTCTTAGTAATAAAAATCCCATGATAATTCTCCCATAATAATAACCTTGAAACAAATACCAGACTTCCAAGTGGTACCTTTACTTAGAGAGCATTTCATTATGTTTTGAGCTTAATTTAATATTTTAGCCCAGGTCCAAATCATATTTTATTAATAGTAAAACCTTAGGATAAAATATTCATGCAAGGTCCTTTATACATATTTTCCCAAAATATTATGCTAAATCATTTTTTACTTATATTTTTAGGAGAAGGGAGTCCTAAAGAAATGACACATATCTAATTGCTAAGATTACACTTGATAGTTGTGTGAACATCCTTTTATGGTCATGATGACATCATTTGATGATCATAAGGATGTCTTTTAAAGACCATGTAAATGTTAAATTTAACATCATAAATTACCTGTTTAGATTCAAATCAAGATCCTATGGTGTGTGTTTGCTCAGGCCCTTTTGATTGAATGATATGAGAGTGAGTTAAAATGTCAAAGTTATATGAGAGTGAAAAGTGTCACCATCATGAGAGCCTAGTACACATATCCAATGACTTGTAAGAAAAATTAGGAAGCCTAGTTCATAGAACTCAGAAGTTCCAAGTAGCTACCAAGTGGCACACATATGAAGCAAAGAAAAATAGTACATGATAAGTGTCAAACTCATAGGAGTCAATGAGTCAAATCACTAAAATCTAAAAAACTACGTTAAACTAGTACATACACATTGAAATTACAAGATCAACATCAAATTTTCAAAGATCTTAGACTCAATTAAGTGTTGACACATGTCACATTTTGAAAGCTAGCAAGGCATTATGGGTAGAATACTTAGATCTTTGAGCACTTGAGCTATATCTATCAATAGACATTGGGTCTCACAGTTAAGTTAAAATATGGATACACATGTATTAATATAAATGGAAAATATAAAAGTGAAGATCCATATTATATAAAAGGCATTGATGAGTATGAAATCCACAATTCAGATCAGTTATGACTAACAATAATACCACTAATTCTAAAACAATGGTAAAGTGATTTTTATTCTTCATGCATATATTAGAGTTTCATTTTAAGGTGGCTAATCTAAAAGATCAATAGGTTGTTCTCACAACCTATAAAATAAAACATGTATAATTTTGGTAAATCATGCATATTATAAAGTTTTACATATAATTCAAACTATAATTGTAAGCAAATTCCTCTATCTTTATACACATGCACATATTGCATATCTTTGGCAAAGTATATTTTAATTTTATAACTATAAATAGACTCTTATACAATTTTAGACCATAGTTATAACTACATGTTTTAACGACCTTGCATGAACTTGGAGGATGAGGCAACCCCTTCCCCAAGTCTATATAAACAATTGTAATCCAACTTGGATTTTTGTCAAAGAATTTTTGAATATAGGATCAGCATCAATTTTGATCATCAGCAAATGTGTTTGTGTATTTTATTTCCAATTTTTGTGTAATTAGTTATTACTTTCTTTGGTTATATGTTTTAATAATCTTTAGTGTGCAAAAGTTGTGAATAAATTCTTGATTATTCTAATTGATGTACTAATTTGTAGGTGTGCAATAGCTACTAAAATATTGGTAAACATATTGGTTAATATAGTTAAGTCCAAATTGAATCATAATTTTGATTTTGTATGAGTGTTTTCTTGGATGTAGTTTTTTATGTGTGTGGAACAACTACCTTAGATACTTCACTAGCTCGAGCCATAATATCCTGATTAAGGGTGTGAAATAGTTATCCTAAAGGGAATAACCTTTATCTAAGGCTTATGAATTTCCTACATCATTGTTTACTTAGACTTCTTATCCATGTCTGACTGTGTGTGTGTAATTGCTACTAGCAAAAGGCATAGGTTCTGAGAGAACTTATCCTTTTAAAAACTATTCAGGGGAGTAATTCCTAAAACCCAAAGAAGATTTCTTTTATGCCTTACCCTTCCCTCCTTTTTTGAGTTTATTTTAAAATCTAACCAATCTATATTAGCAACCATCTACCCATCCAACTCACATAGAGATTCACTACCCCTATTATGAACCACACGTCCATCCAAAAACCTTGTCAATAACCTACATGCCCTACCCATTATTCCATCAATAGCTTGAAATAAATTACATACCTAAAACTCATTCCCTAGAGTGGAGTTTTACCTCCATTGAGATCTAAAAATATTATAAGCTACCTCATTATGTATTTGGTGTGTATAAAACCCTCACCAATAGTTAACTAGTGCTAGGAGGGTATCACCCACAATAATAGTAGTTATCCTTTGTGTAGAGTTTCACTATAGTCACCTAAGAGAGTGACTAGATCTAATTCTTAGGCTAGTTTTCTAGTCTCACCCTTAACAAATCATAGGAGACATAGAACTTTGCTAATATCCCCAGTTCAGAATAATCTCCCTCTAGTAGGGAACCCCTTACTTGTAAGGAACCCTTTACTTGTTAATCAACCAATGGCTCAATAATAGCCCTGGTTAGTTGGATCTACTATCATCATCCTAATAAATGTGCATGATTTACCTCAAAATCCTAAAATATACTTGCCATCCTTTTCTCCTTCAAGAACAAGGATAATAGAGAAACATATCAAATCAGTTAAATCTACTTTAGGGCTAATGAATGTCGTAGATGAGGATGTTACATGTAGGTTATTCCCCTTTACTTTAATGGATGTTGATTATGATTGGTAATTAAATATAATATAAAATTCCATAACTTTTTGGGATGAATGTCAAGAAACTTTTATTATGTAGTTTAGATAGGTCACTAATCTTGGTTTGGTATACCATCACTTCACCAGCATGAAGAGGGAACCTAATGAGCCCATCCATGATTTTAGCATAAGATGGTAGAAGATGAACAATTGGTTGACCCCAAAGTATAAACTTAATATGGAATTATCATTGTAAATTCACAATAACACCTTGGACCATATCGCTATCATGTTCTTGAAAAGAGCAATTATGGCTAACACTTTGGCATTAACATTCAAAGAAGTTATCACCATAGATAGGCAACTCAATCCTTAGACACCTAGAGTGCCTAATGTCAATAATGGTTTCCCAACATTAAATCTAGTTCCTCATGTAAGGTATCATGTCCTAACATTCAATTAGAACCAATTATACACACTGCCTCCACTGACATAGGTAACACATCCAAATTTTGGCTACTTAAACAATCATGTGACACATAATGGTTATCAATAGAACTAGTAAGTGTTTGCACTTCCCACTCATAATTCACAAGGTATATATTATACAAAGGTATATTTGGATTATATTTAGAAAATGGATCAAAATTTGATCAATGATTTATTAAATATGCAAAGGAATATAGGTAATGCAAATGGCCCAACTAGCAATTAGAATACTAGATTCTAGAGATATAATAAACCATTAAACAAGCCTGAATAACCTAACAAGCTTATAGAGATCAACATAGTAGAGACAAATCTTCCTAATTGGTGCCAAATTCATAACTCTTCTTATTATGGTGTGCTCAATTGAATTAAATATTATGCAACATTTGAAATCTTTCAAATAGAATGTGTTAGACAAGATCATGTGCATAATTCACCTGAGCATCATCCAGATCCTATCTCTTTTAGCACTGCTATGTTCTTTGAAACTCATGAGTTTCCTTTCTTAGGTGAATATGATAATGAGCTAAAGGATAATATGGACAAATTTCATGTTTTCCATTAGTTCTAGAGAGGTGCATATAATATAAATAATAAGTAATCACTCACAACATCAACTCCTCCAAATACCATGGTGATTCCTCCTAATCCTAAGGTAGATAATAATCCACCCCCTCCAAATGGGAATGATCAGTATAAAAGTAAGGAAGAACCAAGTAAATGGGGATATACCATTATTTAGGATATGAAGAAGATCAAGGTGAAAATAACTATTTATGAGTTAGCTCAAATCACTAAATAAAAGGAGCTGCTCTATAAGTCTATCACTGGGAAGATGCTATGGAAAATGCAAAATCATCCATAAATAAATCAAAATCATCTAACACCAATGTCATCTACAAGAGCAAGCTAGAAGTTCCACCATTTTTACTAACTATTTAGGCATTTGATAATAACATTCATAATTATCTAGTTGATTTCGGAGCATCTATGATTATCATGCCTACATCCATATGTTAAAATATTGGTTTGGCACTAAGCCCCTCAAAGAGGATAGTTTCACAATTGGATAAGATAGTGGTCCCAGTAGTTGGAGAATTAAATATGTGCATATTCAAGTAGCATCTAAGCTAAGAGTCCAAATGACCATCAATGTTCTAGTGGTGGACATACCTAAAGGTTACAGTATACTGTTGAGTAGGGACTAGTCCAAAATGATTAATGAATGTCTCTCTACAGACTTTTATCATATATGGTTTCCATTAAGAGGAGTTATAAATCAAATTAGAATTAATAAATAACTAAGAATGAAATAACCCATTACATAATATAATGTCAAGAATGAATAGGTAAAGTATGAACCTCTCAACCTTGGTATTTATACTTTTAATACTCAGAATCAAGTATAAAAACCATAACCTAAAGGTTCTAATTAGCTATGGATTCTACACTTTGATGGTTTTAGATCCAATCAAGGATCAAGCATGAGAATTGAATTAATTGATCCATAAGATAAGAAATTCTTAGCATCATACAAGCTACAATTTCCATGCACTAAAAATAGAGCTCAGTATGGGTTTTATTTTTGGGACTACGGTTTGCACTCGAGAATAATGTGAAGCAAATATCAATATTTGGTGACTTAGAGCTAGTGGTCAATCAAGTCAAAAATAAATACCAATTCAAGTTGTCTTATTTAAATATATATAATCATAGAGTGTGGGACTTGATTGAAATCTTTGAATTTTTCAATATCATAACATTTCCTAGAGAGAAAAATCAAACCATTGATTCATTAGTTACTACTGCTACTAATCTAGAGCCACTAAAAGAAGCTAAGGTAAAAAAGTTCTCAATTAAATTGGTAACATGTCCTTCCATTATAGATAATGTATAAACTTTCTAGGTCTTTGATGATGACTATCATATTATTTAGTTTTTAACCAATTTAGTGGAATTCAAATCCCAAATCATAGATGATAAGGATATTAATCACCTTTGCCAAGAAGAATTAGTCAAACAGGGTGTTCTTCAGCTCAAAGAGAATCCAATTCTAGCTAGGTTGGTCTCCTTGGAAAGACCATTTGACATGGATACTTGGGTATAGTAGCTAAGATAGAGAAAGGTCAATGAATTAGTCTTTAGAATAAAAAATCTAGGAGATAAGCATAACCCACATTATGTTAATATTGGTCTAATTTGCACCCTAGAAGAGAGTCAATGAGTGAAGGATTTAATTTCTTGATATAGGGACATCATTTCCTAGACATATTAAGATCTAAAATTTTATGACCCTCAGGTCATCACTCACATGATTTCCTTGAAGCCAAATCACAAACCATTCAGATAGATGAAAAAACTAGTCAATCCTATTCTAGAATATCTCATTCAAAGAGAAGTGGAGAAGCTTTTAAATGCAAAAGTCATCTTCCCAATCTGATATTCTACTTAAGTGGCCAATTTGGTCCCAATAAGAAAGAAGAATGATGAGATTAGATTATTTGTGGACTTTAGAAATTTAAACAAGGCTTCTAAAAAAGATAATTATTCCCTACCTTCTTTTGATGTGGTGATACAAATAGTAAGTGGTTCTGAAATGATGTCATTCCTAGATGGATTTTTAGGCTACAATCATGTATTAGTGCAAGCTAAGGATATAATAAAGATAGTGTTCACTACAAAGTGGGGAAATTATGCATATAATAGGATGTTGTTTAGTTTAATAAATGTAGGAGTTACCTTTCAACACACCATAGATCATGCTTTCAAAGGATAGATAGGAAAATGCATAATCATTTATATGGATGATCTTATGATATTTTCAAATAATTGAAAAATATAACATAAGGCACCTATAGTCCATATTCAAAAGGTTTAATATTTAATTAAACCTAAAGAAGAGCATATTCAGAGTGACTGAAGGTAATATTTTAGGGCACATCATCACTAAGGATGGGATCACCATTGATTCAGACATAATTCAAGCAATTTCAAAAATTCAACCACCAAATAGCAAGAAGGAGATCAAATCATTCTTCATAGATTTTAACTTTGTAATCAAGTTCATGTCAAGATTTTTAGATATCATCAAACCCTTGAATGTCATGCTCAAATAAGATGATAAAATAGAATCAGTGGCTAAAGCTCAAAAGTCCTTCCAAGACATTAAAGATGTAATATCACAGGCTCTAGTACTAATCAATCCTAATTTTAATAAAGATTTATACTTTTACTCATTTGATTTAGAGCATATGATTATTTTTATCATTATGTATAATAAGGATGAGATCGAGCATCCAATCACGTTCATGAGCATGAATCCAAAAGATATAAAACTTAAGTACTCTATGATTGATAAACATATTTTAGCCCTCATCAAAGCAGTAAAAAAGTTTCAAAACTACATTTTAAGGAATAATTCATTGCCATCATGCCTAATACTGATGTCAAGCTTACCTTATCATAAAATGTGTTAGGATAATGGTGAGTCAAATGGATGGCCAAGATACAAGAATTTGACATAGAGATCAAGCTTGCAAAGATCATTCAAGGGTAAGGCATTATTTAGCTGATGACTAAACTAGATCCACACATCATAGTTAAAGAGGTATGTGAAGCTTAAGTATCTAAAGGAGAATAGTATACTGATATAATATAGTATTTACTTATAGGAACTTGTCCCCTGAGATAAATAGAGAGATGAAGAGAGTTTTGAGGCTCAAAGCTACTCATTACATGATTAAGAAGGGAGTCCACTACAAAATAAATTATGAATGTATTTATCTCAAATGTGTATCTATAGAAGAATATAAATAAATATTAGATAAATTACATCATAAGATAGGTAGTGGTCATCCTTCTTAGAACACAATAGCCCATGTGGTCTTAAGAAAGGGCTACTACTAACCAACAATTTTTAAATATGCTCACACTCATGTGAGAACATGCCATAAATGCCAAGCTCTAGCCAAGAGAGAAATACACCCAACAATGCCTTTATTGCCAGTTATTAAAGGAAGGCCATTTTCCCAATGGGGTTTAGACTTCATTGGTGTCATCAACCCAAATTCCTTAGTAGGCCATAAGTTTCTACTTACTACTATAGATTATTACACTAGATAGACCAAAGCCATAGACACAAAGAATTCTAGGGCACAAAATGTGATTTGCTTTTTAGAGGAACACATAAAAACCAGATTTAGAATACTTATTTCTCTAGTTTGTGATAATGGATCAACTTTCATATTAGTAGAATTTATTGAATGGGCACACAATAACCAAATAATCATCAGATTAATTTCTAACCATTACCCTCAGGGAAATGGACTGGTAGAATCAATGAATAAGAATATAGTCGATGCAATTAAGAAGTCAAATGGAGACAAACCTAGGATTAGTATAATTTATTAAAGTATTCTATTTTGGTAGACCAGACTAAATGCAATCAAGCCTTTAAATCTTCACCCTACTTACTTTTATATGGATGAAAGCTTGTGTTTCCAATTATGTTGAAGCTACCCACTTATCAGTTTATGTAAGACTACATGGAACCAAGTGATAAATAGAATCAAGGTTTTTAGACATTATATAAATGGAATATTTAAGGACTAAAGTCTTAAACAAAATTATCAAACACTAGGATGTGGTCAAGAGGTGGTTTAACAAGAGAGTGAAAGTCAAAGCATTCAAGATTTTAGATCTAGTGCTACTTTGGGATAAATCCAATGAGAAAAAAGGACAACATGACAAGTTTGACCCACTATGGATTGGACCATACCATATTTTAGATATCATGGGAAATAATGCACTTCATCTGAAGGACATCTAGGGCAATAATCTTACATATCTATCCAACAGATAGTTCTTATAACACTACTTTAGGGTTATACCATCTACTTATGCTACTAAGTAATGAGGGACAAATGAATGCAGTTGTAGGATTAGATTAGATTTCCCTCTTTAGTATAATAGTTCCATACTTTCATAGATTAGATTTCTTGCTTTCATAGACTAGCTTCCTACTTTCTAGATTAATCTATCCTGCTTTTAGTATTTTGATTTTATAGATTAGATTTCATGTTTTCTAGATTATATTTTAATGTTTTATTATAATAGTTGTTCTTTTATTTCTCTAATGATCAGAATTGTGTTTGATCTGATTATAACTAAGTTAAAATCCAAACCAATTGAGATTATAACTTGTGTAAAAGGTTAAATTAAAATCTTGACACTTTGGGACTAGTTTACAAATTAGGTGTATTTTTATGTTTTTGAGTCTTTAAGATGAAGGTACATAATCATGGATTATTCTGAATGGTGTTACAATTGAATACTTTTACAAGGCATGTGGAAGTCAATCTCAAAGTCCTTCATGCAAAATTAGAAAATTTTCTTGTTTTTATTGGATCAAATGCACTTATCACATTGAATACATGTTAGAAATGATAATTCTAGGAATAGATGTGACTAGCAGGGATGTCCTAGTAATAATTTGTTTTATAATTATACCAGCTCACTAGGCTTCTAGATCTTCTCTTTTCCATTCAAGAACAAAACAAGAGTGAAAGAAAAACAAAAGAAGAAAAAAACAATAGATTCAAAAGAGCAAAATAAAATCTAAATAAAACCAAAAGTCTCAAATGATGAAATAAGTTCAATGTACCATGCATCATGATCAAGATAAAATAATGAAAAGAGAAGAGAAGGAGCCTAAGGTATTTCTGTCAAGGCTACGGATGCTTGATTAGTAGTAGATCAATGCCTAAGATTTCCTTATTTTTTAGCTTTAATATATATTGGAATGAAACCTATAGCCCTATCAAATCCTTTGAACAACTCATCACAACAAGGGTTAAATAAACTACACATTTGACACACACACATCCAAGAAATTAGAAGGCAAGTGTGTTGTGTGAATTAAATTAAGAGACTCTTTTATGTTTCTAATTTAAGTATTATTTTGTGGGTGTCTAATTTAAGTATTATTTTATGGCATACTTCATGATTGATTTAGGATTGTAAACCAGAATTTTGAGTTCTTTAATACTCAAGAGTATTCCCCCTGTAAGTCACCATTTATTATACCCAACACCCCCCTTTTTCATAAAAGAAATGTGGACCCACTTTTTTAGAATATTGTCTAGATTTTGAGCCCCCCTCTTTTATATGTTTATGAAAATTATGGGAAAATATCAAGATTTGGCCTTTTACACTTTGGCAAGATGGCATTGATATTGTGTTTTTATGGATTAAACCTTTTATCTTATCAGGTTTATTACTTTGAGCTAATTGTTAAAAACTTATGTTTTCATGGACTAACCTTCTTCGAGAGTCTTTTTTAGGCTTATGTTTTTGGTATTTTCTCTTTGAAACTTTTATTTTGCATGAATTGGTCTTTGGATTTATTGTTACGAACATTTTGTTTGATAGAATTTGCTTTGTGTAGCATTTTCCCATAACAATTTTTCTAAATAAATTTCCCTAAATTAGACTTATTATTATAGAAAATCTTACTAAGTTATTTTCCCTAAGGTAATGAACCTACCCTTTGGGCTTTGTGAAACTTTCCCTTCATCCTTTTGAGATTGACCTTTGGCCTTTATGAAGTAGATCCTTTGAGACTTTTGTCATGGATGAATGCCCTACAACGTAGACCCTTTGGATTATTTCCATATAGAAAGTACCCTTTAGAATTTTTATAATGACCCTTTATCATTTTGGAATTGTCTTTTAGAACTTTTGAAATTCCCCTTTTTGCCTTGCCAACCTACCCTTCACAATTTATACAACATGTCCTTTGGCATTTTTATTACAACCAATTTGCTTGATATAATTACTTCAGACCTTTTACAATTACCCTTCACCCCCTTTGTACTTTTGCTTTAGAACTTTTATCCTACACATTTTCTTCGAGACTTTTATCCTAAACTTTTGTCCTCTAAAACCATTCCTTCAAACATTTCATCTAAGACATTTTTCTGAGCCAATAGTATTCTTTCAAATATTTTATCCAAGAGAATTGGGTCTTTGAGAGAATTTTTTTGGAAATTTTATTCAAAATAATTCCCCTGATGAAAATCCTTTGAGACTTCTTAAATGACCCTTTACCTCCAACCTACCCCTCAAAAATTTTGTCAAGGGCACATGCCCTTAAAATTTTTTAAAGATACCATTCAACCTTTTGAAAGTACCCTTTGGGACTTTTGTGTTTAGCCTTTAGGACTTTTGTAAGGGCCCTTTCTCATTGATGTGTACCCTATGAAGTAGATAATTTAGGAATTTTCACCATGAAGTAGACCCTTTGGCCCCTTTGAACATGCCCTTTGGGACTTTTTTCTTGAGCAATTTTTCCCTATGATCCTATCTTTTGGGACTTTTTTCCTTCAACCAATTCCTTTAGAATTTTTGTCCAATGTAAAAGGCCTAAAACAAATTTCCCCAAGGGCACATGCCCTTTAAAATTCCTAAACCTACCCTTCAAACATTTTCAAAGTGACCTTTCAATATTTTTGAAGTGACCATTTACCCTTTGGGACTTTTTTCCCAAGCTTTTTGCCCTTTGACCAATTCCTTTAGGACTTTTGTTATAGCCATTTTTTCCCTTCAACCAACTCCTTTGGACATTATATGATGAAAAAAACCCTTTAGGATAATTTTTTTGAACATTTTTCCCAAAACAAATCCCTCACAAAAAATTCCCAAAATAAATTCTTAGCAACATAAATCCCATGACAATTCTCCCACAATAATTACCCCAAAACAAATACCAGACTACCAAGTGGCACTTTTTCTTAGAGAGCATTTCATTATGTTTTGAGATTAGTTTAATATTTAGCCTATGTCCAAATCATATTGTATTAATATTGAAACCTTAGGCTAAAATATTCATGCAGGGTCCTTTATACATATTTTCCAAAAATATTATGCTAAGTCAGTTTTTGCTTATATTTACAAGAGAAAGGAGTCCCAAAGAAATGACACATGTTTAATTACCAAGATTAAATTTTACAATCACATAGATGTCATTTTATGTTCATGAGGACATCATTTTAATTTCATATAAACATCAAATTTAACATCATAAATTACCCATTTGGATTCAAAACAAGATCGTATAGCACATGTTCACTCAGGTCCATTTGATTGAATAATGCGAGAGCAAGTTGAAATCTTAAAGATCCATGAGAGTGACAAGTGTCACCATCATGGGATCCCAGTATACAAATATAATTACCTATGGGAATAAGTAGGTAGACTAGTACATAGAACTCAAAAACCCTAAGCAACTACCAAGTGGCACACATATGAAATGATGAAAAATAGGATGTGACAAGTGTCAAAATTTTAGGAGTTAATGAGTAAAAGAACTAAAATACAAAAAACTATATTAAACTAGTACATAAGCAATGATACAAGATCAACATAGACTTTTCAAAGATCTTAAACTTAATTAGGTGTTGACACATGTCACATTTCAAAAGCTAGCAAGGTATTATGGGCAAAATACTTAGAACTTTAGTCACTTGAGTTATATCTATCAATAGGCATTAGGTCTCACAATTAAGCTAGAGTATGAATATGCATGTCCTATTCTGAATAGAAAATATAAAATTGAAGATCCAAATTATATAAAAGGCATGGGTGAGCATGTAATGCACAATTCCAATCAGTCATGGCTAATAGTAGTACCACTAGTTACAAAACATTGGTGAAGTGATTTTTGTCCTTCATGCATAGGTTAGAGTTTCATTTGAAAGTGACTAATCTAAAAGATCAATAAGTTTTTCTCACAACCTATAAAATAAAACATGTGTAGTTTTGGTAAATAGTGCATATTCTAAAGTTTTCCATATAGTTTGAACTATAATTGTTAAAAAATGCCTCTATCTTTATACACATGCACATGTTGCACATCTTTGGTAAAATTTATTTTAATTTGAAAACTAAAAATAGACTCTTATACAGTTTTAGACCATAGTTAGAACTACATGTTTTAACAACCTTACATGAACTTGGAAGATGGGTAACCCCTTCCCTAAGTCTATATAAAAAATTGTAACCCAACTTGAATTTTTGGTAAAAAAATTTGAATATAGGAACAACATTAGTTTTGATCATCAGCGAATGTGTTTGTGTATTTTATTTCCAATTTTTATGTAATTAGTTGTTACTTTCTTTGGTTTTATGTTTCAATAATATGTAGTTTGTAAAAGTTGATAATAGATTCTTAATTATTCTGATTGATGTACTAATTTGTAGGTGTGCAATAGCTACTACAAGATTGGTAAACATATTGGTTAAGATAGTCAAGTTTAAATTGATTCATAATTCTAATTATGCATGAGTGATTTATTGGATGTAGTTTTCTATTTGTGTGCAACATTTACCTCAGATACTTCACTAGCCCAAGCCATAATCTCCTAATTAAAGGTGTATAATCACTACCCTAAAGGGAACAACCTTTGTCTGAGGCTTGTGAATTTTTTGCATCGTTATTTCCTTATACTTCTTAGCCATGTCTGATTGTGGGTGTGTAATTTCTACTATCAACAAGCAAAGGTTTTAAGAGAACTTATCCTTTTAGAAACTAGCTAGGGGAGTAATTCCTGAAAACCACATAAGCTTTCTTTTTTACCTTTCCCTTCCCTCCATTTTTGAGTTTTTTTTTAAATCTACCCACTCTAGATTAGCAACCATCCACCCATTCAACTCACATAGAGATTCACTACCCCTATTAGGAACCACATCTCCATCCAGAAACCTTGTCAACAACCTACATTCCCTACCCACTATTCCATCAATAGGTTGAAATAAACCACATACCTAAAACTCATGCCCTGGAGTGGAGTTTTACCTCCATTAATATCCTAATATGTTATAATCTACCTCATTATAGTTGTGGTGTGCATAAAACCCACATAAACATGTGCTCTAATAAATTTTAATATATTTATTATTCTACTATGTTCATTCAAAGCAAACATTAAAATCCACTATAAATATTTGGTGAAATCACCATCTCTAGTCTTACAAATTCATTTTTAAAACTCTTCTCTCACAATCAAACCTTAGTTTAAAAGTAAGTTTACTAAGAAGTATAATTTACACATAAACTAGTAATTTATCAGTTACACTAAACTTAATGAAAGGAAGTCAACCTTCTTTGGAGGTTCACCTCAATTCGTTAAGGTCCTACATCTTGGAGGTGATCCCATTGTATAATTATATATTTGCAAAGCAAGCTATAATATAGAGATGGGTGAAAAATCTATGTGATAACAAGTACTAAATGGTTTATTATATTGTTATTTATTTACACTTCCAATTCCATATTACAGTTTGATAATAATGATAAGGTATATAACCATTTTGCATGTAAAACCTATAGATAACCCTTTTGAAGATATGCCTCCACTAAAATATGTACCTGGGTATGAAATGCCCCCACCAAACATAGGTACTAAATAATTTGTTGTCTTGTTATTTATTTTCGCTTCCCTTTATAGGTTAATAAAAATTACAAGTTCTATAAAATATTTTTCATGAAGAACCCTTAGATAATCCATTTGAAGATATGCCTCCACTGGAAGATGTACCTAGGTATGAAATTACTTCACTATAAGACAATTACAAACCAGATGAGTTGGAAATATTATAACCATTTTTTAGATTCCATGAAATAAGGACATCAATGAAAATTCAACACAAAAATACAATTTAATTAAAAGTAAATTGGAGTATATCATTGATGTCGATGATGAAAACCTGATACCTGATGACATTTCTAATTATCCAGCATAAACTCTAGTTTAAAATATCACTAAAAAATCTTTTTGAAAGAAGAGAAATACATGGACAATTAGAAATTCATTTAAGTTTGATTTGGCATCTAAATATCCATTCATTGAACCTATTGAGCCAAAAAATAGTAATAACATACTAACATAATGTAAATGTACAATATGTAGTTGAAAACTTGGAAAGGATCAAAAAATTCAACTAAAGTTGGACATATTTGAGAAACATTATGTCAAAATATAAGTCGATAAATGAAAAATATGGATAAACCAAAAGAATGATGAGATGGAAAAATGCAAAAAAATGCATACATCAATGTTATGTAGTAGAGTATGAAAATCATCAAAAATATCAATGAGATCTAATTGAGAAAGGAGGAATAATTATATCTCAATTTGAAAATTTTACTTAGTTGAATCAACATGGTAAAAATATACAATTCTTCACTATATATCACATTATGAAAAGAGGCAAACCAATCTCTACTTTTTTTTATTATAAGATTTTATTTTAGGTTAATGGTTACATAATATTCCATGATCACATTGGTCAGATAGTAGTGTTTTGGAAATGGAAAAATGTCTCATGATGATTTAAAAGGAGTATTTGAAAGAAAAATTAAAATCGGCATAGTTTATCTCACTTTCCATCAACAAGGTAACAATAATTGACAACACATATTGGGTTTACATGCATGTTTATACATTTGAGAACCATTCAAGGCAACCTCACATTTTATCTATACATAAAATGACATAAAACTTTAATGTTGAGAACTTTCAAAAATTGGTTATTTCTAATTTGATAGTTATAGCTTGGATGAATTATTATGATATAGGAACCAAGTTAGTGTATGTTGGTGCAGATGGTGAATCAATAATGCAAGGTAATAAAACTAGTTTATGTGTTCGACTAAAAACAAAATTTTCCCCATATATGATTCTAATTCACTGCATGACACATAGAATGAATCTTGCTTATGAAATTATCAACACATTTGAAAATGTATCAAAATTTGAGGAAATTATTTACACACATACATGTTAAGCAGTCCAAAAAGATTTTTAGAGTTTAAAAAATTTACAATCAAAGTGGTAGATGGGAAAAAACTTTTAATATGTTGATATAAGATGTATTTCCATGTATGATCCTGCATGTATAATATTTGAAAAATATGGATCATTAAAAAGTTTTGTGTTTAAATACTATGGAGGTTGATATAGCAAAATATTTGTTGTATTGTCTGACAGATTTTGAAACTATGCTGACATTTTGTGATATTATTCCCATGTTTAAATAAATGTATTGTTTGATAAAACATGCACAAGAGATATCCATATATATTATGTACTTTGTATGGTTGAGGAAAAGGGTTTGTCACTCTCTAGATATTTTATACTTCTCGTAAGAAAAATTTAAGGGACCAATTTTTGGTAGTTGGGAAATTCTAATAGGTATTAAGGACCCTGAAAACTATTCGAAATGCAATATTAATGACCATGTTTGTATATTCATTAATGGAAAGGAGAAACCACTACGCACTTTTAAAAAACATATTGATCTAATTACATCCAAAATTAAAGAAACCCCTATAACATAGCTTCTACATGATAATGTTATTTATGAGACAGATGAAATTCAAAAATATTTCACAAAGCTTATTTTTTGAAATTCAATATCATTTTAAAAGGGATGACTTGCTTGAAGCCATGGTAGTTGTGAATCCTATATTTTGGAAAATTATTGAGGGGGAATAAATAATAAGTAATTTATTTATTAAATACATGGGAAATCTCATTAATCATTTTGGTAAGTCTAAAGAGATCAATGGTGTTGAAGTTATAGGTATTTTTCAAAAGAATTTATTGAAATCCCAGTCAATGCATTTTGGACTTATAATAATTGATCCATATCAGTGCTTAATTAAACCAAAATAAAGTGGTGTTATTACCAGGTTATGGACAAAATTTTATCCTTGTAGTGTTTTGTAAGATAATATTAGAGAATATTTTTGATTATATGAATTGTGCAAAATAATGATTTTGGGGTCCATGGAAGATGGAAGGGTATTTAGTGCATTATCTTTTTGTTAAATCAAAACTTTGGAATAGATTAGACAAAAATATTGAAACATGTTTGAGGTTGTATGTTTCATGTTATCCAGTGGATGCATTTCTGTATGAAAGAGATTTTTCTATTTGGAGTTCTCTCACTTAAAGAAGAGGAAAAACTAATACAATAACTAAAACAAATACTAAAAATACCTCTGACACTGTACGTAATAATTTTAACTATGAAAAATGGATTGTAAAAGTATTGTTTCATCTACCTAAGTTTTATTTTGGTATGTATTGAAAATATTAATGTATTTACTTAACAATATATATTTCTATTATTTATTGAAAACATATATTTATGTTATTTACTGAACAATATTTGTTTGTTTATGATTCATAAATCTATATTGTTTCAAAGGGTACCTCAAGCATACAAGTATGTTGTTTATGAATCCCTTGATTTTTTTAACAATCTTAACTATGAATGTTTATAATTTAACATTCACACACATATAATAATTCAAAATGAAAATATCAAAATAAAATTTGAATACAATAAACACTAACAAATCTATAAATAGATAATATATTATAAAAATTATAGAAAATATCAAATTACAATTTTAGTTTTTGTTTTTCAAGTTGATTACTCAAATTACATTATTTAAAAATCATAAATACTTTGTCAAGTTCCAACATTTGAAATATCATTATTTTTTTGGCACATGGGTGTCTATCTACATTTTTTGCATGGAGGACTTTCCAATTCCTTGATCTTTCATTTCACTAGTGTTGTCTTTCAAGACACCCAATTTCATAATATAATTCATTACGCTATTGATGTTGGCAAGATTTTCCCTTTCTTATTTAGTTGTATCTCTTGTTGAAATCAATGTGGGGCCATGTCATATTTTTGTTTAAAAAACATCAAGATCCAATCCATGTTCCCTAATGATTTTCTTCAAAGTATTATTATTTTTATTCATTGTAACTCCTTGAGTAAAATTGTTGCAGTTAAACTTTTACAAGTATTTTCCAAATACACGTCAAGGACAATAAATTGATTCTTTAAATTTGTATATTTTGACTACAAATGAATAAAGAATATTAATTAGTTAAAAATTATAAAAATATAATATATTAATTACAAAAGAAGAGTAAAACTTACCATGGATTTTTCTTTTCTGCTTTTGTAATTGCTACATGGATTTAGTTTTTAACCCATAAATTGAAGTACGCTTGGGCTTCTGCATTTAAATTTTCAAACTTATTTAGAATTATATCTAAATTACGATCATCAAAACTATTAATAAAAATAATAGATCTAGAAACTACCTAGTTGTACAAAATATTAGTTTTTTAAAGATAATTTTCAACCAATGAAAACAACTAATTGTGATGTGAATGGCTGTGAAAATGGGCATTGATTTCCTAAATCAAAAATTTCACCTGATGCACCCATGTTTTTAAATAATCAAGTCTCCTGAGAAAACCTTTATTAATAACAGACTTAGCATTTTTAGCTAATAAATTATTCAATGGAAAAAAAGCAATATGATCATTAGATTGAGGAATATCATGAGGAGTGGCTCTACTAGGTGGAGAGTTAGATGTGGAAGTTTTTGAAAAGTCTCTGCCACATTTGTCTAAGAAACCTATATCATTTCATGAGGATTAAAAAATTCAATGGAGACTCACTATCAATACCAAAAAACTCATCATCAAGATCAATTTTTTGAAGAAATATGGTTTTTGTTGCACTCAAGATACCACCAAGAAAAAAATTTGGAAACTCAAATGTTAAATGTAGAGTGCCACTACTCTATGCTATAAATGATAAATGTTTTCCTTTCTGAATATTTATAATGCATGATGGCAGAGGTGGTGATGGTGGCATATTTATCTTTTGAGTGGGAGTTTTATCTATAAATACAAAAAATGGTAGGTAAAATTAATTTAATATTAAATTCACATATAAAAAAAATAAAAGCTTAAAAATTTGAAATTAGATACCTTGTTATTGAACATTCACTGGTAAAGATTGTTACAACTAAATTGTTGAAGTTATCGATGAATTATGATGTGAATTTTGTGGTAAATAATATGATGACATAAATATAAAATATTAAACTTATCATTTTTCCTAATGAAATTCTTAATACTAGGAAAGACATTGTGTAAGAGGTTGTACCAATAACATGATATTGATATTTATTAATAAGTGGTGGTGTAATCAAACTCCTTATTCATTTGTGTCTAAAAAAAGGTTGCAGAGATGATTTTTCATCCATATTTGATTTAGCAAAGGTCTCAACAAGTTGATGGCCCCTAATTGTCACTTTTCTTCTAGTAATGCTTTGAACATTTTTTTTCTATTAAGATATAAAGAGAATATTATTTATATTTAAGATATCATATAATCATTTTAAAATAATTATAGTATCTAATAACCTAATCTCTTGCTCTATAATGGAGATTACATTGATAATCATTTTTTTATCGAGAGCCATTGGAATATTTTTACCCTCCAATTAATAAATACATCATAGTAGAATGCAATAATAAAAAATTTACATGAAAATATACTATTTTCATTTTTAAGATCAAAATTAAAATTATATTTAATTATTTTATATGGAAATGAACACTAATTAAATTATTTCCCACCATGAGTGCATAGGATATACACAAGAGCCAAGGCTAGAATGTCTAATGTTCTTCCATGCATTACTAATATGGATTGAAGAATTTCATTCATGCCAATCATAAATATATGTGTTACACATTAAAATTTAAGTCCCATTTTGTTACGATTGTGGGCAATTTTTTTTTAAAAAAAAAACATGAACAAGGTATTAGTAATAAATACTAACAGAAGTAAAACTAGTATACAAAATTACAGAATTATAAAATAAAAACATTATACCATCCATTTAATATCCATAGTGGTATTCCAAATATTTTTTGTTTGCATTGGATAGGAATTCCTTTATAGTGACATGGTTCACATTCTCATGGGGTAGGCTTGTAAGTCTATGGATGTCTTAGGGAGTGATACCAAAGGAAAAATATTGCAAACCAATGGTGATTTTAAATTCCATTGCCATAGTGTCAAACATTTCCAAGAGAAATTTCATCAAGTGATTATCTATTTTATATTATGGCATGTAAATGATCCCCTAAAATTTTCACTTTTCTATCCATTCCTTGTATGTATCTTCTTGTAGAAGTTTGAGGATTAGTGTGCACATTATATTTTTATATTGGGTTTTGACCTTTACAAATGAGCTCAAGGTGGCCATTATTGCAGTGGTGTTGGAAGTTGGTAAGACTATATTTAGCCTAGTAGGATATAGGACAATCGATGAAAAGAGGATGGAGTGCAAGAAGATTGGGAGTGGAAAAGTGAAAAATGATCGATGAGGTTCCTTTTTATAGGAAAGCTAGGGTAGCATCAAATAAGGTATATGTTAGAAAATGAAGGTGATTAACTACATATAAATATGTCCATCCACATATGTGTATGACTAGTCAAATCTATAGACACTCATCTGTAAAGATAGATGACCACCTACATATCCAGATGACTATCCACTAAACCAAACAACCATCTACAAAGGTAGATGATTGTCTACATATACAAATGATCATTTACATGGATAGAAAAATATTTGAATCGATAGATGATCACCCACACAAATATACAAATGTCTACATATAAAAATGATTTTTTTGTATATGCCAATAGTTATTTGTGTATACAAACAATCATTTGTACATGTATACAATCATCTATGTATATATATGATCATCTATGTATGGGGACAATCATCTATAGATACATCCTACCACTTGTCTATATAGCCAATGTTTTTGCACATTCATCCAACTATCTAATTATTTTCATGGACAGATGATCATCTACATATGTATATGATCATCTACATATCTATATGATTTTATGTATATGTATATAGTCATCTATGTTATTTATCATATGCCTCCATGTATCCTATTATACCAATTATTTTCCTATGGTTGGTCATTTCACATCATCTAACCCACCATTGGTAGCCTTTAATTCACTATATTCCAACACTTAATTCACCTACAGAATTATTCACCTTATAGCCTAATTCATTATAACTTTACATAGGGATTTTTCCTAGGAATCATTAAAAAAACCTTGGGCACTTAGAAAATGTTTGCATGAATGAGATCCTTCAATCTGAATAATCAATTCAATATGAGTATCCTAATGTGAAATCCTTCTTGGAAGGTGTGTATGGGGTAAGCATTGATGTCATCCTTTTTGGTCCACTAGTCTAGATCAACAACATAATCTTAGATAACCCCATATATTTCATGTGTATCGATACATGCATCTACTATGTTCTAGTTATAATCCAAGGTGTACTCCATAAGATTATAGTAGTTCTTAAAGGTAGCTATGGAGATGTCCATAATTTTATTCTAGGATATAGTACAGTATATTATATCTTGCATAGCATCATATACACACCTAAAGTTTTATAGAATGTTATCAAAGAGATCGACACATCGAAATACTTTTGGCTTGGTCATAGCTTTATGAAATCTTTAAAGATGCAATTTCATTAAGGAACATAGTCTCATCTTCATCATAATTCAAGGTGGGATTCTCTACATATTCAATTACCCTAAATACTTTGTTGTAATGATCAAAATAGGTTAGGTCTGATGAGAAGGTAGTACCTCTATACTTAGGCTCAAGTTTGGGTTTAGAATATGATGCAACCATGGCTAAAAGTTAGGATCTACTTAACATGAAATTCTGAGCCTAAGGGAAGCATTGAAAGCTTGAGAAGGCATAGAAGGGAATTATTCTTGGGAGTTAGGAGTGTATCGATAAATTATATCACTTTGAGGACTTATAGGGATCCATAAATATTTCCTATATTAATGTCATTTGGAGGTTCACCTTACACGAATTCAAATTTTAGTTGATGGCACAATCCACTTGAATGTTTGATAATTTGGGATTACCTCACACAATTTTGAAAATGTGCTCCCAAATTGTATTTATTGAAGGTAAGGGGACACTTATAGGCTATTGAATCATAGCCCAGTTACCCGAATTGATTAATTTAAGGGTGTGGTAGGCACACACCTACTTTATCCCCTCTAGAAATTTGGGTATCCTCCATTTTGGCCACATGTTCTCTATTTGTTAGGAAATTTCTATGTAGGCTATGCCAACTAGGAATAGTTGGGGTGTCAATATTTGAAATTTTTGTGTACTAGAGTCAGCCACTTAGACCTACCACATGTACCTTTCTTTCCTCATTTAGGATATTCTAAATGAATTGTCCATTTGGTTTATAAAAGTGACATGTGGCACTTGGTGATTAGTTTTAGGTTTTGACTATACTTTATTTTTGGCTTAATCAAGATGCTTTGGGACCTTTCTATCATTTTTCACAAAGTGACATGTGGCACTTGGTGATTAGTTCTAGGTTTTGACTATAATTTATTTTTGGCTTAATCATGATGCTTTGGGACCTTTCTATCATTTTTCACAAAAGTGACATGTGGCAACCTATGGTTGGACATGCTTATCTAGGGTTTTGATAGATTTGATGCCTCTAGGAGACTAACAAATTTGACATGCTCCATATGGTTGTTTATCATTCATCAAGCTCTTTAGGGGATCTAAAATCTCTAAAACCTCTAGGAGACTAACAATTATAATAGGTTCCACATGGTTATTTCTCATTTATCAAGATATTTGAGGGATTTAACAATGTTGATGCTTCTAAGAGACTAACAAGTCTAAAAATTTCCACATGGATACATCTCATTCTTTAGGCTCTCCCATCTCGGGGATCTAATATCTCTAACACCTCTAAGAGAATAATCAATCTAACAAGTTTTATGTGTTAGCCTCTCATTCACTAGGGTCTCTTAGAGCGTTGATAGGTCTAATTACTCTGAGAGACTAACTAGTTTGATAAGTTCCATATGATAGCCTCTGATTCATCAAGCTCTCATAGGGCTTTGACACCTCTAGGAGACTAACTAAATTGATAAGTTATACATATTAACCTCTCATTCACCAAGATATTTTAGGGCTATGATAGCTCTAACACCTTTGGATACTGACTAGTCTAATAGGTTCCATGTCATAGTTTCTCATTCATTGATCTCTCTTGGGGCTCTAATAGCTCTAACATCTTTGGGATATTGACTAGTTTAATAATTTTTGTGCACAAACCTCTCATTCATTTAGATCTCTTTGGGATCTAATAGTTGTCACACCTCTAAGAGACTGACTAGTCTAACAAGTTATACATAGTAGCCTTTCATTCATGGGGATCTTATAAGATCCATGAAAAGTGACTAAGTTATAAAAGAGCCACATAATCAAATGAAATATTATTAGTTTTATATTAAACTCCATGAAATGCCAAGTAAGATTCCAAGGTGACATCATCTTGAGAGAACCTATATAGTTTTAACTCTATGAAATAACACAATTAGCATAAAATATTCTAAGTATGTCAAAACTTTCATAGTGAAACATAGAAGGGTTAAACTATTATGGACACAATTTGTTGTATAGATATTTATGAGGACCATTCACTTGTTACAAATGTTATGAATGTTATGAAATACTTAGTTGATCAAGGAAAAATAGTGTTCAAGGTTTTATAGGGTTCAAGACCAAGTGCAAGAAGATTTGAGCTCTGAAAAACTTATGAGTTGAAATTTTTAAAATGGGTCTCATTTTCTTCTATGAAATGGGGTCATGTTGGCAACAAACAATGATGACTTTATAAGGAAAATCATGCCAATGTTTAGAACCCAAATTATGATCTTTCATTATTGAACTATCAAATAAGAAATAAAAGCTTATTTAGATAAACCTAGAGAAAAATTGATTAATTTTTCTTCAATTGACAACATATTGTGATCTAACTTATTCAAAGTGTCATTTTGTGTAAATAGTGATTTATTATTTTTCGTTACTACTTTGAATCCACTAGGAAAGTTTGGACACATCTCAGGCACTCAAAGCTCCTTGAAAGGTAATTATTTGCATAATTTGGATAATAAAATAAAATATTAAGCATTTATCTCCTACCATCCATGCATTTATATACTTGATAGATATTACTTTGGTCATATTCTAGGCCTTGTTCCTTTATCAACTAAGCCAGAAAGCATGTGATGGAAATTTCCCAAATCACTCTTTCTTAGAAAGAAACTTAACATTTTCATGAGATTTAGACTTTATTTTATTTTGATGTTTCTCTAATTTAATCTATGAGGGTTGGGTACCAATGTTTCTAAGGATTAAAAATGGTTCAATGATCTCTTTGCACCAAGAAGATGCTTTAATTGCTCAATGATTTTACCTTTATCAGTATGTTCCTTTTTTAAGTTTAGTGATGAAATTTGTTATAATAGATATTTTCTTAATTTTATTTCTTAGTTTTAAATTGGTGACCCTTAATCCATTCATTGTCTCAATAAACGTTCTTTTTCTTATCACATTATTTAATACTGGTAGCTCACCCTATATCTTTCAATTTTGGAAATGCATTTTCAGTGCCTTGTTAACTTTGAAGTGATCAAGGTTGACAATATGAGGACTAATGCTTATATTTAGCTCTTTTTTTCAAAAATAACTACCTCTAAGTCTATATAATGAGAACAAGAATAAATTACTACAAGCTTAGCAAGGGTAAATGCATGGAAAATAAGGGAAATCCCCTAAAGCAAACAACCCAAACAAAACAAACAAAAAGTAAGAACAAAAAACCAAAAAATTAAAATAGAACAAAATCAAACACACACAAAAATCAAACTAACTACAATCTAATCTATTATATACATCACCAACCTTTACCTAGGGGGATATTCTAAAATTGTATTGAAAGGGATAGTCAAGAAGTAGTGCTTCAAAAACTATCCATTCATAGGTAGTGGGAGATTGTTTCCTTCAAGGTCTTTCAATCTAAATGAGTTTTTCCCCAATATTTTAGAGGTCTATTATGGTAAAATCTAGAGTGGATCAAACTTGGAATGTTGTCCCTTTTTTATGATCTTTATCCCATAGTAGGAGTAGGACTAGGATTTGAAAGGATTTAACCTTAGCTATATTATCAAACCATCTTTTGATAATTATTTGATGCCTATTGAAGAAATGTAGAGATTATTCTCACACGTATTCTAATTGGATGATGTACAACAACCTTAAGTCTACTTTCCCATCATTTTCCATGTATTCTTTCACAAACTTGTATGTGGGTAGCTTGAGGGTTATTGGGAATATGGGTTCCAAACCATACACCAATAAAAAAGGTTAACTTTTGAGGATTTATTTATATCTAGTGCATTCAACCTAATGAGTATACTTCAATGATGAATTATAGTCCCTAATCTTATTTTCTATGGATCTATTTATTTCATCAATCAGGTTCTTATTATTTGAATCAAAAAAATTATTCACTTATGGGTATTAGTTCAATGATAACCTCAAGGTAATGTCATTATCATAAGCCCATTCGATGAGATCAGATAATTATAATTTAGGTTTATTATCATAGACTACTTAAGTTAGTGTTCTAAACTAAGTAATTAAGTTTTCCTCAAGGAATTTGATGACTTATTTGGTTGTGTTGTTTCTATTTCCACCACCTCTATCCACCTTATAAAATAATAAGTGGCTATAAGTATTAATCTATGGCTCATTAATAAATTGAGGTTGATAAATCCAATGAATTCAAGTTCACATTGAGTAAAAGGATTCTATTATATCACATGATGGATGGGAGTTACTACATGAACTTCATTCTTGATGAATATCTAGCATTGATGGCATGTGAAAATATGAGCATGGGCATCTTGTAAGATAGTGGGCTAATAGTATCTGACTCACTAAATTTTGTGAGCACTTATGGTCCCTAAAGGGTGGCCATTGCCTATATTCTCATGAAATCAAATTATGACCTATTTAGCTTCTTGTGTTGATAGAGATTTGAGATAGATAACTTAATAATTATTTTAGTAAATCACTCCTTTCTTTAACATGTAGTGGATTAATTGAGCATAAGGGCTCTTTTATGTGTGTGGTTTAGTCTTGGAGGAGGATTTTAATAAAGTAAATAGTGTACAATTGGATCATACTAGTCTTTATGGACCATTTATTATTGGTCCAATTACATCACAATCATCCTTGGGTTAATTTCAATGATCAATTAAGTAAGACCTTGGTCAAGCCAGCTTAATAGGTTTTATTTCAAGATCATACTCTTGCATTTTTTCCATCCATAAACCTATACATTCTCTTAAATCATTATGTCCCAACATGATTTTTATATTTAGGTGTGGGAAAATGGCATTCATTTGTTTCTGAGAATGTAGTGCCTAAACTTCTTCATAGATTTGACCAAAGTGTAGGGATGCTTGTCTAAGGTAGACTAATTAATTTCTATGTCCTTCAATTTATTTATCATAAAATATATTAGGTGATCATATTTATCTTATTTTTGGGTGATAATCATAGTGATGGTGTGCTTTGAATAAAAAGAGTAAAGGTAAAAATCCTTCATGTAGTATGGACTGATTAAGTGCTTGCATGATGGCCTCATTAATTTATTGAAAGGATTTCCTAACTATAGGAGTCTATTCCACCTTTTATTACTCTTTAAACATTACATTCATAGGTTTAACAATCTCAATAAAAATAGATATGAATTTACATGCAACATTAATCTTACCAATAATGACTTAAGCTCCTTTTTAGTATTAGGTAAAATTATTATATAAATCACATTAGCATACTCAGGGTTGATAGAAAGTGATGACATGATAAATTATCTTACCTTACATCACACTAAATATGCTTTCCTTTGGGTTGAGAGAAATACCATACCTCCTACATCTTTCAAATACCTTATGGATATGGTGAACATGATCAGACCTACATGTTGAAAAAATACTTAAGTCATCCATATAAATAATTATGAATTTACTAATTAGACCTTTAAAAATAAATTCCATGGCTCTGTACAATGTGGATCTTATATTGATGAGGCAAAATGGCATCTATTTGTAAGCATTAGTGCCCCACTTGGTTATAAAAGCAATCTTGGCTTAGTTTTCTAGGTTGACCAAACTTTATTGTATCCTAAGAATCTATCCAAGGAGGACATCATTTGGAATCCACTTACCATCTAAATTACCTCATAAAAGGCTGGTAAAAGATAGTTATCCTTATCAAAATCTTAGTATAAGTTTTTTAAATCAACACAGTCATATTTTTCCATTATTTTTATGAACTAGCACTAGATTAGCTACTCAATTAGAGTGATGTAATAGGAATATGGTCCCAACTAAGAGGAGCTTGTGAAATTCCTTATGTATAAGTAGTTATAAGATTAGGTTCACATGCCTTTACTTTTTTTTTAAATTATTTTGGTTCCTTTAAGGGGAATATTATGGGTTATTACACTTGGTTTGAAGACCTTGAGGTCTCCATAAGCCTAGAAAATAACATCCTTGTATTTTAATAACAACATTTTGAGTTATTCAATTTTGGTAGGAGTGCAATATAGGCTAATATGAACATCTTGGGGATAGTCTGGTGATCTCATATTAATTTTATTTGAATTTTGTTCCATATATATTTATTTCTTAGGTGTTTGAATAAACCTATCAATATCCAATATCCTCTCAAAGGGGATCATTCCCTTTGGAACTCAATTTTATTTTAAGTTCATATGCCATTCAGGTCACATAATTCATCCTCGAGGTTGTCTAGTTTTACCACATATATAACTTGGGTCTCAAATACCCCCAAGTTATTAAGTAACTCTAGAAATTTGTGGCTATTCTCAAAGACCTAGAAGTTCTTCACATTGTCAAGGACTAAAGGATACGGGATGAGTTCTATTGAAAATTTTTGTAATCATGTGTCATATTTTCAATAAATCTTTCCAATTTATCAACCACCTGATTTTATTCTCTATGAATATGGATGATGTTGAAAGTATTCAACATTTCTATTATATCCCTACCCTATGTTTATACTTCCTCAAATAGGACAACTTACATTAGAATTTTCTCCTGACTTGGTTCACTACTAGGTCAAAATCCCCAAATATTTTGAGCACTTTGACCTTATGTTTAAATTTGAATTGTATTCTTAAGATCAAGGTTTCATATTCTTCAATAGATTAATACAAGTGTTGTCACTCCTAAAATATAGTCTCAGGACGCACCTATGAGATTAGGTGCACATAAGAGACTTAGGTGACAATAATGGACTTGTGTCCTCTAGTTTTAGGATTGTTTTTGAGACAATAAAAGTCAAGAATCATATATATTAGGATCTATTAAATATCCTACTTGTAAAATATCTACAAGAGACACAATCCTACCACCACATGCTCAATACTAGTTTTCTCACTGATACATAAAAATCCTTTACTTATAGCCAAACTAATTTAAATATATTAAAGTTATGAGCTCTACTTACATCATTTCAATTTTAACATGAGATATTTTTTCAAGTTTTAGGCATGAATATATATATAAAAATCACAAAGGATGGGCAACAATTTTAAAACTAATGATGGGTCAATGGATTCCTAGTAGCCTTCCTTTACTTCAATTCATAATTTCTAAATATGGGGATAAAGATAAATTGACATCAAATAAAATAACCAAAAAAGGGGAGAGAGGGTAATGCAAAAAAGAGGAACTCTCTAAACGAACGGTAACACTAATGCTTCAAGAACTATAATGTGCCAACTAAAATTATACCATTGTATGCCAAGTTTCATGTTGGTCTGGGTTTAGTCACATAAAGAGATAATCTAAGGGAAAAGGTTAAATGCTTGATTCTAGGATTCCTTTAAGGAATAAGTGAAAACCAACCTATATTTAACTATACACGCATCCTTATATACTTCAAATTAAGTGAAAAGAATCAAATAACCTAACTATAATAGAAAACACTCATCTTATTTAATGCATAAAAACATGAATTACAATCCTCTAATATTAGTTAATCCATTTAAAAAAGAAATAAAGTGGAAGGTTACCATGAAAACTAGATGCATTTAAATATAAAAACCAAATTTATGTTGATATAATTATGCTTGTTTACAATAAAGTCAACCCTCTCAAAATATTTGATAGTAGTATATATAGAAGAGAAATGAGACCTATCTTCTAGTAACATGTTTTTTCACTATAGGCCATCAAGACATGATATGGTTTTAATATAATTATAAAAAAAATTGATATTCCCATAACAAGCAAAATAAAATTCTTAGGTCCCACTAAGAGAGAATCAAGACAAATTTAAAGGTGAGCCACTTCCCAATTGTTTGGGATGTGACTCCTCAATTTCCAGTGTTATCACCACTAAGTTGAATCTTTATCCATCTTGTCAAGGTTCATAGGTATCTCTTGAAATATTACCTTAGACTAAAATAATAACCACTTATGGACTTGGAGTGGGGTATTTAGGGAAACCCTCACCTTAGACACCTAGCTGATGTTAACTATTGATTAGGTTTCCAACTCTAGTATCATTTTAACCCTAGCCCATTGGTTTTCACCACTTTCCTTTGCATAACTTGGTTGAATTGGTTCATGTAGACTTTGAATTCCTCTTTGTAAATCAATGTGTCATCTAGGTGGAGCAAAAGATTTATTTTGGCCTATTTTAGATAGGTTGGCATCCACTCCTTACTTTTTTTGAAAGGCTTGATCACTATTTACACCATAGCCAACCACTCTCAATTTAAGTCCTCATTTTCTTTGAATAAGTCTAGAAAAGGTTTAGGTTTGCTATATGTGTGATATTAATATCTAATAACATGCCCTTATGAATAACCATAACAAGCTTTTTACACTTACTATTCAGGTGGACAACCCTCTCCAAATATGTTTGAGTGTGTTAGAGGTGTTTTTTTATCATGGATGGGGCTATAGTCACCTTTCCCAAAGTTAAAAATAGTTATACAAAGGATTCTATAATAGGATCAATCAACCTTACTAGGAAATTGATCATCACCTATAATATAAGTACTCTAACATGTTCCTTCATGTCTTCCATAAGCTTCTTATACATCTCATTGGTAGCTTAGACCACTGATACATGGTCTTTGACCACTTTTTCCTCCCCATCGAGTATCCCCACTTTGTTTATATAGAAGAGGTCATGATCAAATTTCCATAACACTTGATATACTTCTAGATTGAACCTATGTGTAATAACTCTCTTCATACTCCTGGTCTCTTTATAAAATTCTCATTATACCTCTAAGTCACCCTAATATATCATTTTTGGTCTTTGTGTTTTGATAGGTGTTAGGGGCCTGACCAAGCTTGGGTCTACATTAACTCCTTAGGTAGTTGAAAAGGATGAAGGTGGGGTGGGAAAGATATAGGTAAAGGGTAGAGGCCTAGGAGGAGGAAGAATGGTTGAAGAGGAATGAAGAAATAAATAAAGGAGTGGATGAGGGGGGCATGAGAGAAAAAGGAGGAAGGATGAATGTGGATCCCTAAGGGAACAATTGGGCATGCCATTGGTTAAGGGTGATGTTAACTTGTGGACTAATGGCACATAAGAGAGAGGTGTTTAATAAGAACAAGGAAACTAGTTGGTTAAATATAAATCTTTTAGGGATTGAGATGATAAAAAAGGAGGACTAAGAGTAATGGGAGGGGCAAGTTGAATAGAAGGCTGAGAGGGAGCTACCTTTTTCCTTTTCTTGGATATCTTGCCTCGGTCAGTTAGAGATATAGTTATAGCTACAATAATAATGGTAGAAACTAAAACATGAATGGGGGGTATGATAAAAGATACCTTCTTATTCCTCTTAGGAATCATGCCTAGATCCACTAGTACTATAGTAGTAGAGGGAATTATGGTGACAACTATTTATAAAATAACCTATGGAGTGGGAGGAGTAAATATAGGTGATGTAAAGCTAAGAGTCCTCTGAACTATGCATATAGATGCACTTGTCATTGAGGTATCCATTAGGATGGTTAAGGTCGGGAGATTAGGAGGTGTTCTTGTTGGAGGATTAGCCAACAAAATTTATGTCATGGTAGCCATAATGTTTGTTGAATTTATAAACTTGGGATCCATGGAGATCTAAGAACTTCTTAGAGTTGTATAATTTACCTAAGATGAGCTAGATACTAGGGGATGAAGTCCATACAAATTATATTCTTAGATACCAAAGGTGGGTCATGGGGATTCTTATGGGTGGAATCAGTGAAGTGAATGGGTATTGGGAAGTAAAAACATTGAACATGGTTGAATCCAAGGGTACTTGAATGAATTGGGTAGAGGTAATAATAGAAACTAGGGGAGGCCTCATCAAAATAGACCTAGTAGGAGTAAAAAATCCTAGAGGTGGTCCCATGGGTTGCTAAGGCATGGTGGTAGTGGGGGAAGGAATATCCAGTGGCACATATCATTAGTCCCACTTTGGGCTTGATTCAAGGTTGATGTATATGTTGAAATACAACACTTTCACCACCTACAGTTGAGTGACCCATAGAAGTGGAGGTGGTAGAACTAGAGTTGAGACAAGGGGAGGCAAATCTCATGGAGGTGAAGACACCATGACCCCTTGTATTATTCTCCTAGAAATGTGGGGCATAGTTTCCTAAACATCCTCTCTTATTTGAATTGGCATAGGCCCTAGGGATAGTTATGGTGGATGTAGTTATACTAGAAGAGCCTATGGATGTCACATTGACCTTTATTTAGGGACTAGTCTAGATCGGGATCATTTTCCTTTCTTTTTTTCCACTTATACTTGTGTTATTACTTCACCACCATTGTTTATATTGATATGAATATCATCATCCTCATGAGGCTTATGGTGATATGTGATATTAATCCTAGCCACATATTTTACCACATGAGCATTAATAACCCTATGGGGATCTCATTCTCTATGATTTACCCTTACCAAGGCATATGAATTCATATTCTACACCATCTTCTATATTGAAGGTAGATTATTATATTCATGATGACAAATAAAGATTGGGAAATCTAGGCACACCTTATGATAGTCATCAAGAGAGTAATTCATGACACCCTTGACCAACTAATAATAAATATCTTACTTTATGAGGTGATTTGAGACTTGATAGGGTAAGAGGAGAGGGGATTATTAGATACCCTCCACTAAAATGATGGTGTGATCACTATAATACCAGTAGGATCCTATGGGTAGGAGTATCCTTCTTATATTCTCTAAGATTCAAGGCAAGGGTCACTCATTAATGGCCATGTAGACCATAGGTAGAAGACTAACGGATGTCTAAGATGTGGATCTTATAATGGTACACGTATAACTTATAAAATACCACATGAACCATAAGACCAAAAGGGGTCCATGGTAGAAACATATAAGGCTTGAATGTGAGGGTGGCACAAACTATGTCCATAAGATAGCTCATCATGTGAAAGTTTCCATGTCCTCTAACCTCATTGACACCCTTGACTAGGTTGAAATTGGTAAGGCTTCTAAGGTCTGGTATTTATTTCCCCTCGAGGATGATGTTGAGTAGGTGCACCTAGAGAATGTTAACATATGTAACATCCTTCACTCTAAATAATCAATTCAATAGGGTCATCCCAATGTGAACTCCTTCTTAGATTATTTTGATGGGGTAGCCATTGATTTCATCCCTTTTACTCCATCAGTCTAAATCAATAGTTCAATCTTGGAGAACCCCATATATTTCGTGTATATCGGTCCACACATTTATTATGTTCTAGTCATAAACCAAGGTTTACTCTAGGATATTATCATATTTCTTGAAGGTATATCTATAAATTTCTATAATTTTATTTTGGTACCCCACAGTATACTAGGTCCTAGGTAGCGTTATGTATGTGTACCAAAGAATCCAAGGAAATGTATTAGTCACTTGTTAGTAGAATAAACATCAATAACAGGCATAAGATAAATCATTCCCAAGCCTAGATATTTTGTGGATAATAAATAAAAATCAAAAATCAAAACACAACTATAAAACAAAAGATAAATTCCCTTTTACCCTCCTTGTAACTCCAAAGTCACTTGTTGGGTAGTTGGCTTGCTCAGTTTATGTGTGCAATAGAGTATTTTGGTCAATGAATTTACCTTGTGGGTAACACCTCTCCTTTCCCACCTATGTCTTGGATTTATTTTTATTGGCTTAGCTTGGCTTGGTTTGGTGTGTCTATCTATCTCTTAACAATTTAGCATTATAACTTTAGATTGAGAGCTTGTTAAACAATAGCCTTAGCACTTGTATTTTTAGGTTCTCCAACTAACCTTAACTCATATTTATTTAGGCTAAATTTAATTATGATTAGGTTTATGAGGGATGATTAATTAATATTTGGGATATATATCCCATTTATTAAGCATGGCTCTATTTTTGAATTTAAGGATTATTATGGAGATATTTTCAATTCTTTGACTTTGAGGATGATGACATCATCATGACCTCAATTTTATTGAAATTTCCTTTTTTTTAAACTTATATTAATTAATTTCATATGTAAATTTCATCTACATAATTAATTGCATTTGCTTATTTAATTAATTCTACTTAGGTTTTTGCATTTTAGGAATTGTTTAAGTGCCCTGCATAATGGGTCCAAAGGCCAATTTGTCAATTTTCTAGGTTACAAATTGATTGGAGATGAATCCATGGGAGGTTATTGTTGCATATAGTATAATACCTCAAATAGGTATGCCTCAACATGATTCTAGGCACTAATATCTAATGTGTAAATGAAATTGGGAGATTTAGTGATTCTTAGGCTTAATTTACATAGTTTGGTAGAAATCAATCTAAAGTTTGGTTTAGACACAAATGTGGCCAAAATGGGGTGTCTATATTTTTAATCTATTTGATAATGTTTTGAAAGACATATACATAATAACATCTTCTCAAAGAATGAAAAATTCATTAATGCCTTGGCTATTACCCCACAGGGTGATGGATGAGCTTGGATGCCCGCTTGAGGGATCAGGTAGCAAATATAGTCATCAAGCATTCCCTAAAATAGAAGAAAATGAAAAAATCTATAGGTAATAGGTGTGTAAATACTAATTTTCCCAAAGGCAATTATAATTAGTGGTAAAGTAATTTACCCCAGTAGAGCAGATGGGTGGAAATAATGATTTGTCCAAAGGTAATTATAATCATTGACATATAAAAAATGCCCTAGTAGGGTAGATATAACCATGATACAATTCAAATTTACCCTATTATGGTGGATATGATTAGTGAAGGTATAAATAATTTTCCTTGTTATGGAAAATTGGTAAAGGGAGCTTACATACTAAATTCATGCTCACAGACTATCAATAAGCTAGAATAAAGGATAGGCATGAATGTGGGATACCTACTAGTATAGAGATGCATATCTTAATTATTAGTGATTACTATTCATTTATTATTTTATTACTTTATGTTTGGGTGGTGTTTGGGATATGTCAGTTGTGAACAAAGAGAATTACTTCCCATTGCATTGCTTGATAGATCCATTGGCCTAATTTTTGTTGTAACTTGTGATATTATGCATCATAGCTATAGAAAACTATAATAAAAATGTGTATCCTAATAATAGAAATCTTAGTTTAAATGAAAATAAAAATCATTTAGGTGTAAGATACAAAAAATCAAATCCCAAGTGAATATAATGCAATAAAATAAGTTTAGGAATGAACACAAATTCACAACGTAACTACAATATATGGTTAGTCAAGACTCAAATGCAAATAAAGTGTAAGAATCTTATGGGAATTGAGGGAAATGGAAACACAAAAACATAATATAAATTCAAAAATTAAATAACTCAAGCCCAAGTTGTGAGCAAGACTCAAGTGTAAATTAATTGTCCTTAGACACACAACATGCAAAAGGAAAAACCATAAAGCAATAAATAAATTACTCTAAGGTGCATGAAATAAATAATTAAGCTTAAATAAATGCATTAAACAAATTATTTCAAGAAAAAATAATAGAAAACCTAAGTTAAGACAAAAAATGAACAACTAATCTAATTTTTTTTGCATGTATAACATAAGTGTTATGCTCGGCACAAGAGGTTGCCCCTAGGCTATAGGGAACAACACTATTAGAGCAGTCAGGGGAAAAAAAGAATAAGGAAGGGGTGGTTGAAATTACTCTAGATGAACTAGGAAATTTTATGTTTCTTACATAGTCCCATGGACATGAGGTCCAACATGAACTTTAGGCCAAATGTAGTTCTCCTAGGATATGGGACAGAAGAAAATGGTGATAAGAAAAATAAATTGCTTAGATAAGAAAATGGGAATTGGATCCTAAAATGGAGAGAGCATATAGTAAAGAGAAGGTTGTGCTCAAAATCATGAAATAATCAAACACAAAAAAAACTTTTTAAACTACAAGAGTGTGGTTTAAGCTAAAACCCCACCAAAAGATAATAGACAAGCACTCACACATGAACTTGGTTCATAATTCTTACTATGCCTAAGATTGAGAATGAGAATAAGATTATAAAATGGAAAGAGATTAAAATTTATATGACTCAAAAAATGGTGAGAGCATAAATAAATTAAAAAATGATGAGATAATTTTAGAGACAAACCTAGAGGAAGGAATGATCGTAGAGAATGGTGAATAAAATTAATCACCAAAATTGGCTGAGCTGACTCCAAATGCAGTAGGTAATTAGATTATAACTACATAGTCACATGGACACAAGGTCAAATATGGACTTCAAGGATAGTGTGGTTTTCTAAAAAATGTAAATAGGTTAATAGAAATGGTCATGATAAAATCCATGAGAATGCTTTAGTTATACTTGTTGACTAGGAGATACACATCCAGAGTGGTAAGGACACAATCTGAATGGCCCAATGTTGAAGGTTGAAATGGTTTTGGGTTTTTTTATGCATCTCAACTCAATAGATAATTACAAGACATAGAATAGGATAAATCTTAAAATGACAAGAGAACTAATTAAAATTACTTAGATTACTCACAAAATGGTGAGAGCATGGAAAAATGGGTGATCGAGATGACCTCAATGTAAACTAAGTGCTACCTAAATATTCCTAAAGGACCTCAAGTCAATGTAGTTCCATCTTATATTAAATAATCTAATTAGATAACAAAAAAATTATGAATAGGCAAATGGAAATGTATGGCATAGTGATGTAACAATGTGGGTAGAATAAGTTGTTCCTAGGTTATAGGAAACAATGGCATAGGGTCAGTGATATTAATTTTCCCAAAGGTGAGTATAATTAGTAACACAAGTAATTAAATAAAATGTGTTAATAATGAGGGATGAAATTTCCAAACCACTATCATAATACCCCAGTATACTGCTTCGTTCTAAAAAAATGTGATCAATGAATCACAAGACTAAATTAACTATTGAAACTTCATTTGTATCCAATCACTGAAGGTGCCAAAAGTACCAATGGATTAGAACCAAGGTAAAAAATGGTGGGTAGGAGAGGGTAAACAACTTTGAAAAATATGGAAAGGTACAAGATTAATATTATATAGTATGGTATAAAGAAGGTGATATTGCAGTACAATATAAACGATCCTCATAGACAATATCTCGAGTCTCTTTAAGTGAAATAATTCTTGAGATGTATTATGTTCATCAATTCATCAAGTTCATCTCTTTCTAATTTAGCTAACCTATATGATCTAGAGCCATAGTTATAAATAATCACATAAGGTCCTATCCAATTAGGCTTGACCTTGCCCTTATTTTTCTTGGCAATAGTGTTATTTTGGTTTTCTTTAAGCACAAGAAGACCAAACTTGAACTCTATATGCTTCACCCACCTATTATACTGACCACATAACCATTTATAGTATGATTTAATGTTATTTATAGTATCCATGAATTTTTCATCCAATAGTTATAGCTCTTATAGATGAGCTACTATGTAATCCTCATCATCAAGGATATGTTTCAATGAAATTAGTAAAAAAGGAAACTTAGCCTTGACTAAAGAATGGCCTTAGTAACATAAACAAGGTAATATGGTGTGGATACTATTGGAGTGTGATAATTAGTATGGTAGGCCTAGAAGGAGTGGAAATTTTTTAAGTATCAATCATAACCAACATCATTGATAGTCTTCTTTAAAATATTGGCAATGGTCTTGTTAGATGCCTTTATTTGGCCATTACCTTGCAGGTAATATGCAATGGAAAATTTTTGGGTAGTATTAAACTTAGCAAAAAGTGATTTGACATCCTTATTCTTAAAAAAACTATTATTATTAGATATAATGTCAGATGTACCATAACACCAAATGAGATGGTTGAGGATGATTTTAGAAATTTGTTTATCTGTCACATAAGGGGTATATCTTCAACCCAATTAGTGACATACTCAATGGCATTAAGGATATGCTTATGGCCATCTAAGGAGGTAGGGTTAATATTCCATATGAGATCAAGTCCCCATGTTGAAAATGGCCATGGAGTGGTCATCAACTTGAGTCTTATGTATAGATCATGAATCAAATTTATATGCTTCTGACATTGATTACATCTCTTAACATAAGCAGTTGCATCTACTTACATGGTCGACTAGTAAGTAACAATACATATGATATTTTTGGTAAGGATAGCCCACTATTATGAGCCCCAAAAACTCCTTCATGAATTTCCCTCAACACTAATCCATATTATATAAAATTTAAACAACAAATCAAATTTACATCAATGCTTATTCGGTGAAGTGTAGGTTTACTTAAGGTATAACAAGAGGCTTGGTGTGTGAAGGCATTTTGATTCTTATGTGAAAGGTCTAGTAGAAGGATTTAGTTTTGGAGGTAATTATATAATTCAAAGTACCAAATATAACCTAGGACTAATAATATCACATATCATTTTAATGGTCGAGGGTTCATGAGCAGGCGCTAGAAGATGTTTAATGAGGAACTGGTAGTCTCTTTCCTTATCTATGTTTTGGAATAAAGAACCAATTATATACATGAAATATACCATCTTGTTATTGGCCCTAGGTATATGTTCAAACTTAATGTGAGTAATATGTTGCTTGAGAATGTCCAACATGGATTTTTAAGGTACTATATTATCATCTTTGGTCTAGAATTGGTGTGTAACCTAATTAATGATGAGTTATGAGTTATCATAAACCAATAGATGAAAAACATTCCATTATAATGTTTGGTGAATCCCTAAAATGAGTGTTTTATATTTATCCATGTTATCGGTATAAGAAAAATTGATACAAAATGATTTGGGAATTAGATCCCCCTATGGCTTTATGAATAAAAAACCTGCCCCTATCCCATGATATGTGAAGGAACTATCAAAATGTAGCTTCCATGACTAATCTTAAAGAGATGTTTCTTCTATAGTCATAATGGACTCATCTAGAAATGTAAAGGTAAGTGGTTAAGTATATGATATGGGAGATTCAATAAGATGATCTACAAGTACCTATCCCTTAATGGCCTTTTAATTGACATATTAAATCTTAAACTCACTTATGAGCATGATCCACTTATCCATTTGGCCTTGTAAATATATTTATAATAGTAAATACTTGAGTAAATCTACTTTGGAAATGACTACAGTTTTGTTATTAAGTATGTAATGATGCATCTTCTAGGCTATAAAGACCATAACTAAACAGGCTTTTTCAATAGGCATATAATTATGTTCATGTGTTACAAGTGTGTAACTTAGATATTACACTACATGTTCCTTCCCATGTTGATCATGTTAGGCCAAAATTTCCCCTAGGGCATCGTTAGTGCCATATAGGTAAAATAAAAATGGCCTTCCTAGCATAGGTGGTAGTAGAAAAGGTGGATTGGCTTTCTTTCAAGTACTCTAAGGCCTTATATAAATCTTCATTACATGAAAAGGTAGAGCCTTTATTTAGAAAATGATTGAATGGGTGATATTTATCGACCAATTATGAAATGAAGCATATGATGGATTGTATTTTACCCTAAAAACTATGGAGCTACTTCAAAGTAGAAAGTGGTGACATCTCAATAATGGCCCAAACTTTGACAGTATTGACTTTAATGCCTTGGTGATCAAAAATAAAGCCTAATATTTTTTTTTGAAGTGACACCAAAGACACCCTTTTTGGGATTGATATGAACCTTATCCTCATGAAACCTCTCAAATATTCTCCATAGTAGATTGGCTGGTTTGCATGGGTCTCAAATTTACCTAGTATGTCATTAACATAGTATTTGACAATATCATGCATTATGTCATGTAATATAACAATCATGGCCATTTATTATGTTTACCCTACATTATTGAGGACAAAAATCATGACTTGATAGAAAATCATTCCCCAAAGAGTGGTAAACATTGTCTTGTTTTGGTCCTTTAGTGTAATATTGATTTGGTTATATCCTAAAAAACCATCCATGAGGAAAAGCATTTCATACCCAACTGTGGATTCAAAAATCATATAGATTTTCAATAGAGGAAATTCATCCTTAGGGAAGACCTTGTTAATGTCTCAAAAATAAATGCACAACCTGATTCCTTTTGGCTTTTTTCTAATCAACACAATATTAGAGATCCACTCCAAATAATTAATTAGCCTATTACATCCTACATTTAAAAGTTTCTCCAGTGCTTTTTTGACCAATATGGAAATGTAAGGATGAATTTTCCTTGGTTTATGCTTAACCAGTTTAGCATCTACATGAACTATAATATGATGTAAAACCAATGATGGATCTAAACATGGCATATCAAAGTAAGCCCAAGCAAAATTGTCCATGAAATCTCTGAGAAGAGCTATAATAACTTCGTGTTCTTATTCAATGAGGTATGCACCTAATTTTATCCACTTGGGATCATCTAGAGTCCCAACATTAACCTCTATAGTATCATCTACAAGGAGAGTAGAGTTATCTTTGATAATAGTCGACAAATATGTAAAATGGTTGGCAATGGCAAAGTCCTTTGGCCAAACTAGTTCTTCAATTTCTCTTAAACATAATGAATCTAAATCTCTTAATCATGGTAAGAGCCATGTAATAAACACATTAGGGCACTCTCTAATATTTTGCTCAAAATCATGATGTTCTTTATATTGATTTTAGACTTAGAAGTAAGTTTGTTATTGGTGGTCTCCTGAGCTTCACTTGACAATGAGTGAACATCCCCATCTAATAGTGCTTGAAGAACATTTTCACCAAGAGACTAGCATTTTTATTTACTTTTTGCCTGGTCCAAAAGTGCCTCAAAGATTTTTCACTTTGGGACCTTAATGTTTTATTTTTTTTATTTTTGGCTAAGGGTGTTCACCTATTCTCTAAAATAGGCAGTAAGATCCAATTTGATAGAGAACCCTTATTTATGGTCTCCCAAAGGAACATTGTCTTTTGGGACCAAAAAAACACAAAAGGCCTCATCATTCTCAAAATCATCTATAGGTACTATGGATTTTTATTAGTCCTAGTCTATAAGTTAAGGATGATAAAGGGTAGGTGGGGAATGATAAATCACTGGCAAGATGGTACAAATGGTATAAGGGTCAAATAAGTTGGTATTATCTAGGTCTTCATATATGCTATGGTCTAAGTCTACTTCACTATCAGAATCATTATCATTGTTCATTGTTGTAGGAACATGAATTAGATAGGTGGGGTCACCACCAAGTAGATTAAATCCAAGACCATGAGTTCCTTTGTACTTTATTATATAACTAAGCTTGATAGTACCTTGTTGATGTACCCCTAGGCCTTTGCATTCATAATCTTGGTTTTCCATAATCCTATTAAGGATGGGATACTTTTTTATTTGGAAGTAATTAACTAAATTATCATCGTATAACTAGGAATTCTCTTTAACAAGTGGGTCCTACTCTTGGACAATAGCTGGTGTGAAAATAATGGGCACTAGACTATGAAGTTTTCCTTTTCCCCTTTTTCATCATTCTATGCATATTGGCTTATCTTGGGACCTTCCATAAGTCTTAGGGTTTTATGGAATCTTAGCTATATGGAAGGTATCATGGGTAAAATACTCTCCTAGACCATTGTCCAAAATGGTAAAGTGATTATAAATTTCAATAGGAGGTGTATGTGAAATTGAGGTAATGATGTTAGGGTCTATACAATTAGTCTCTGGTAATTTAATAAGTATATATTTATCTTTATCCTTCTTTAGTACTGGATCTAGATCAAAATAGTAATTATAGATTTCATATTTGGCCTCCAAATGCTTGTATTATTGATATGATTGTAAATCTCAATGGATAGTTACCTCCATCTTAGAATGAGGAAAATTGATACATTGGTGCAAAGTTGAAAGTAGTGAATAGATTTTTTATATCCATGGTCTACCCAAAATCAAATTGTATGATATATCCAAATACAAAACATGAAAAAGTGTGTCATGGGTTAAAGGCCTAATGCCCATTAACAAACTGATTGTTCCTTATGATCCCCACTCTTTATTATCATAGGCCTTGATAGTAATGGTCTTTGGCTGAAGGTCAAATATTTTATATCTTAGATGCTTGATTAACTTCAAAGACATAATATTAAGTCCTGATCCATTGTCTATGAGGATGTGTTTAACTTTATGTCATGTTATGATAGATTTAATGTACAATGGTTTATTATGGAGAGGGTTGAGGGATGACATATCACTTTGGTCAAAGGTAAATTATTAGACTAGGGCTAGGTGTCTACCCAAATCTTGGAATTTTTATAGTGTAATGTCATTAGGCACTTGAGATTAGCTTAGGATTTTAGTAAGGATATTATTATGGATGGTATATTTATGCAACAAATCAAAAATAGAAATTTGGGTAGGCATATTTTCTAGTTATTCCATAATATCATATGTTTTTTCCTTAAAAATGGTAATTGGATTAATTTTATCCAATATAGTGGGTTGAATTGGCTCATTACTAGATGGTTGTGGGCCTGGAATGGTTATTTTGGTTCACCATGTTGTGATTGTGCAATTTGGATTGGGTAAGGGACTATTGTAACTAGAATAAGATGGAGAGGGTCATAAAATGGTAATTCTCAATTTTTGATGCACTTAGCTAGAGTAATGGTCCAAATAAGTATTATCAACATAGGGTCTTGAGACATTAATCCTTGGTTACTATTGCACTTGGATGTGATCATAGTGTTGACCAAATTTGACTTTTACGTCAAATTGGGGCACCCCTAATAAAAAAACTTGATTTTAGAACTATAATTGGGTATTATTTATTTTCATGAGGTGTTTTATAGGTCATTTTATGTCAATTAATGTTTTATTAGCTTTGGTCAATTAGTTTTTAGGTCCATTTATCATTTTGGGTCATTTTAAGGGTTAAAAGAGGTGCATTTAATGCTTTGTATAGATTTTTTTGGAAATGTGAAAGTGTCAAAACATTATTTAATGTTCCATGCATCCATATAAGTATTATTTAATTGGAATAACTGAAATTTGTAGGTTCATCAAAAGAAAAGTTAGTTTCTTAAAGAAGGAAGAATTGGACACTTGTACAGCCTCCTTGGGATTTGTGCCATGTGGGATAGGGTCATGGGATGTAATTTAATATTATTAAGCTCAAATACACGTTTTTAATTATATAAAAGTTTTATTTATAAGCCAAAACCATTCTATCTCTTTTTCACCCTTCTTGGCATAGAGAAGTGACTTATAGGTTCTTGCTTGGTACAATCAGCATAGGGGGTTTTAGGTAAAATTATCTTATATGAATATTATAAAATAAAAGACCTAAATTTTCATATCAATTTTTTTTTTAATTATCAACTATGATTTATGAATCATATGTTTGTAGTTGGTTTTTCAAAACTACCTGCTAATTTGTATACCCTCTAGGTTTTGATTTGGTTTGGGAGATTTCATACAATCCAATTATTTAGATCACTTATAGATCATTTTTAATTCCTTATCCAATTATACACACACTTGGTTTCATGTTTCATGAGGTTTTGATATGCTAATCATCTCAATTTACAGGAGGGAACACTTTTATGTGCAAAAGGCAGTTTTCCACCATTCTCAAGAACTTCATGCTTGGATGGTGACTTCAAGGGATTGTTTTAGTTCATTTAAATGTTTTAAATTTTCATTTTTTCTATTTTTACCTTTCAATCTTAGTATTCAAGACAATTCTCCATGAGAGTGTAGTAATGAGCACTATATAATAAACTTTTGCTCATTGTCTACTTATAGTTATGGTGAAATACATACATAGAGCCTATAAAACATGTACAAAAGTGTGTGTTAAAATTTTTGAGGTCATAATGTATGTTTTATCACCATGAAGTGGTGATTAAAGTCTTCAACTGATGTAATAAGGAGGGACTATGTATTCATATGCAATAAAATGAAGGCAAGCAACCATTAGAGGGGCATCCACAGGTATCATCATGAGAATTTTCATGTTAGAAATAAGATATGCAATTCCCTTGATAATTGAAGGAGTCCATTGGAAAGTTTTGAGTATAGTTAATATAATTAGAGGACATAAAACATGCTCATTGCACATCCAATTTACTGCCTACACACCATAATAACCACCTACATGTGGTCTTGATAGAAAGTTGAAGTTCATTTTGAAGTGCTAGAGTAAACATTTGGACCTTTATTGAGGTTATAGCATGTTATATGATTTATGATAGATATATTTGGAGTGTCCATTGACAAAGTGAAATCTAGATCAATTTTTAACATGAGATTACTATTCAAGCCTCTTTTCCTTAAATATGCAAAATAGAGAACCCTTTGATTTTGTGAATTTCATGTGACATGGTGTTAGGAGCCTTTGATGTGTTCTTATGGTTTTATTTTGTTGTCCCTATCATATATAAATATTTCACAAAGTTATATTCATAAATTTATAGGGGCAGATGATAAGTGGATAAGGATTGTTGGAGGTCTCAAAATGTCCTTTAAACACACTGAAAACCTACAGTAGCATCTACAAGCTTGTGAAGAATGAGATGGTCTTTTGACACATTTAGTGGAAAAAAATGCATTAACTCATGTTGGGTATGGTTAAATGGATGAAATGGCACAAAAAATGGGTATTAGGGTCACTTTATGAGATGGATACATAGTTTTCCAAACTCTATAGACACCTACAAGTGTCCATCTAGATTGAAACGAGTACCTACAACACACACTCAAATAGTGATCCTAGCTTGATGCCTAATTAGTGCTATAGGAATCCAAGATAGATGAATACTAGCTCATGTATGCATATTTTCACTTCAAGGGATCCAAATATAATTTATCAAGCATCATGACCAAATTCATTTGAGGCCATAAGTACCTAAATTAAGGTAAAGTATAGGTAGAACATCTCAGTCTCACTAGTGACCTAGAAATTGATGCTAAAGTGGTATTTGAGAGCCCCAAAGAAGAATATTAGTTCATAAAAATTGTATGATCTTAGGGTGAACTCAAGGAGTCATTTCATAATATAATCAATCCCAAGAAGGAAATGGTAACATACAAGCAGGGCCAAAGAAAGGTAGAGTATCTCAATCAAAAGGCAGTTAGTGAAATATGGCATGTAGGTGTTATTTACATGAGCCAGGGTAAGTAATTTAATACATTTATTTTTGTATGATTATAATATAATGAATTAAATATTTTATGTATTTTAAGCCTAGATGAGGTAAGTAACACCTAAAGGTGTCCTTCCAAATAGGGTATAGTCCATGCTAAAAGGTCCAATCTAGTGGTTTAAAGTGCATTTTGAATGCTTAAATAGGGTAATATGATGAAATAACCAACTAGGAACATTCTCCATTAATTTTATGAGACTCATACACTCTAGGAAATACAAATTTACATACATGCAAAGACAAACTAGAGGTGTCTCAATCTATCAGGCAAAAATCATTTCATAGACTAAAGGTGCATATGAAAGGGTGTAAGAGGAGTTAACAAGATGAAACAACAAATGATAAATTTTAATTAAGACATGACAACCTCCACAATACATATAAAATGTAAGTAATGCCTACTTATACCTTTTGTAGCCCATATACAGCTACAACCAACTTTGACTATATGAAATAGTGAGCTAGGGGTAGAAAGTAGGTTATTTGGAATCTTTATAGTGTTTATAGACTAAATAGATAGACAATAGGTCCAAGAAATTACCCAATGGCCTTTTAAAGTGGCTTATGTACTAATAAAATTTTATAAAGGTCTAATCCATATATTATCAAGCAAGGGTCCTCCTCAATCAAAACATAGTCAGCAAACAGTGAGTGAGGGGTTGATACTTATGAAGTTGGCAATGCAAGTTGGGATGAATATACAAGATAAATAAGAGAATGAGTTAGAAATAAAATTATATAATTTTATAAAAAAAATTCAATACATAATCATACTTAAATACCTATATTTAGGGTCTATAAAACTAGCTAAACATAGTCCACTTAAGAAGCCTGCACATAATACCTTATATAAGTAGCCTGTTTGTTTATTTGAGATTTTGGAGGGTCATATGAGATGACCAAGTGCTGAATTTTTTGTGAAATTGATCATAAAAACTTTAATATGACCTTTAAACAATCATATTTTTTGATAAAATAGGGTAAGTACCCCTTTTTTATCTCAGATAGGGGGCACTTTCCCCATGCATAAACTGATAGTTTAAAGGGAATAGGATAGAAGAGTTGGACCAAGAGTTGGGAAAACATTAAGGGAAGGTGTGGAGAGTTATAATAAATAATTATAACTTTTGATAAAACCTTTAATAGGGCTTTAAAAAATAGGGTGCTAAAGAACTCCAAAGTTACAATTAAGCATGTTATGCAAGTTTTAACCTAATATCCATTTGAGAAGTCAAAACCATTTATAGAATGAGGTAGGAAATATGATAAATTATAAAAGTTTTATAATATCATTTTAAATGTGTTTTAACTATTGGGACATAGGAAAAATCATCAAAATACTATCTTGAGGTCTTAAGGTACATATAGGCTTTTAAGAATGGTGAGACCTTGAAGCCAAAGAGAGGGTCATTTTCAACTCCAGCATTAGAAGATAACTCAAATGGATTTTAAAATGTTTATATGGTTATAATAGACATGTATAATCTATTTTAATGTTGTTGAACCATCAAAAATCCATTTGGAGCCTCAAGGACAAACTTAGACCTAAAAAATGAGGAAAACAAGCTCAATGAGACTTTGATTGCTCATATCTTTCATGATGTTTTGAATGGGAGTCAAAGGAATTTTTGGAGGTCAATAGCATCTTTTAAGATCATATTTTGAGATTTTTTTGGTATTTTGGATGTTGGATCTTTATGAACCAACTTTAAGACCCAAAATTACTCTAAGACCCTACTAAACCCTCAGTTAGGACCCAATGAAAAAAGTGATCTTGGAAAGATAATATAATGGTATACTTTATCTGTTATGGTGATTGAAATTTTATATGACTCCCTCAAGCTAATTCACATGCTAGCTATCCATATGGACTTGTACAGATGGGGGTATAAATAGGGTTTTTCTCATTATTTTATGTGTTGTGTAGGCTAAATGAGGAGTTAAGAGATGAAACAAATTTTTAATGGAATATTAAGACTTAATACAACTAAAAATATTAATTTAATTCCTTGAAACAACTTATAAGTACCCCAACCAGGTGATTCAAATTATCCAGTCAAAATTGGTATATCGCACAAGCTAGGGAGAAGTGTGAAAACTGTAAGTGGATGGCCTTTTAAGGTGACCCTAATGCTTCCAAGTAAATATAGGGTCTTTATATATTTCACCCACTAACTTTTATGTATTTTCACGTAGAAATGAAGGCATTTTGAGTCCAAGTGTGTAGGTTACATCAAAGGGTAGTTTTTTGGAGAGTAGATGGTGATGGCTCACATTCAGAGGTTTTTAGAGGACTAAGCATGAAACCAATGCATGTAAAGTAATTTATGATAGTATAACCTCACATTCAAATAATTTTTACTACTCTTCATCAGTTACAATACCTTCAAATAGGCCTAATCATGAAGGTAGTTTTTTTGTGTAAAATGAGGAGTTTTATGCCACTTTTCATAACTTTGATGACTTAGATTGACATTTTTACTTAATTAAATTTCATAGTTCAACCCATATCCTCTTATAATACATTAATAACTTATTTTATTATCTTTAGAAGTGTCCTTGTGACCCTTGGACTTCTCTTCTTCTCTCTCTCTTTCTAAAACTCTATAAGAGTTAGCCATTTTGGCATTGTAATAGATGTTCCACCTGAGTATGGTGAATCCCTACTCATATTTATACCTATTGATCAATTAAATGACTAATTTTCACCTCTTCATGACTTTTCATAAGTGTTTTCTACTTGAATGATTAATCTTGTTTAGTGAAGACTATGGATTTGTAACATGTGGTCTCATTCTTCCACCTTGTTTATAGTTAGAAAATTTTTCTTGTAGGGAATGTGAAGTGTTTTAGGAGATGTCAAATTTGTATTGAGTTATACTTTTCATTATTTACATTCAAGTCCTCTTGTCTAGTCCTCTTATCTTTGTAAATTCATCCATGACCTCATAATGTAACATTGATGTGAAAAGATAAAGATTGAAGGAGTGTATGTTTTAGTTTATTTCTTGGTCTCAAGTGTAGAATGGAATTGGTTGGAAGTTATAAAATTTATTTGTTGTATCACCTCCTTAGTTTATATTTAATTTAATTTATCTCTCTCTCTTCTCCCCCTCAATTTAGTAATAGGTTCAATCCTAAGTGGTACATCAAGGGAGCTAGTCCTATCTAGAGATTTACCTCTTTCCTTAGGCTACCCACAAGCCTAGAGGTGATTCCATTATGCCACTTGGATGAGGAGATATTTTCATCTCCTCAAAGGGTTCAAATCCAAGTGACAATAATTTTTGGCATGCCCGGTGGGACTCTTATTCCAAGATTTGGAGGATCTTTGGTGTTGTCCTTCAATACATCATCCTTTGGAGGCATTTATTCAAGCATAAATGGTGACTCTAAAGCTATATTAGATGGTCAAGTATCCCATGTGTTCCTTTTAATATTGTTGGTAACAAGATATTTTGTGTTCTTTTTTCCTAATGAAGTTTCATGGGTGACCTTGGTGTTGAGTACAACTTCACGCAATTTGGTGAGACCTTCCAAGCTTATGGAATTCCCTATCAATATGATAAATTTATTAACCAACCCTATCATGAATTTTATCAGCCAATATATGTTTATTTTCAGCCTCAATATGATTATATCTAGCCCATACATGATTATTACCAGTCATATAGCCAACATTCTCCATGTCTTGATCCTCGTCAACCTAGCCACTCCTCAAGCCAACCCATTTCGACCTTTAAGAAGACACTCTTGGACTATGAGAAATATATGTTGGATCTTGATTTCTCTTAGGGGATATGGTCAAAATATTCCTAATCATTCCATCCATCAAGTGATAAATGCATTATATTTAGTCAAAATGGAGTGGGAACCTATTGAGAGAACCAATTGGCAAAGTATCACAAGTGAGATGTTAGATGTGAGTGGTTTAGTCTCTTTCTTAGAGGATAGGTTAGAAGTTCATGAAAGGCAGCCTCACCAAACCTATAAAACATATTTTCCACTTTTAAAAAGTTATTATCAGTCCTAGATGGTTCCCACTCATTAACCCAATCAACCTTATCAAGGCCATCATTTTTCAAATCAAGTGGAGGAAAGAGTTGAGAAGAATAACCTTGTGTTTAAAGAAAACCTTGATTGGAAAATTGAGTTGTAAAATATGCATATGCAACATTCCATGTTGGTATCCAAATAAGTGGATTTTAAACCCTAATTTCCCTCTCACATTTTATCCCCACCACCTCAAAAAGAGACCTCTAATCCCAATATCCCAAGTTGGAATAAGATAGTGGAGTCATGGGGAAAGAAAGAGGAGAAAAGTCTTGACAAAGAATGTGAAATTGAAGATAATCTTGATCCTTTACAAAATCCTCCTACCATTCCACAATAAAAGGTTTCAAATCCTAACATACTAATCTAGAACAAGGTATTAGAGTCATGGGGAAAGAAGGAAGATAGAAGCATTGTCAAAGAGTGTGAAGGGGAGAATGGAGTTGATCCTTTACAAGTCCCTCCCACCCTTATTCAATAATTTTCTTGTGTTCCATGGCAGCCCTCATTCATTCTTTATGCTCATGATTATTCCTATGACCTTTAATAAAATCTTATCCAAGATAAACTAAACAAGAAAATAGAGGAGTTAGAAGAAAAGATGAAATTATTGAGTCAAGGTGTGATGGAAGGTTTAGACCCACAAGAATATTATATGCCTAAACACACCCCATTTCACCTCATTCAAGAGAGTTCCCAAGTTGAGTAAAATTTGAATGAAGTAGATGTCAAGTGGAAGGAAAAAATCCAAGTTGTCTCAATCCAAGATCTACCTCCCCTTCCTCAAGAGATCCTAAAAGAATCTCTTACTTTTCATTCTCAGTCTGATTTTGAACTCTATGTTCCACCTCCACCAACTATTTATTTTTGTCCTCATTACATCACCATTTGCCTTGATGTACCTTTGTTGTGAGAACATAAATAATATCATCTAGTTGAGGAAAATTCAAGATTCCTACTTTAAGATAATTCAACTCCTTGGTAGCCTCATTGGGCTAAGTCATCAGATTTCAAGATGCCTAGTCTTGGCATCACTAGAAAGGACATGAAAGATCTTGTATCCCTTGAGAATCAAAGTCATTATATGGTAGTTGAGATGAAAATTGAGAGCCTTAAAGATGCCCTAAGTGATGAAGAAGAGGTGATTTCTTGTGTTGAATCTCCTTGTTTGGTTGATGATGAAGAATACTTTCATTATGTTGAAGAGCATATCTTGAGAAAAACAAATGAATAAGAGTAGGTCCAATTCATGGATGATCAAGAAGACCTCATGAGTGATTATGAGGAAGATATTACCATATGTACTCCCTTTTATGAGAAAAAAGTTAATCCAAAAGCTCTTATTTCCATATTTTAGGGTATGTGTATTCATGAAGCTAACTCTAATACATCTATTCTTGAGGAGGAGTATATCCATGAGGAAGGTGGCCAAGACTTAAAGAAATAAATAAATGAGGAAGAATCCATGCTTGATCATGAGATTTTGGTTGAACATTTTAAGATTGAGGATTAAATGGGTCTAAATAAAAAAGAGGACAAGGATGATTAGCAGTTATAAATATAGCTCTTTTAAGAGCTTGAAGAGCTTTGCCAAGTTGAAGGCCAAGTGCATGACAAGGTGAATACAGAGTCTTCCATAGAGGATTATGACCAAGATTGGGAATAATTTTATAAGCTTTTTGATGATCTAGAATAACTTAGAGCTAAGAGGAAACCCAATCTTGTTGAGAGCACTATGGAAGACAAGAAAGCATGCCTTGTTTAATCACCATTAGACATCATAGTTTAAGGATCACATGAAAAAGTTGAGTTTGTTTGGATACAAGAAGAATTCACTTCCTTATTAAATTTTTTTGGAATTTCTTGGTTCTCTTTGAATATCAGGCCAATGAAGTTGGTAAACATTATGAAAGAATTGGAGGCATTAATGTTAGAGTTCAAAAGGCTACATACCTCATTCAATCCTCCATGTCATGAAACAAGAAGAGTCTCAATATTTCCCTTTGATCTAGGGGGAGGTATGATAATTTTTTGTTGTACATATTAGTTTGTTATTTGCTTTCCCTGAGTGCTTTAAGCACATGTGTGTTTGCTTTATTGGTGTGTGTCCTTTACTTTGTGTGGTTGAGGTAGTCATTAGTGTCTTATCTTGGTCAAAGTTTTGTGGTCAATGGTCAAGGTTTTATTATTCATCTCAATCCATAGATTTATCCATAATCCTAATGGACTAATAAGGCTATTGGTCTAGCTAGTATAGCAGGCATACTACCCCTATGAGTCACCAATTTGTTGACCAAATTTGACTTTTAGGTTAAATTGGGGCACCCATAGTAAAAAAATTGATTTTTAGGCCTATAATTGGGTATAATTTATTGTAATGAGGTTATTTATAGGTCATTTTATGACAATTAATTTTTTATTATCTTTGGTCAATTAATTTTTAGGTCTATTTATCATTTTGGGTCATTTTAAGGGTCAAAAGAGGTGTACTTAATGCTTTGTACAAGTTTTTTTGGAAATTTGAAAGTGTAAAAATGTTATTTAATTTCATATGCATCCCTATAATTCTTAGTTAATTGACATAACTGAAATTTTTAGGTTTATCAGAAGAAAAGTCAATTTTCTTAAAGAAAAAGAAGAATTAGGCACTTGTACAACCTTTTTGGGATTTGTGCCATGTAGGATAGGTTTAGGGGATGTAATTTCATATTATTCATCTAAAATAAATGTTTTTAATTATCTAAAAGTGACATTATAGGCCAAAACTATTCTATCTCGTTTTTACCCTTCTTGGCATAGAGAAGTGACTTGTAGGTTCTTGCTTGGTACGGTCAGCACAGGGGGTTTCAATAAAAATAACATTGGTGGAATATTATACAATAATATACATAAATTTTAATATAAATAATTTTTATAATGATCAAATATGCTTTGTGAATCATCCATTTGAAGTTGACTGTTCAAAACTACCTGCTAATTTGTAAACCCTCTAGGTTTTACTCTGGTTTGGGAGATTATGTACAATCTAGTTCTTGAGATTGATTCCAGATCATGTTTACTTCCTTATATAATTTTCCACAAACTTTTTTTCATGCTTTATGAGGTTTTTATATGCTAATAATCTTATTTTATAGGAAGGAAAACTTTTCTATGCAAAAAGTAGTTTTCCACCATTCTCAAGACCTTCATTTTTGGATGGTGACTTCAAGGGATTGTTTTATTTTCATTTTCATGTTTTAAAATTTCCCTTGTTTGTATTTTTACCTTTAAATCTCAGTATTCAATATAATTCTCCATGAGAGTGTAGTGATTAGCACTTTACAATCAACTTTTGCTCATTGTCTACTTATAACTATGGTGAAATACATGCATAGAGCTTGTAAAACATGTTCACAAGGGTGTGTTAAAATTTATTAGGTCATTATGTATATTTTATAATCATGAAATGGTGATTCAAGTCTTCAATTTATACAAGAAGGAGGGACTATGTAGTCACATGTAAGAAAATGCAAGCAGGCAGCCATTAGAGGGGCATCCACAGGTATCATCATGAGTATTTTCATGTTGGAAAGAAGCTATGCAATGCCATTTAAAATTTAAGGAGTAAATTGGAAAGTTTTGAGGAGATTTGAGATCATGAGAGGTCATAAAACATGCTCATTTCTCACATCTAACTTTACACCATAATAACCACCTACAGGTGGTTTTAATAGAAACTCGAAGGTCCTTTTGAAGTGTTGGAATAAACATTTGGACCTTTATTGAGGTCATATCATGTTATATGATGCATTATATATCTATTTGGAGTGTACATTGGTAAATTTAAATCTAGATCACTTTTTAACATGAGATGACTGCTTAAGCCTCTTTTCCTTAACTATGTGAAATAGAGAACCCTTTGATTTTGTGAATGTCATGTGACATGGTGTTAGGAGCCTTTGATGAATTATTATGGTTTTGGTTTGTTTTACCTAGCATATAAAAGTATTTTAAAAATTTATAGGGGTATATGATAAGTGGAGAAGGGGTTTTGCAGGTCTCAAAGTGGCCTCTAAACACACTGAAAACCTATAGTAGCATCTACAGGCTTGTGAAGAAGTAGATGGTCTTTTGACACCTTTAGTGGGAAAAAATGCATTCACTCATGTTGGGTATGGTTTAATGGATTAAATGTCACACAAAATTTGTATTAGGGTCACTTTATTATATTGATATATATTTTTCCAAACTCTATAAACACCTACAGGTGTTGATCTATATTAAAATGAGTACCTACAATAAACACTCAAACAGTGATCCTAGCTTGATGCCTAATTAGTGCTCTAAGACTCCAAGATAGATTAATACTAGATCATGCATGAATATTTTCACTTTAAGGTATCCAAATAAAATTTATCAACCATCATGTCCAAATTCATTTAAGGCCATAAGCAACTACATCAAGGTAAAGTATAGGTAGAACATCTCAGTCTCACTAGTGACCTAGAAATGGTTGCTAAAGTGGTATTTGAGAGCCCCAAAGAATACTAATAGTTCATAAACATTGTGTTATATCATTTTTAACTCAAATATTCATCTCACAACATAACCAATCTAAATAAATAAATGGTAACCTACAGGTAGGGCCAAATAAAGGTAGAGTATCTCAGTCAAAAGGAAGTAAGTGAAACATGGCATGTAGGTGTTATTTACATGAGCTAGGGTAAGCAATTGAATCCATTTATTTTTAGATGATTTTAAGAGACTAAATCAAATATTTTATGTTTTTAAATCCTAGATGAGGTAAGGAACACCTACAGGCATCCTTCCAAATAGGGTATAGTCCATGCTAAAAGGTCCAATCTAGTGGTTTAAAGTGCATTTTGAATGCTTGAATAGGGTAATATGATGAAATGACCAATTGGGAACATTATCCATGAATGTGATGAGCCTAATACCCTCTATTCATTACAAATTCACCTACATTCAAGGCCAAACCATAGGTGTCTTAGTCTATCAAGCAGAAATCATTTTGTAGACTAAAGGTGCACATGAAAGGGTGTAAGAGGACTTAACAAGATGAAACAAAAAATGAGAACCTTTAATTAAGACATGACAACCTCCAAAATCAAAAAACAATGTAATTAAGGCCTACTTAGACATTTTGTATCCCATATACACCTACAACCAACTATGACTGTATGAAATAATGAGCTAGGGGCAAAAAATAGGTTATTTAGAATCTTCAAGGTGTTTATAGTCTAAACAAATAGACAATAGGTCCAAGTAATTACCCAATAGCCTTGGAAATTATCTTAGGTACTAATATAAGTTTTAAAATTTATAATCCATATATGATCAATCAAGGGTCCTCCTTAATCAAAACACAGTCAACAGATAGTGAGTAAGGGGTTGATACTTATGAAGTTGGCAATGCAAGTTGGGATGAATGTACAAGACAAATAAGAGAATGAGTAAGAACATAAATTAGGGTATTGTATAAAAAAAATTTGAGAACCTAATAATACTTAGATACCTATAGGTAGGGTCTATAAATCAAGCTAAACATAGTCCACTTGAGAAACCTGCACACAGTGACTTATATAAGTAGCTTATTTATTTGTTTGAGATTTTGGAGGGTCATATGAGATGACCAGGTGCTGAATTTTTGTGAAAGTGATCCTCAAAACTGTAATATGACCTTCCAATAATCATATTTTTTGATAGAATAGGGTAATTACCCCATGTTTTGTCTCAGATAGGGGGTACTTTTCCCATGAATAAACTGACATTTTAAAGGGAATAGGATAGAAGAGTTGGACCAAGAGTTAGGAAAACATTAAGGGAAGGTATGGAGAGTTATAATACACTAGTATAAATGTTTATAACACCTTACATAGGGTTAAAACCAAATAAGGTACTAAATAACTCTAAGTTTGAATTCAAGCATGTTAAGCAAGTTTTGACCTAATACCCATTTAAGAAGTCAAAACCATTTCTAGCATGAGGTAGGAACTCTGATAAATTAGAACATGTTTATAATATCATTTTAAAAATGTTTGAACTATTGGGACATGGGTAAAATCATTAAAATATTATATTGAGGTATTAAGGTATAGACAGGCTTTTAAGAATGGTGAGACCTTGAAGCCAAAGAGAGGGTCATTTTCAACTCCATCATTGGAAGCTAACACAAATGGATGGGAACATGTTTATAGGGTCAGAATAGAAATGTATAAGTTATTTTAATCTAGGGTAACTAACAGAAATCCATTTGGAGCCTCAAGGACAAACTTAGACCTACAAAATGAGGAAAATAAGCTCAACAAGGGGACTTTAATTACTCATATCTTTCATGTCACTTTACATGGGATTCCAAGGTGTTTTTGGAGGTCAATATGGTCTTGAAAGATCATATTTTTAGAATTTTTTAGTAGGTTAGATGCTGGATCTTTATGAACCATCCTTAAGACCTAAAACTACTCTAAAACCCTAATACACCCTCAACCAAGACCCGGCAGAGAAAGTGATATTTAAAAGCTAATATAATGAGATAGTTTAGCTAGTATGGTGATTGGAAATTTTATAGGACTACTTAAATCTACTTCAAATGCTAGCTATCCATATGGACTTATACGGATGGGGGAAGAAATAATATTTTTCTCACTATTTTATGTGTTGTGTAGGATACAAGAGGAGTTAAAATAAGAAACAAAGTTTTAATATAATATTAAGACTTAAGATAACTCCAAATATTAATTTAATTCATTTAAAATTTTGATAACTGCACCAACTAAGTGATTCAACTCATCTATTCAAAACTAGCATATTGCCCAAGCTAGGGAGAAGTGTGAAAATGTCAAGTGATGGCCTTTTAAAGTGCCCCTGATACTTACAAGGATATGTAGGGTATTTACACATGTCACCCACTACCTTTTATCTATTTTAATTTAAAACTAAAGGAATTTTTTAGGCTAAGTGTGCAAGGTACATGAGAGGGCAGTTTTCTAGATAGTATATGATGATGGATCACTTTCAAAGGTTTTTAGAGGACCAAGCATGAAAACAATGCATGGAGAGGAATTTTTGAGAGTATCCCCTTCCATTAAAATAATTTTTAATGATCCTCATCAGTTAAAATACCTTAAAATAGGACTAATTATGAAGGTAATTTTTCTATGCAAAAAGAGGAATTTTGTGCCACTTTACATAACTTTGATGACTTGGATTGACATTTTTACTTCATGACATTGCATGGTTTGACCCATATTCTATTATCATTAATTTATAACTTATTTTTTCATCTTTACAAGTGTCCTCATGACCCTTGGACTTATCTTCTTCTCTCTCTCTCTCTCAAACTCTATAAGAGTTAGCCATTTTAGCATTCTAATGGATGCTCCACCTGAGTATGGAGAATCCCTACTCATTTGTATACCTTTTGATCAATTATATGACTAATTTTTACCTATTAATGACTTTTCATTAGTGTTTTATATTTGAATGATGAATCTTGTTTAGTGAATACTATGGATTCCTAGCATGTGGTCTCATTCTTCCACCTTATTTATAGTTAGAAAAATTTTCTTACAGGGTGTGTGAAGTGTTTTAGTATATGTAAAATGTTGAGTGAGTTATTATTTTCATTAATACCATTCAATGCTTCTTGTCTATTCCTCCTAGATTTACACATTCATCCATGACCTCACAATGTAACATTGATGTGAGAAGATGAAGATTGAAGGAGTGTATGTTTTAGTTTATTTCTTTGTCTCAAGTGTAGAATGAAATTGTTTGGAAGTCATAAAATTTATTTGGTGTATCACCTCATTAGTTTAGATTTGCTTTCAGTTATCTCTCTCTCTTCCCCCCCTAAGTTATTAGTATGTTCAATCCTAAGTGTTACATTAAGGGAGTTATCCCTATCTAGAGATTCACCTCATTCCTTAGGCTACCCACAAGCCTAGAGGTGATTCCATTATTCCACTAGGATGAGGAGAGTTTTGAATATTATCAAAGGGTGAAAATCCAAGTGATAACACATAGGTCAAGTAAGGATTACCTATAAGGATTACCTATAAAATATGGATGATAGACATTTGGAGGCTAGTTTGAATTGTTAGGTAAAGGTCTTGGTATATTTGTATTTAATCTAGGATTGATAATAATGATGGATACATGACCAATCAAAATATGACCTAAACTCTATTCTAGTTGTGTGCAATTACATGGTATTTCTATTGGTCATTGGGGTTATTCTGACCCTAGTTACATCCATTTTGGGGTTGGAATTTTTTTTATTGTGGTTTTGGACATATTTATTGTTGATGTTATTGGTTGTGATTCTAATTGATATTGTTATATTATGGAAATGGGTCTCAGTAGATACCCAAATTTTGATTGGACATAGAAGCCCCATTATCTAACTAGATTTCTCCATTTTCCAACATATTCTTGATAAGGTGCTTTAGCTACACATAACATAGCCTATAATGCCCATGAACATGATGGTATTCATAGAATTCATGTTCTTTATACCAATCTAAATTAGGTATACCCTTAGGGAAGTGTTTTAGAATCAACCAACTAACCCTATTAGTCATGGATAGCTTGTAAAACACTATTTCCATAGGCTCACCAAGGTCACTAAAGACTCTAACATTAGGTATTATTCTTAGAGGAGAGGTTTTCAAGGGTTATCATTGAGGTGTCTACATGTGTGTAATAAGTTGTAATTAAGGAACTATTCATGTTTGGGGCATAGGCTACATTTGTTGAATAGGCTACATTTTAGGGAATAAGTTACACTTATGGAATAAGTTGACCAGATGGTGTTTGAACTATTTGGACATGATGTGACTTAGTAACTCCATTACTGACATCATTCTTGTTGCAGTTATAGGGGTTACATTTTTCATAGCTATTACCCTGAGTAGGCATATATTCTTTCATTTGGATAGGGTTATAACTTTAAGTTGGGCCTAAATTTTGGTTTTAGCTTTAGTTTTGGCTTGAAGAAGATAACTTGATAATCCCTTAATTAATAAGGGCCTTTTAATCTATATACATTTCTTAATAATCTACTTGAATGTGTGATCACACTGAAGCTCTAAATGATAAGATAACTCATTATGCAAGTTTTTGGTAAATATAGTTGCCAATTATTTATTTGGTAAATTATGGGTGAAGCAACTAACAGGCACTCTTCACCATTGTAAATAGCTTACAAATAACTGACTGACCTTCTACTTGGCCTAACTCAAATTAACTATTGAAACCTTATGCTCACTATTGTAGGATAAATTTTTTACAAAATTATCTAAAATATCATCAAAATTAGACACTGAATTATTTGGAAACTTAAGAAGCCACTCTAAGTCTTATCCATCTAAGCTTCATAGAAATAAAATAAGTAGGTAGATGCCACTATAGGCCATTGGCTAGAAATCAACAAAGAAATCTTTTAAATTCTCTTTAGAGACTCCTTTACCCTTGTACTTATCATATTTTTATGGATCATAATTTGGAAGAAATGGTATTTGGAGGAACTCCATGTTAAATGGATACAAACACAAATCCTCCAATTTGAACTTCTTAGTTTACTTTCCTATCTAAATGGTTGTAATTGCATCCTTCACTTGTTTTAGATCTTGGGCTAAGAATTTATATGGCACATCTATTTTTGGTTATTGTTGGGTGATCAAAGATGGGTTACCTTGACCTGTGTATAGTGGAGGAATGATGTACTACAAAATATTGGTTTGTTGAACCAATCAACTAGGAATATGCATCTGTGCATTAGTATTAGGCTATTTTTATGACATGCATTACTAATAAACATTCTAGCTATGGTTAAAAATATGTTTTTGAGTTGGAGGGAACTATGGATGTGATAGAAGTATATGGATAGGTAGAAGGTATTATGCTTGTTGGGTTTCAGTAGGAACTTATTGTTGACTAGTCAAACCCTATTGTATATACAATGCTTATTATTGACTAAAGTCCTTGGATTGAATATGTGGCATGTTAATTCCTTTTTATATATGAGGTACACATTGGGTAAAATATAATTATTGCCTAATAGGTACTTATTTTATGTTAGGACATTTTTACTACATAGACACATGTTATGGATAGGGCATATGTTAAGTGTTTAACATATATTATTTACTAATAAGAATATGTCATTGATTATACAACATATGTGATGAACCCACCATTTATTATCATGGCACATTGGTTTGTGTCTATGATTTTTTAATATTAGGTTTCACCTATTGAGGTGGGGTAATATTCACCACTTGTTAGGATAGGGTGTTGGTTTGTGCCTATATACTTCCCCCCTACTATTGCATGTTTAAAGAAGCTATTGGTTGAGGGATAGGAGTATCCTACTATAGTTGGGAACTAGGCATGAATTTCCCATGTTGTTATAAATGACTCATGGTATTAGTAAGAGTCACTTATTGTTGTAATTTGTTTTATGGTGTACTCAACCCACCTTGGTTAAAATTAGGATACACGTGTGTTATCCACTACATTTTGTAAATGGTCTTGAGTAGAAGCCAAAGTCACTTCATAAATGATCAAGACATTGAACATGTTTCTAATTGATGTATTTTGGACAAAGGTGTCCACATTACATTTTGCATGACCTGATGAATAAACTTGCATCCCTATTGAAGGAGCTAGCTTTATAAATGGGGTTTTTGAATTGGACATAGTGTTAAAATTTTACATTAAATTAAGATATATCTAATATGCCTATGACATATATGTGAATTGGTATGACTTTGGACCCTTTTCTTTTGTAATCATATTGGGATCTTAGTTAGACACTAACATGAGTACCTGATGGTAACTAGTTGAGGCCTGCTCAATTGGTCTAACTTGAGGTACATTGATAATCTCTCTAACTAAACTAGGTACACTTTTATGGGGAAATTCTACCAGGAATTTTGCTCCTACCTCTATGTATCTAACTAAAATTTCATCTTTGTTTTCAATCAAGTGATGATCAAACAAGTAATGGTAATAACTTATTAGCATGGCTAGATAGTAGGGTTATTGTTAGATTTATTCAATGATGGGTGGCATATTATCAAGGTATTGGACCATTTTTTCTTGATCTTGGCCTAGATAAAGAGGTGAATTAACTAGGTTATGTACTAATGGGTCTTACCCTTGTTCATTATATTGAGTAGTAGAGGAGGGATATGGATCTATCTCACAAACTACATCATCACCATATGGGTCTTGAATGAATGGGTCATTCATGACTACATTCTCATAATATGGATTATACATTGTCCCACTACATGTATAGCAAGGCATATTTGAACCTACAATTAACTTCTCTCAAATAAAAGGTCTAATGCTCACAATTACTTGAAACATGGTCTAGAAAGATTTGTCCTCTTGATAAATGTCTTGAAACTCGACCTATAAACAAAACCCAGTATATCATTGTAAATGTTTTAAACTTGTCCTAGAAAGGATCTCTTCTTGAAAACTAACAATCAAAACTAGGTCTAAAATATCACTATCACTCGAAGGTCCTTGGAATAAATGATCAACAAAAGGCAAACCTAGATCTTAGTTTTGGAAAATGTTCTAAACAAACTCAAATTGTGAAATGGGTAATGTGATACTTGAACTAAGTAAAAAAATTAAGGTTTAAAATTAGGCACATGAAATCAATCCTTGATAAGGTGTTTCAAATAAACTTAATCCAGGTCTGATAAAACAAAAGGTGTTAAGTCTTTAGCCAACATCATAAATTTAAACTTAGAAACAAAATGGTCAAGGTCTAAATTATGAAAATGATGATAGGTCTTTGGCCAACACAACACATATAGACTTGAAAAAAAAATTGAAGTATATGGCATGAAAATGATCTAGGTCTTTGGCCAATGCCACAAAGCTAGATTTGGAAACAAACTATTTGAGGTAAAAACTTTTAATCAATCTAACTCTAAGGTAAATGGTTCAACACACTTGATCTAGAAAAACTAAAATAGGTCCTTAAAACAAACTCTTAACTGGGTTCTTGGAAACAAACTTGATCCTACCATGTGAATTTTCAAACACTCTTAAGTCTAAAGATCCTGATTTGAAACAAATGACACACTTGGTCTAAAATAAAAACTTGGAATCAAGATAAGACGTGGTAAAAGGAAACTTGATCTCTAGGTAAAGGTCTTTAAAAATAAAACCAAAAATCCATCCAAGTTACATAATCTAAAAGAGAGAAAGGTGAACCACTTAAGCCCAAGTTGTAAACAAGACTCAAGTGTAAACTAGTTGTTTTAGATCTGAACTTCAAAAGATATATTTCAAATTATACTTTGAAAGAGTTGGATTTTCAAATAAATAATTACCTAGAATCGAAAGGGTATAATAATGACACCTACTAGAACAAATGTACACAAATAATTTTTGACTTGTTTCTACACAAAGGTAAATGTCTTAAAACAAATTGGGTAGCGTAACAGTGTCTCTTTGATCAAGGGTACAAAAGGTGGTTTTGAAAAATATCTAGGCAAAATATTTGGAAGGATTTCAACAATGTAACACTTATTGACTCAAATTAGTGTGTGCAATATGTGCTTTATTTTGACTTGTTTTGGACATGATTTTGACACAAAAATCAAATTTAGACCCTAAAACAAATGCAATTAAAAATAATAAGAAAAAGTACCTAAGTACACATCCTACCCTAAAAACTAACAAGGTTGTATAGTCTCTACTAGATTTTCCATTGATATACCAATGCTTAAAATGAATTAATTGTTAATATAAAAATGTAAGAGCATATATAGGTAGAGTTTTTAGGCTCCCCTCTATCTCTTGAGCATTGATATATGGCACAAACTTAGAGTGCTGAAGTAACATGGAATTTGGATAGATATTCTATAGCAAGTGGGGTTAATATAAAATCTAATAAATTTGAATGTTCTAGATGTTCCATGTGTGTGGCTAACATGAGGAATTAATCACATCAAATGATTATAAACTGCTTAGCTTGTTATGTAATGGTCTAGTCCCTTACATAATGAATTCATATATGTACTTACTATTAAATTCTAATGTCTATCTATTGTATGGCTTAGGTACCTATTGGGATGTTTATCCTAATCACTCACCACTATCCCATCCAATAGTTTTCCAATTTTTTATACCCCATCATGGAATGGGGTTGGATCAATGTTGAGAGATTAAAACCTAGATCAAAGTCATCTTAAAGAACTCGTGAGGAGGCTATGAACTCTCGCTCATAAGCTAATGCTAAATAAATAAATAAATGAAAATAGAAGAACTTTAGGGTTGTTTCTAAGTCACCCAAGTCACTCATATCTTGGGGAGAGCATACGCTACTTTTATTCACTTCTAATACTCAACTAAATAAACAAAAATGATGCACTTTTGATCACCAAAGTTCCCTAAAGGGGACAGGAGGAGAGCATACATGTGAATTTTTGATTAAAAAAAGAAACTAATCTAGTAAAATAAACTAATTAATTTTTAAAAAAAATAAAAATATCTTAGGATCACTAATCTAATGTTTTTTTTCTTTTTAGAACACTTGAAAAATATGAAATGATGTTTATTCCTTTGTGTGTTTGAACTTGTAACTTTGAAAAATAAAAAGGAAAGTTATTAAGTGAATTTTAAGCACCAAAAAGACAAGTGTGAATGATTTTTAAAGTGATTAAAACTTATCCCTCTAATTAAGTTTCCTATAATAAATTTTATGGGATTAACTTGTGTTTTTTTAAAAAAGTTAGTCCAAAAACAACTTTTACCTTTGAAGATCTCAAGTTTTTGACACAACGTAGAAGTTGTAGGCTAATGGTGATATAGTCGAGTAATGAAAAAAGGTGTTAGATGACAACAATAGTGTTGGGTGATAATATAAGGTTTTGAGTAATAGAAAAAGGTTTCAAGCAATGGTAAAGGTGTCAGGAAATGACTATGATGTCAGGCAATAGTGATGGTGTCAAATGATGGTAGAAGCTGTCAAGTGATGGTAGGAACTATTGATCGATAATGATGTTATTAATTGATGGTAGAAATTATTGGATAATGGTGATGGTGTTGATCAATGGTGGAAGATGTCAGACAATGGTGATGGTGTTGATAGATGGTATAAGTTTTCAAATGATGGTGATGGTGTTGGATAATCATATAAGTTGTCAAATGATAGTGATGGTATTAGGTGATGGCAAGACCTATCAGGTGATGAAGATGGTGTCAAATGATGGAAAAAGGTGTTGAGTGATGGTAAGAAGTGTCAATCAATAATGATGTTTATAGTTTATAGCAATAGTTATTAAATAGATATGATGGTGTTGGTTAATGATGAAAGTTGTCAGATGATGGTGATAGTTTTGGTTGATGGTAGAAGCTTTCAGATGATGATGATGATATTGGATGGTGGAAAAAGCTATTAACTAATAGTGATGATGTTGGAATATGTTATAATTTATTGGGAAGTAATGATGGTGTTTGGTGATGATAGAAGCTATCAAGTGATGATGATAGTGTTGGGTGATGGAAACACTATCAGGTTTTCTTACAAATTAATGAATAGTTGAGCAGTATAATCAATTATTTGATCAGTGTATTCAAGTGGTAAATTCAAGCATTCAATTAGTGTAGTCAAGAAGTCAAGTAGTAGAGTTAAATAGTCAAGTGATGAAGTCAAGAAATGGATTTAAGTAGTCAAATAGTCAAGTAGTTGAGCAATGTAGTCGAGCATTTCTTGAAGAACAAAGATAAAAAATAGACATAGGAAAATCAACAAAGTTGTTGAAACACAAGGAAAAAAACATATAAAAAGTTTGATAAAAAATGTAAAAATAAGATCATAAGTGAAATTTTCTTAGATTTTAATATTTCAATATCACTCCCTTAGTGCTTATGTGGTGCATGGTCCCATTGGGCATGCTATTATATATCATATAAATTTAAGGGGTTGTATTAGTCACTTGTTATTAGAATAAACATCAAAAACAATCATAAGACAAATAATTTCTAAGCCTAGATACTTAGGGGAGCATAATTTACAAAAATAAATCAAAACACAAATATAAAACAAAAGATAAATTCCTTTTTACCCTCCTTGTATCTCTAAATTCATTTACTGGGTAGTTGGATTGATCAACTTATATGTGCAATGGAGTATTTTGGTTAATCCATTTTTCTTGTGGCCAGTACCTCTCATTGTCCACCTTTGGCTTAGATTGGCTTGGTAATATGAAGCTATCTCTTAACAATTTAGCATTATAACTTTGGCTTAAGAGCTTGTTAAATAATGGCCTTTACACTTATATTTATAGGTTCTCCAACTAGCCCTAACTCATGTGTATTTAGGTTATATTTAATCATGGTTAGGTTTAGGAGGGAAAAATTATTAATAATTGGGATAGATATCCCATTTATTAAGCATCGCTCTCCATTTATGAATTTAAGGCTCATTATGGAAATATTTTTAATTCCTTAACTTTGAGGATGATGACATCATTATGACCTCATTTTTATTCAAATTTCCTTTTTAAAAAATTGATATTCACTATTTGAATATGGAAATTTCACCTAAGCAATTAATTAATTTTTCTTAGATAATTCATTTTATTTAGGGTTTTTGTATTTTAGGAATTGTTTAAGTGCCTTGCTTAATGGGTCCAAAGTCCAATTTGTCAATTTTCTAGGTCACAACTTGATTAGAGATGAATCTATGGGAGCTTATCATTACATACAAGATAATACCCTAAATAATGATGCCTCAACATTATTCTAGTCAATAACATCCAATGTGAAGATGAAATTGAGACATTCATTAATTCCTAGGCTTAATTTTCATAGTTTGGTAGAAATCAATCTCAAGTCTAGTTTAGACATATATGCGTTCAAAATGGGGTCTCTATAGTCAAATAGATTGAGACATGGGAATAATTATAGCTTGGAGGAAACTTTATGCAATCCTAAATTCACCAAGGCTATAAGCTCATCAAGTAACTCATTATCATCTTCATCATCATTTGAGGTGGGATTTTCCACATCTTCAATTACCTTAAACATTTTGTTGTAATGATCAAAATGGGTCAAGTCTGATGATAAGGTGTTATCTCTATACTCAAGTTTATATTTGGGATTAGAAGATGATGTGCCCATTGTTGAGAGTTGGGATCTGCCTATCATAGAATTATGAGGCCAAGGGAAGCACTAAAAGTTTGAGAAGGCATTGAAGAGAAGGAGTCTTGGGAGTGGTAACGGTAAATCAGATTTTTTTGAGTACTTATAGGGATCCATAATATCTCTTATATTAATGGAATTTTGAGCTTCACCTTACACAAATTTAAATTTGAGTTGGTGGCATAATTCACTTGAATGTTTCCTAATCTATCATTAACTCAAAGAATCTTGTAACTTGAGCTCCTAGTTTGGATTTGGTGATTGCAAGGGGAGACTTATAGGCTATAAAATAATATCCTAGTTACAAAAATTGATTAATGTAAGGGTGTGGTAGGCACATGCCTACTTTATTCCATATTATATCTTAGGTATCCTTTGGTTGGGCCACCTATTGTCTATTAGTTTGATACTTTCTCTACAGGCTATGCCAATTAGGTGTAATTGGGGTGTCACTTTCTTACCTTTTTATTTACTAAATTTGTCCACCTAGACCTATATAGGACACATGGTTATCCATTATTGGCTTATGTCTCAATCAGTACTTTTATTTTCCTTTCATAGGTCATTTCAAACCATTTTTTCATTTATCACATAAAAGTGACACATGGCATTTTGTGATTGGTTATGAGATCTAAATGTACTTCCTCTCTAGTAATTGGGGTTCTCCAAGCCCTTTATATCACTTTGGTATATAATTTGTACATGGAATCCTATGGTTTGTTGGGCTCTCCCAAGGTTTAAATGGCTCTAACACCTCTGGGAGACTAATTGGTCTAACAAGTTCCATGTGGCAGTTTCTCATTCATTAGGTTTTCTTAGGGTTCTAAAAACTCTTATGTCTTTGAGAGACTTACCAATATAATAAGTTATATGTGGAGAATTTGCATTCATCAGGTTCTCCTAGAGTTCTAACAAATCTAAATCCTCTAGGATACTAACCATTATAACAAGTTTTGTATGGTATCTTTTTATTCATTAGGGTCTCCCAAGGTTCTAATAGCTCTGACACCTCTAGGAGACAGACCAATCTGACAAGTTCTATATGGCATCATCTCATATTTTAAGCTCTCCTAGGGCCCTGACAACTTTGATGCCTCCTTAAGATTGACAAGTCTAATAGGTTCCATGTGGCAGCTTCTCATTCATCAAGATTTTATATGCCAGTTAAGTTTCATTAAATGCTAAGTAGGACTCTAAGGTGACATCACTTTAGTAAAACCTGCATAGTTTTAACTTTGTGAAATAACAAAAATAACATGAAATACTCTAAGTATGGTAAAACCATCACATTGAAACATAGAATGTGTAAATTATTATAGATGTAGGCAATTTTTGGGACCTTTATGATGACTATTCATTGTTATGACAATTTTGAAATATTCATATGATCAAGGAGAAATAGAGGTTCAAGGTATTACATGGTTTGATACCAAGTGAAATAATATTTAAGATTTGATAATTTTATGATTTGAGATTTTTTAGAGGGGCCCCATTTTTTCTATGAAATGGGGTCATGTTGGCTATAACAAATGGTAACTTTATTAGTAAATGTTACCCTAGTGTTTAAAATCTAGATTGTGGTCCTCCATTATTGAATTGTGAGATAAGAAATAAAATCTTCTTTAGATAAGCATAGAGAAAAAGAGAGTGATAAAATTTTAATTTAGAAAACAACATGTTGGGTTTTGATTTACTCAAAGGTTCATTTTATGTAAAGACTTATTTATTCTTTTAAATTATTGCTTTGAATCTACTAGGCAAGTTTAGACACATCTAAGGTACTCAGAGCTCCTTGAAAGGTGGTTATTCAAAATAATTAGATAAAGAAAGGAAAGCTTGGGTATTTCTCTACTATTATTTAGACATCTATATCCCTAGTAAATATGCTTTTGGTCCCACTCTATGCCTTGATCCATTACCAGGTAGGTTGGAAAGTGTACGATGGAGATTGCACAAGTCATGCTTTATTAGGAAGAAATTTAGCATTTTCATGAGATTCAAATTTCCTTTTATTTTGATGTTTATTTTATTTAATCTAGGAGTGTTAGGGACCAATTTTTTCCAAGGTGATGAATGGTTCAATGATCTCTTTTCACCAAGAAAATCCTTTACTTGATCAATGATTTTATCTTGATCGATATGTTCCTTTTAAGTGTTGTGATGACCTTTGTTAAAATAGAGATTTTCTTAAATTACTTTATCGATTATAAATTAGTGACTCCTAATCCCTTAAGTGTATCAAGGGATGTTCCTTTACTTATCATATTATTCAATGATAGAAGCTTGCCTTTTATCTTCTAATTCTTAGACTAAATTTTCAATGCCTTGTCAACTTTAAAGTGATCAGGTTCGATAATATGAGGACCAATGCTTGTATTTATCTTTAATTTTATAGAACCAACTACCTATCAATATATATCACAAGAATGGGGATAAATTTATATAATATCATCAAGAGTGAATGTAGGGAAAATAACAAAAAGCCACCAAAATAAAAAACATAAGCAAAATAAATAAAAAATAGGAATAAGAAACCAACAAATTAAGATAGAATAGAAGTAAATAAATAATTAAATTAAACTAACTAAAATCTAAATTAATATATAAATCACTAGTCTTTACCTAGGGTATATTCTAATATTGTATTGGAAGGGATAGTTTAGAATTAGTGCTTCAAAAATTATCCATTCATAGGCAATGGGAGATCATTTCCTTCAAGGTCTTTTAATCTAAATGTGTTTTATCCTAGTAATTCAGAGATCTAGTATGGGCCAAACTAGAGTGGATCAAACTTGGAATGTTATCCCTTATTTTTTTGAACTTTATCCCATATTAGGACTAGGTTTAATATTTTGAAGGATTTAACCTTAGCTTTCTTGTTGAACCATCTTTTGATAGTTACTTAATGCTTACTAAAGCTTTGTAGAGATTCTTCTCATATGTCCTCCAGTTAAATGATGTCCAACAAACTTGAGTCTAATTTCCCAACATTTTCCATGTATTATTACAAAAAAATTAACTTAGATAGCTTGAGGTTTATTGGTAAGATGGGTTCTAAACCATACACCAGTAAAAAAGGGTGAAACTTTGAGTGCTTGTTTATATCTAGGATGGTCAACCCAAAGAATAAACTTCAACAGTGAATGCTAGTCCTTAGGCTTATTTTTTGTGGATCTCTTTATTGCATCAATAAGTTTCTTGTTGGTTAAATCAACCAAACCATTCACTTTTGGGTATTAGTCTTCATATAACTTCAAGGTAATTCCATTATCATAAGCCCATTTGATGAGCATGAATCACTGAAATGCATGTCCTTACAGACTAGAAAATTTGGGGTGTCAAACTATGTAGTTATGTTTTCCTAAAATAGTTTGATCACTTCCTCAGTTTCATTATTCTTGGTTTCCACCACCTTTGTCCACCTTATATAATAATCAGTGGTAGTAAGTATGAATTTGTGGCCCATTGATAAATTTGGGTTGATGATTCCAATGAAGTCAAGTCCCCATTGACTGAAGGGATACTCTTTTATCATAGGTTGGAGGGGAATTTTTGCATGAAATTCCTTCTTGGATAAGGTATGAAACTAATGGCATGTGGAAAAATTATCATGAACATCCTGGAAGATAGTTGGCCAATAGGATTTGACTCATATAATTTTGTGAGCAATTACAGTACTTGAAGGGTGGAAACTACCTATCTTCTCATGGAAGTTAGTCATGACCTCTTTAGATTATTATTTTGATAGACATATAATATGGATGCCTTGATAATTATTCTAGTAAATCACTCATTTGTTTAGTATGTAGTGGGATGATTTGAGCCTAAGGGTTACTTTTTGTGTTTGATTTAGTCTTGGAGGAGGATTCCCATAAAGGAAATAGTGTACAATTAGATCATACCAGTCTTGATGGACCATTTTAGTTTGGTATAATTACACCACAATGATACTTTGATAGATTTCATTGATAATATTAGTGATACACTAGCCTTGAACCAACTTGACAAGTTTTATTTCAAGGTCATACTCTTACAATTAGCCATCCATCGACCTCTACATTATCCTAGCACATTCTCTCCCAACATGAGTTTTATAATTGGGTTTGGGAAAATGGTGTGTACCTTGATTCTAAAAATGTAGCACATAAACTTTTTCATAGTTTTTACCATGGCATAGTAATGCTTGTCTAAGGTATAATACTTTAGTTATGTATCCTTTAGGTTTGTGCTCATGAAGACTATCAAATGCTCATCTTCATATTGATTTTGGGTGACCACCATAATGATGATATGATCGGGGACCTTGAGGGGCCTAGAGAATCATATTGACTAGTAGTATCAAGGTGGTTTAGAGCTCCTTCATATTCTTCTATTTCCATTTGGAAAATGTTAAATCCATTACAAAATTCTATGCAATCTAACTCCCCAAGTTAGGTTGTGTTGTGCACATGACACTAATTTGGAAAGGACAACTTGAAAATGTGTATCTTAGGCAATTTATTAGGTGATAACTTTGGTTGATTGTTAGAGTGGTTTTGGGGATGTATTTGGAGGCCTAATAAGTCATTATTGAGCTTATATACCATGTATTGTATATCATCTAACTCAATCTTAGTAAAGTTATGGGGCACACTTTGAACATTGTTCACAACATGTACTAGTGCTCAATTGTGAGCTTAGGGTACTTATTCATTATTGATAGGGTTAAATAATCCCAAGTGTTGGTTAAGAGTAACATACCTTAAGGGAAGCTAGTTTATCACTAGCATGGGTACATTTTTACTAGTGGTAAAGAGGGGATTTAAATAAAGTAGGTTAAGCTACATATCTGGGATGGTGGCTATCAAAAATCCCTAAGGGTTCAATTTTTTGTCTACCTAAATGGCCTTAGTACAATATAAGGTCAAATCTAACACTAAAGGATCTTAGTGAAAAAATATAATAGTATAAGGGTCTAGTGCATTCTTGTACATTTCAAAGTTTAATTGGGCATATGGTCTATCTAACACATTGATATAGCTATGAATATTATGGAACTGAGTGTTAAAATTTCTTATGAGTTCATTTGGTTCTCTATTAATACATGAAAACTATTGGTACACCACACTTGGGTCAATGACTTACCCAAACTAGGTGAGGAACATATTGTTGAATTTGTCCTGATTCATAATGGAACTTTTAAGAAAATTTTAGAACCAATCATATGTCATGTCCATCAAATTAAATTGGAAGATCCTATATGCAACACCCTCATATTCTACATTCAAAATCATGAGAGCATTTTTTAATAAGGTTATATGTTCTTCATCGATACACCCAACACCTAGTGTAAATATTAGAAGGTACCTTTTTGGGTTTAAGGGTAGGTCATGAACAACTCCAATAATGTTAATGGTATACCTAGATAACCATGCCATAGGTGTATCCATGGTTAAGGGAATGTTAGTGTTATATTGAGAGGATGAGCAAGTAGGTGCGACCAAAGGTCTCAATCTTTATCCAGTAGTTTTATTCTTCCTATGGATTTGTGAAGGGGATATTATCAATCACCCAAGATAAATTAAAGATCTAGTGATATGCATGGTAGGATCTAGGTTAGTTAGTATATTTAAACTTATCAACTAGTAATAATGGGTTCCCTCCTAACACCAATTGTTATCACTCCCAAAATATTTTCCCCATACACACCCATGAGATTAGGTGCCCATAATAGCTTAGGTGACAATAAGGGACTTCCATCCTCTCATTTTATGACTATTATTGACATAATTTAGGGCATGAGTTATAGGTATTGGTCTCCATTAAATATCATGCTTAGAATATACCTCCAAGAGATGTAGTGCTACCACCAGAGGCTCAATACTTGTTTTCTCATAGATACATAAAACTCATATACTTCTATCCAAACCAATTTCAATAGATTAAATTTATGATCTCTACTTGCATCACTTCACTTCTAACACTAGTTGTTGTTATATATTTTAGGTATGGATCAAGCTAGGAAAATCACCAAGGATGGGTAGCAAGTTTAAAACCAATGATGGGTTAATATATTCCAAATAGCCTTCCTTTACTTCACTTCATAATTTATAAAGATCCCCAATAGTAAAAAATGATATAAAGGGAGAGAGGGTAAGGAAAAAAAGAGAAAATATATGAATGAATGGAACAATAATGTTTCAATAACTAGAACATGATCAGTTATAATTGTACAACTATATTCCAAGTTTCATGGTGGTTCAGACTCTAGTCACATAGGGAGAGATTTTGATAAGAAAGGGTAAATGTTTGATTCCAAGATTCATTAAGTGAATAAGTGCATATATACCTATAGTTAACTACACACATGTCCTTATAGACTTCAAATAAAGTGAAAAGAGAGAGAATCTAACTATAATAGTAAGCATTCATCCTAATTAATGCATAAAATCTACAAAAAATAATGAATTGTAATCCTCTAGTATTAATGTTAATTCATTTAAAGTAGAAATAAAATGGAAGAATACCATAAAAAATAGATGCATTTAAATAGAAAACCAAATTAGCATTAATCTGATAGTGTTTGTTTATAATAAAGTTGACACTCTCATAATATTACACAATGTTATATATAAAATAGAAATGGGACACGTCTCAAAGTAGCATGAGTTCCCACTCTAGGCCATCATGGCCTAAAATGTTTGTAATAGAATTATACCAAAAATATTCATAATCCTATAAAAAGTGAAACCTAATTCCTAGGACCCACTAGATGAGAATCAAGATGAGGTTGGAGGTGGTCCACTTCCCAATTACATGGGATGTGCCTCTTTATCTACCAGTGCAACCACCACTAGGTTGAATTCTTGATCCAACTTGTCAAATTTCATAGGTGGCTCTCAAAATATTACCTCAGCTTGGACCATAAAACATTCATGGAATTGAAGTGGAGCCTTTGGGTAAATCTTCACCTTAGACACCTTGTTGATACTAGTTTTTGACCAGGTTGTTGGGTTTGGAATTGATTTAACCCTAGTTATGTTGGCTTTCACTACTTTCCTCTACATGACTTAGTTAAATTGGGCAGGTGGACGTCAAATTCCTCTTTGTCTAGAAAAGTGTTAACCAGGTGGAATAAAATAATGATGTTGACCTCTTTGAAATAGGTTAGCATCTTCTCCTTGATCTTCTTTAAAGGTTTGATCATTGTTACATTGTATCCAATCACTCCTCAATTAAGGTCCTCATACTCCCAACATAAGTCTACTACATGTTTAGGTCCATTAGGGGAATTAGCTTAAGCTCTAGGAACATGCCCTTATGAATAACCACAAAGAGTTTCTCTTACTTACTATTCATGTGAGAAACCCTCTATAAATATGCTTGAGTGTATTAGAGGTGCTCTTTACTCATGGACAAGGCTCCAATCACCTTTCCAAGAGATGTGAACAATTGTGAAAGGGCTTTGTATCTTGACCAATTAGCTTCATCAAGAATATGCTCCTCACTTATGACCCAAGTTTTCTAGCTTGCTCTTTCATGTCTTCCAAGATCTTCTTAGACAGAGCATTAGTATCCTAAATTAAGGATTCATGATTTTTTTCCACTTTCTCCTGCTTACTAAATGTCCTCACCTTAGTGAGAGAGAAAATATCCTAATCAGTCCACCATACCTCTTGTCCCCTTCCTAATTAAATCTCTATGTAATAACTCTCTTCATGTTCCCAGTCTCTCCATTGAATTCCCATTAAACTTTTTAGTCACCCTAATAGACCATTTATGGTCTCTACATTTTGGCATGTGCCAAGGACCTAACCCAACTTGGGTCTAATTTAATTCCCATGGTAGTGGAAGAAGATGAAGGTAGGGTTGGAAAGTTAGAGGAAGATCACATAGGCTTGGGAGGAGGAAGAATGGATGAAGATTAAGGAAAGAAGGAAGAAAGGAGTGGAGGAGGAGAGGGCATAGGAGCGAAAATAGGAAGGATGAATTGGACCCTGACAAAAATAATTAAGAATGACATTGGTCAAGGGTCATGTTAACCTATAAACCAATGACACTTAAGAGAGGGGTATTCAATAATAATGAGGAAATCAGTTGGTTAAATCCAAATCCTTGGGGGCATAAGGTTATAGAAAAGGAAGACTAGGGAGCAATGGGAGGGGAAAGATAAATGTAAGGCCAAGAGAGAGATACCTTTTATTTTTTATAATTTCTCATGTTGGATTAGTTGGATTTATGGTTGTGTTTGTAGGAACTATGATTATAAATAGAACTTAAACTAGGTGAACAACAAAATCTACCTTCTTCTTCTTATTGGGATTCATACCCAAATCAACTTGTAACATATTAATCAAAGGAAATATGGTGAAAATTATTTCCAAAGTAACATGTGGATTAGGAGGAGTAATTATAAGTGTTTCAAAGCTATAATCCACTTGAAATATGCACATAGGTATACTTATCACTAAGGTGGTCATCGAGACAATTGAGATACCATGGGGAAGTGTCTGTGTTAGAAGAGTGACCAATGAGGTAATTTTCATGGAATACATGGTGTATTTTAGAATTGAGAATCTAGATCCATGGGGATATGAGCCCTCTCCAAAGTTATAGAAGATGTTTAATATGATCTGCATACTATGGAGATGCAGGCCTCACAATCAAAACTCCTAGATACTAAAGGCAAGTCATGTGGATTCATGTGGATAAAATGGGTTGAGAAAAATGGAATTAGAAAGTGAGGATGTTTAACATGGATAGAGATAGGGATACTTGAGTGAATTAAGGAGCAACAAAAACAAGAACTAAGGGAGGTCTCATTAGAATAAGCTTGGTAAGATCATGGAATCCTAGGGGTAATCCCATGGTTTATCGAGGGATGGTGATAGTGGGGGAAGGAATCCATAATGTCATGTTTTGTTGGTCCTAATTTAGGCTCACTTAAAATCTAACATCAATGTCTAAATTCAACACTTGCACTACTTGCGATTGAGTAACCCATGTAAGTGGAGGTGGTAGAGATAGATTTAAGATTGGGGGAGGTGAAGGAAATGGAGGTGAAGGAAATGAGACCATTATATTATTTTCTTATAAATATGGGGTGAAGTTTCCTAATCATCGTATCTTGACTAATTTGGTATATTCCTAAGGCTAATTTCAGCAAAGGTGGTTGTATTGAAAGAGCTTATGTAGGTGGCACTAGCCTTTCTTTAGGGATTGATCTAGATTGGGTCCACTTTCCTTTATTCCTTATCACTTCCACCCATGTTAATACTTCAACATCAATTATAGATTTGAGATGAATTAATCATACCCATGAGGCTCATGGTTATACATAATATTGAGCTATGCCATGTACTTTTCCCTATGGTTGTTAATAACCCCACAGGGATCCCATCCTCTATGATTTTCTCTTCCCAAGGCATAGGTATTCATATTCTATTCCATCTTCCATAGTAAAAAGATATTATTATATTTATTATTGAAAATGAATATTGTAAAGTTGTGAGTAATCCATGACACCTTCAACCAACTGATAAGAAATACCTTTCTCAATTAGGTGATTTAAAACTTTATAGGTTAATAGGAGAGGGGCTTGATGGATGCCCTCCACCTGGATGATGGTGTGATACTTATAATACTATTAATATCTTATGGGTAGGATTATCTTTTTTATATTTTATAATATTTATGACATGAGCCTCTTATTAATGGCCATGTAAACCATTAGGTTGAAGGATTCACATATATCATAGATTTTTTATTATAGTGTTTCACGTATAACTTATAGAATACCACATGAAACATAGATTTAAAAGGAATCTAGGGTGGAAAAACAAAGGTTTGAATGTGAGGGTGGTGTATAATGCATTTATAAGATAAATCATCATATAAAATTTGTCACCTCCTCTGGCATTATTGACACCCTTGGCTAGGTTGAAATTGATGAGGCTTCTAAGGTTTGGTACTTTCGTTTCCTCAAGGATGATGTTGAGTAGTGGCACCTAGAGAATGTTCACATGCAGGACATCCTTTTTTCCAAATAATTAATTCAAAAATATCATCCCAATGTGAAATCATTCTATAAAGGTGTGGATGGGGTAAGCATTGATGTCATCATTTTTTATCCTTTGGTCTAAATCAATGGCCAAATCATAGAAAACCCCATACATTTCATGTGTATTGGTCCACACATCTACTATATTCTATTTATAAACTAAGGTGTACTAAAATATATTATATTATTACTTAAATTCAGATCCATAGATATTTTTAATTATATTCTATGACCCTTAAGTCATACTAGGTCCTATGTAGCATCATGTACATGCATGAACTTTTGTAGCATGTTTTTGAAGAGATCGAAACATGGGAATAGTTATATCTTGGTTGTATATTTTTATAATCCTAACTTCCCCAAGGATGTAAGATCATCAAAGAAATCAATCTCATCTTCATCATCATCTAAGGTGGGCTTATTTATGTCTTCAATTTCCCTAAACACTTTGTTTTAATTCTCAAAATGGGTTAGGTATGATGCTAAGGTGGTATCTCTATACTCAAGCTTGGGTTTGGGTTTGAAGTTAATGTGTCCATGGTTGAGAGTTAAGATCTACTTAGCACATAATTCTAAGCCTAAGGAAAGCACTAAAAGCTTGAGAAGGTGTTGAAGGGAAGGATTCTTAGGATTTGGGAATGGTAATAATAAATCAAATTGATTTGAGTACTTATATGGCTCTACAAATATATCTTATATTAATGGAATTTAGTGGCTCAACTTGTAAAAATTCAAATTTTATTTGGTGTTACAATCCACTTGAATGTTTCTTGATCTAGTGTTAACTCAAAAAAATTTGAAAATGTGTTCTTAGTTTATATTTTGTAACAATAAGGGGACAATCATAGTTTGTTGAATCATATCCCAATTAACCAAATTGATTAATAAAAGGGTGTGTTAGGCACACACCTACTTTAGACCCTATGGCACCTTAAGTATACTCTAGTTGGGATATGTGTTCTCTACTAATTAGGTACTTTATTTTTAGGCTATGCCGACTACGCACATTTGGGGTGTCACTCTTTGACCCTTTCATGTACTAGAGTTAGACACTTGGATCTACCATGTACACATGGCACTCTACTATCAATTTATGTCTCAACCCATACCTTTCTTCCCTCATTTAAGCCATTCTAAACCATTTTTATATTTTACATATGGAAATGACATGTGGAACTTAGTGATTTATTATGGGTTATGATAGTACTTTCTTTCTAGATCAATCAAGATGTTCCATGTTTTTTCTATCATTTTGCACAGAAGTGACATGTGACAACATGTGGATGGTCAAGATCTCCTAGGCTTTGACAACTCTGATGCCTCTAGGATACTGACAAGTCTAATAGGTTCCACATGGTTTATTCTTATTTATTAGGTTCTATAAGGGCTTTGACAACTCTAACACCTCCATCATATTGACAAGTCTGACAGGTTCCACATGTCCACTTCTCATACATCAAGCTCTCTTAGGGATCTGAGAGATTTGATGCCTATAATAGACTAACAAGTTTGACAAGTTGTATATGGTAGGATCTAATTCATTGGGATCTCTTAGGGCTCTAACAACTCTAAAACCTCTAGGAGACTGGCAAATTTAACAATTTCCATGTGACAACCTCTCATTCATTAGGCTCAGATAGTTCTGATACCTATGAGAGACTAACAAGTTATACATGGCAGCTTCTCATTCATAAAATTTTTTAGGAATCTAATAGTTTTGAAAACTCTAGGATACTGACCAGTCTAACAAGTTTCATGTGGTAGCCTCTCATGTTTTAGGATATCCTAGGGATCTACAGACTCTAGTTCCTTTGAGAGACTAGCCAATCTGACAGGTTCCACATGGTAACTTATCATTCATCAGGCTTTTTAAAGGATCTAAAAACTCTAACATGTAAAAAATACTAACCATTATAAATTTTTTTGCATGGTATCCTCTCATTTTTCAATCTCTCTTAGGGCTCTTACAATATTCACACCTCTAGGAGATTGACCAATCTAAAAAGTTTCATGTGGCTTCATCTGATTCATCAGCCTCTTGTAATATCCATGAAAAGTGACTAAGTTATAAAAGGGCCACATAATAAAATGAAATATTAGTGGTTTGCTAGTGAATCTCCATGAAATACCAAGTAGGAATCTAGGGTGACATCATCTTGCGAGATCCTATATAATTTTAACTCTATGAAATAACATAGTTAGCACAAAATATTCTAAGTATGGGAAAACCTTCATAGTGAAACACAAAAGGGATGAACTATTATACACATATATGGTTGTAGGAATATTTATGATAACCATTAACTTGATACAATTATTACAAAATACTCGTTTGATAAAGGGAGAACATGGGTTCAAGGTTTTATATAGTTTGGGACCAAGTACAAGAAGATTTGAGCCCTAGGAAACTTTTGAGTTGAGAGTATTTAGAGGGCTCCCCTTTTCTTCTATGAAATGGGATTATGTTGGCCACTATAAGTAGATATACTATTCCCACAACCCTATTCCACCTTGGCATTTGATCTCTATTTTTTGTTATGTAGAATCTAGGTTTTGTAGTTTATAGGTCTTTTGTGCATCAAATTAACACACACAGTCAAATAGTAAAAGCTCAAAGATAGGCATACACACCCAAATCAAAAAACTAGTTTCACAATCAACTATGACATGGATAAAATCAATAGACAATGATTTAATGTGACCCTATCCTCTTATTTTGGCCTTGTCCCAACATAGTTTTAAATTTTGTTTGCAGATGTAACACAATTCACAAGTCTCCTCAGGTAACTTTCACTCATAATCAACAATAAAATAAACCCAAGCTAGGTTTACATATCTTGTGTAAATTTACTATTTTTAGATCACTTTTAGTTATAAAATTATTTGTATTTTACTTCTAGGTATATATATTTCATGTATTCTAATATCAATAATTTTGATATATTATTTGATTCATTTCAATTCAAAATAGATTAAGCAGATTGAAGCTTTGGATTGACATAAGCTTATCTTCTAACCTTTCTCATTTTGATCTTCTCAACAACCAAGCTTTGAGAGTGATATAGAACTCCTATAAAACACTTTCATTGATCTTCTCAATAAATCCTTTTCTCATACCATATTAAAAATGTAAACATAGCCCATAGATCTTCAACATAGATACCAACAACATAAAATATTCAGACAAAAGATAGATTCACTAATAAAGACATATTGTATTAACTATGTGTAATATAAAATGTATGTGTGAAAACATCAATGGTTCCATTATTATAAGACACTAAAATACAACACATCCACTAGCTTAGAGGATGACTCTAAGCTCCATTACTTTCCACAAGAACATAAATTGTTATTATATACAAAAAGTAAGATGAAAGTGGGAAATTATTATTGGTGGATTAAAATGTAAGATCATTCCCTAAGTTACACCTAACCCTTCACACACATGTAAGGATAATTACCACATTTATTTTGTATTTAATAATTGTGTGCACATAGTAAATCACACATTGGTAACACATATACCTAAGGTGGATTTCACATTAACTGTGAATATGACACACTCCAACAACCTTTTCCTTAGTACACTTAAAATTATAGTGACACTCTATCCACACTTCTTTATATACCTCATTGGAGTCATTATTATCACTATTCTCTTTGAACATTCTTAGGAGAATAAGATCCTTCTCGTTATGCAACTTCCTCACGTGCTCTTCAGTAATAGTATCATCTTCCATGCTAGCTAGAAGAATCCATCATGGAGGTTTATATATTTTAGGCTTGTATGAATAAAAATATACATAATCCTTCATATATTCATAATCATTTATTTCTTTGTGCATTTCAAAAATAATATACTAGGCATGATCCCGAGTTGTCAAGATGTCATAAAAGATATGGACCCACAATATTACAAGTAGAAAGTACACACTCATCATCCATACTCCCTCATAAATTTGTATGCACTCTTTAATATATGATATTACACCATATCAAGAAACTCACGATTAATGTTATAGCACTCAAAATGAATAAAAATGGCTTCTTATATGGTTCCCCTAGTTGACATAGTAGGTTTCTATGTTACCCAACAACACACAACTATGCTCTTCAAGGTGTACACCAGGGCATGAATTTTATCTTTCACCTTTGGCATGTAACCTTATATATTATTTACATATCCAATAATGTGTTTCTATCCATCATAATTTGAAAAAGCTACAATATTTCCCTTATCAAGTCTAACCACTATTTTCTTTCTAGGAGTTGTGAGTGAAACTCAAATATTGGTGTTTAAAGTCTGATTGGTTTTAGCCTTAGATTTAGTAATACATTCACATGTATTAAATCAAATTTACTCTTGATTTTATGTCACCACACTTGATCCCGATCACCTCATACAACTCCTACACACAATGATCACACGTGACACTAGTAGTGTCAAAGATGGATTTTACATCATCCTAGCTAAGGAATCCATCATGATCATGTTCTAAATGGTCACCACCTTCCATGATGATATTTTATATGTGATTCACCTCTTTTTATATGTGTATTATCTTAACATAAGCGGTCCCATAATCATTATTTAAAGGGATGACAATATGCTACTTCTCATTTTTAAAACTCGTGTATCACTTATCGAAGTGCATGTATACATTGTTAGTGTATCACTAATGCCTACCTAGTAGAGTGAGGTAATTATTTGTCTCAACTAACTCAATCACTTTGAAATATACACTAAATTTAAAACCTAATATATTAACAAAAAATTTCTTAAGAATGCCTAGTGGTTACACATGAGTCTTATTTTCCATAAACAAAACATGATGTGAATGCCTTAGAATTAGGCTACTCATATTGCACCAACATTATTTAGTTATAATATTTTATTTATCTCCTATATCAATTAATATATCACACATTGAACATCCATCAATGGCAGCATTGATCAACATTTTTTTATCATCACTAATGTTTGTGCAGTCTTAACTCCACATCCCCTTATTTAGCATGGATCTAGAGATTCATCATATAGACCCATAGTGTGTTGTATTAGCCACTTATTAGTTCTATGTATTTATACACATAAAATAACATTTAACCTAAAATCATGCACTTGTGACCACTCTTTTACATACTTAGCTCTAGACTTATATTATGGCCTTTTTTATCACTTTCAACCACCTTGTACACTCCTCTAAGCTGATGAAGAACCCCAAATTTTATTAATCCATATTATCATCAACCTTATACAACTTTTATTTATTTCTCAACACTCAAGATTATCAAATCACCCATTTGATAAGAGTTCCCTAGGGGACTATAGCATACCACTCTAGTGTCCTTGCCCCCTCTATCTTTCCACCAAATAATGGCTAATTTACAAAATCAAAAGATATATGAAGGTAAACATATGTCCCTAATGATATATATTCAAATTAATTTCAAGGATATTACTATTTAAACACTTTTCAAACCATTTTTCACACAAGATACTTTCACATCAAAAAACACTAGAATCATAATTGCACATTGAGAGCAAAATACCTATTTCTCCCAATTATGATTGCATACAATCTTAGTAACCTAGAGATCAAGTATAAATACATTTTTTAAGTCAAAATTCACAATTAATTCATTTAATCAAATCATTATTGTACCAACATATAACATATTGTAGTAGGTATTCACACACCATCGTAGCATGAGAGAATTACATGAAATTTGATCCCTCTTCGTAGTATTGGTATGCAAGCAATGCTCAACACATGTATTTTTGAGGTTATAGGAGGAACCAAGGAGGTTTAAAAAATAGTAGGATCAATATAGAGAATAAGACCACTATGTCATGTTATGCACACATGAATAATTCTTAACTAGGAAGCAATATTTTGGAAAAAAATAACAAAAATATATTGTTTGAATAATAAAAGGTTTCTTGTCATAAATTACTTTGTAACAATCTCATAATGCTATCATTTCTCACTCAAATAAAATATATTTTGGAGTAATGATGTATATATTAAATAATATTTTTTTATAAAAATAAATTATAACAAAGTACATACTTAAGTTAACAAAGCCTACAAAATACTAAATCATGTATTGAATGGGCAAGCCTATGATAAAAATTAATAATGGTTGAGAAATCAAAACTATAATTCAACCATAAATATAAAATATATGAATAATAAATACCCCTAAGTGAACTTATTCACTATGTATGGTAACTTGATGTAAGTAAAAAAGATTTACTCTACATAAGTTTACTCATACTACTCCAACACCCTCTTATAAGTGATACTTAGGGAGTATAATAAATTAAATAAAATATGGGTTCTAGTTACTAGCCTAATAAGGTACCCATGTATAATCCAAACTATATGTATAATTTGAACAAAGGAAGGAAGATCTTCATGTAAATTCCCCCCAAAGATAACTTCCTGCACCCCAAGCAATGCTCATAACTAAAGATAGAATAGAGAAGCCAAGGGTTTGGTGAAGATTTATATAATTTAATTAGTAGTAGGCACAAAATCCAAATAAATAACTCCATATTTAATAAGTTTTAGAATGAAGTGCATATGTATCTCAATGTGTTTTATATGCTGATGCTCAACAAGATATTGTGAAATCATAATTTCACTTTGGTTATCACACCAAAGAAAAGTTGGACTCTACTGTGGAAATCCAAACTCCTCAAGCAACTATCAAAGACAAAGAATCTCTTGATTGTCCTTGATAGCACCTCCATACTCAGCCTTAGTAGAGGATAAGGAAACAATAGTCTACTTTTGCATGCTCAATCAACTAGACTAGACAAAAGGTGTATATAAATCCACATGTGGATTTTTGAGTGTTAATGTCACCAACCCAATTAGAGTCAGTGTATTTAGTAAGTTTTGTATAACTTTGTGGTGTGTACTATACATCAAAGTAAATTATGCCTTGAATGTAGCATATAATATGCTTGGTTTCTAGATAGTGGCTCTCATGAGGTGCATGGGAAAATTGAGAGACATGATTCATAGAAAATGTGATGTTGGGATGAGTATGTGTTAGGTAAAAAAGTTTGTCTACAAACTATCCATAAAAATTTGGATTAATAAGAGGATTCTGACAAGTAATGGTCAAAATAACACCTGACTGATATGGATTGGGGTTAGGCTTACAATCAGCCATGTCAAATTGATGTAGAATATTTTTAGAATACTTTTACCACCCAATATAAATACCATATGAATATTGATGCACCTAGTGGCCAATAAAGTAATGCAGATGTCCTAGATTGATCATGTCAAACCTGTTACTCAACTTATCCTTGATGTCTTGAATCAAAGACACTAAACTACCTATGAGGATGAGGTCATCAACATACAAAACCAAAAACATGATTTCGTCATCATGCCTTAATATGTATATATTGTGGTCTAACTCACAATGATAAAAACCAAAACTCAATAGAAAGTTATCCATCTTCTAGTACCAAGATCTATAGTTTACATCAGACTGTTTCACTATAGAATGATGCCTTCGAAGCTTGCTCTTTATCTACCATTATTTTTCCTTTCAACTCAATGTCAAAATATTCAAAATATTGTCATAAAAGGTAAATAGGTGACTTCCTTGTTCAATATAACAGTCCTTCTCAAAGTATTACATTTTTTTGGCATACAAATTTCAAGAGATCATATGATGGAATTTGAGAAAATCTAGATGCTTCTGGGTAATTAATATGCTTTCCCATAAGGATCTCTACCAGGACATTTTTCAGGTTGTTATTAGGAAATTCAAAAGGTGTGATCTTTATTATTTTTCAAAAGGCATCTAGTCAAAATATGTCATTTTAATTAATTGCCACATAGGCAACAAACCTTTATTTTTTTCAAACCACAAAATTCTTTAAAATACAGAGATTATTTAAAGTGACAAAATTCTTATTTTTTTTATTATATATTGGTTCACATAAAACCATTATATTCACTTAGATTATAAAACATTTTAAACTATTGCTCTATGGTCTTCTAGATTTTAAAAAACATTTTATAAATAGGATTATTTTTTAATGGGGAATCTTTTCCATTGTAAGATGTTAAATTGTAATGGGGGTCAAAAAAAATTAGTCAAACATTTGTATTGAAGAGCATAAATGTCACAACTATTTTTTTATACTTCTTCCTCCTCATGAAATGATTCCCATTTGTTTGAACCCCTGGACTCTTTCAACTAGATACACACCATAGAGTTATACATAGCTTATAGATACACTGACTCCCCCTACATGTTTGGTCAAAATGTTTGTGGTGGATTTTCGATGACATAACATTCACTTTTGAGAAATACAAGTATGCATATGGTTGAAAGCAAGATGAGGATCTTGGATTGATTGGCCTCAACATCTTAGATGCTCTCCAGTTTTACATATCTGATGAAAAAATGCCAAAAGAGGTATGGGAAAAATTTAAATCCCTTTTTGTCAAAGTCAATGAATTCAAAATGTTACAATTAGATGTAGATTTAAATTCCCTTTCACCTTCTAATTTTTATTCAATAGAATAATTTATTGTAAAGTTTAAATTTTTAAGATCACAATTGAAATCAGGTGGACAAGATAAGGATGATAAAGAATATATTTTTCTAATTCTATCCAAATTAAAAGGACTATATGGTGTTTTTTCATTTGCCTTTTATACTATGATGGACACACTAGATGATGAATTTAAGTGTCCCTCCTTTGATTTTTTTGTGAGAGATTGACTCGATAACAAATTAAACTAATGTCTCTAGATACACTTCCTAGTACTAGTCATGCCTTAATTATAAACACATCTAAAGGTAAGTAATCACCTAAGGCTAAATAAAAAATTCCACCTTCCAAACCAACAAAATCCTCCTCCTGACCCCCTAAACCTTCCAAGTTAAAGAATCCTAAATAACCCTTTAGACAAAAGAAGACTTATAAACCTTGTGGATTTTATGGGGGTACAAACCATTTTGAATCATGTTGTTTCAAAAAAATGGAAGCTATAGTTGAACAACATAAGATTTCAATTTCTTCTTAGTCTTATACAAGAAATTCATCAGGTAAAGGGAAATCCCTTTCTAGTAGGGTTATATCTACATTCAATGATGATTGCATATATTATTTAGGTGTTTCTCACCATCTCACCCATTCATAGAAACTTATTACTTCTCTCTCTGATTGTAGTAATTCACAAATAGTTCTTGACAACTCTTTTTTAATGTATCAATAATTGAAATGCATATGGTTACATCAATAATATATTATTTTTACCCAAAATTTATTCAAATTTACTATTTGTATATCAAATTTGTAATTCAGGGATTGGAGAAACTATGGAATTTACTTCCACAAATGTTGTAATTAGATAAATTAATGATCCTAGTTAGATGGTAGCTATAGGATTTATAAATCATGATATTAGGCTCTATACTTTTGATAGTTTTGAGACTAATTATAATACTGGTTCATCTATTGTTGCTCATGGAAATTCAATAAGTAAAGTGTGGCATGAGAGGTTAGGGCACTTTAATTTCAAGTATATGCAACAAATAAGATCAAATCATCTTGTAATTGGCCTACCAAAGGTCCCTTGTATTTATAGAGTATGTCTTGGTTGTCTAGTTGGTAAATAACACTAGGATCCATTTCCAGTGGGTAAGGTCTTACATGCACTTGTACCTTTAGAGTTAGTTCATAGTGATTTGATGTCCTTTCCAACTTGTTTGTTGGGGTTTTATTCTCTTAAACACATTTTATTAGGTGTTAAAGTGTATCCCCAATAAAATTGTGCACTAGCCCTTCATGCAAGACTGTGGTCTTACACACTCACTCAAAGTGCATATCAAGAGATTAGTTTTTATGGGTTATGTTGTTTGGTAACAAAACTAGTCATATACTTGAGTTTATTCATATATCTAATTAGTAATTAAATAGAAAAATAAATACACTACTATATACCTTGACTCATTAACCACAACCACCAAGAACATAAACATAAATTCCATGAAGTTCAAAGGACTGTCAATTCATAATGCATGTTCTATAAATCCCATTATGAGAAATAAGCATCAAAATTAGTTAATTTGATCCAATATTCATACTCAAATGTCAATTAAACATAAACATACAATCCCTAATCTTATTAAAATATCTATAAGTCTATATTGTATAGTTCTAATATTCTATCATAATTAGTCCCCTTAAATGATTCTACATAGGCATATTTATACTTGTTTTTCCCTGACCAAGTAGTTACATAATAAATGACAACATGGGTGATTGGCCAACGAACTCTTAGTAGACTGATAGTCATGGTAGTATTTTAATTATTTTATCCAAATGACCTTAGCCTTTGTGCCCCCTATATTATTATTTGATGATAGATCCTTACTACCATATGTCCTCTTCTTTGTAGTCTGGTGTGAAACTCATGATGGTTAAAGTCTAGATGGCCCTTGAGAATGTCTCCTCTACTATCTCCCACTTCCCATGTTCTCCCCAAGTCTTAAAATATTGTTCTAAGTCTTATGATCTTGGGTTCCTTGTATTTATGTGCCATATTTGATTTGATCTTCTCAAACTGATACTTTTGTGCCTTTGTCATTTCATTCCTCACTGGTTATGCACCATAGTCTTCCTACATCTGACTGGTTCAAATATCATGATCTTCTTGTGTAATGTTCCTCTCACATCGTATCAATTTCATGAAAAAATAACAAAACACTTAGTCAAAATTTTGGGTCCAACATTACCCCACATTATGCTATTAGTCCAGTTTGTTTAATCTCCTTCCTGACACTATCCCAATGTGATAAAGTGTCGAGCAGCTTTGTCATTATCTCTTTGATGGTTGCCTTTAATTTATTCATCTCCTTAAGTTGTTCAGTATATTCATTTACCTTTTTTTACCAATTGGTCAAGGGATGTGCTATCATCTTTTTGAACTTCTTCTAGTGTATCAACCTCAATGGCAACATATCCTTAGAGAGCTACAAAAGTGACAATGAGTTATTATCAATGCAAATTTATTGTCTCCTCTATATATTTGACATATTTAAATGCCTTTATGCACTTAGTAAGATCCTTTATTAGGATGGAAACATATATTAACTACTACCTTTGAGACTCCACTGTGTTGATATAAGCCTCTAAAATTTTATTAGGACACACCAATTTTTCAAAAATCTCATCCAAGATGGGAATCACTCCCCAACTCTTTTGAGGGCATGATTATAGAATTCCACTACCTTAGTAAACTAATTTTCCACCCATAATTATTCATTCTTTGGTGTAAGATATTCATTTTATAATTTCATAGGAGATTCACTAGGGTATTCAATTTATCCATAACTTCTTCATTTAGAGGCACTCCATTTGCCAATGTCAGTTCTTGGCCCAAAATAGATTTATATAAATTTAAAGTTTTTACTTTGGCCTCTATGGATTTATTAATTTTTTATATTAATGTGGCCACTTATTCTTTTAGTACCTTCCAATTGGTAACCTCTTTCTCATACATTACCACTACCTATCCATGTTTATTTTCTACATCATGCAAATTATAATCTGAAAGTATATTTTGGCACATGACTTTAAAATCCATTTTCATAAATGTAACATTGGCTTGTAGAGGGGAGATATTATAGGGATAAACCTGTGGTGGATTTGGTAGCACTAGTGCTTGAGATTTTAATAGAAGTTTATCTACATGAATCTCAAAATGGCACACTTCATTATACATGTCCAAAAGGAAGGACATTTGTCACCTTGTATCACTAGTTACATCCTAGGGAAGGAAATGCAATCATAAATAGAGCATCCTATCTAAGATGCCTATTTTATATTGAGCACACAAGTTGGTGGATGAATCAATTAATGGTGGTTGTTATTCAAAAATGGTAGGCACTTTACCTTTGTTTGGGCCATGCTCAAGAATTTTGACCTTTGTATCAGTAGCCAAAGAATTACTATCGATGGTTATCCCACTCATCTATTGAGTATCATAACCATTTCCCTTTTTTGATAAATGGAACCCCAATGTATGATTATACATCATCAAATGTGGTCTTCTCCTCTCACACTAGGGAGGGTGTCTTTCCAGAGTCAAATTCCTTCATTTCTCCATTGTGGATTTCAATTTCTTCTTGCACTAGTTTTAAAGGGTGTAATGGTGTTAACCCTTCAAATTCCTTCTCTAGTTTACTTTATGAAATAGTCCCTAATGACAAAACCCTTGGTGTTGAAACCTCTGGTGAAGAAGTTATTGAAGGTGAATCTATGGATGGAAAAGGCCATGAAGGTGAAGCTCTAGGTGGTGAAGGCCATGGTGGTGAATATCTTGATGGTGGCACCTAGGTAGTCCTCTACTATTTTGGAGGATCCTACCATGAACTTATGCTAACATCATTCCCAACCTACTTCTTTTTCACAAGTTATGTTACTAATGCAAGTTTTTCCCTTATATGCTATGTACCTTTTAAAGACTTCTTCTTGGGCCATAGCATGTAAAATAGATTATACACTTGTTCCCCACTATGGTCCACCTGACCTTGATATCGATCTGATCAGTCTCCTAATTCTCTTTATATTTCTTCTTGTTAGGATACATGTACATCTTCTAGAGAGTGTGAATCTCTAATTCAATTTTGTCTACTTCTAAGGTGAGATGTTATGCATCAAAAATTTGATTTACTAAATCAATGAAGTACCATGCTGAAAAGGCATAGGGAAGATTCAACCACACTAAAATTTCTTGAGAATGGACCATTTTGATGCATGATGAGATAAATATTTATTAATACAAACTAATCTTTCTCACCAACCTATATGAGTAAGTATTTAGGAATGCACCATTCATTCCCAAAGGCCTCCTTCATACCATTGTACCAAGATTTCATCTTATTTTTATAAGGGTGATGTTTCTAAATGCATGTGAACACCTTATAGCACTCAATAGGGGACTTGTGTTCAGGTAGATATGTCCACTTCAGTTATCTTGAGGTATAATCTATTACATCGATCTCATCAAATACCATTAACAATAAAAATACCCCCCATAAAAACCTATGACCTGGTAAATGATGGGTTCTCTCAGCATCCTCTATGATCTTGTGGGTAAAATACATTGCCCAATTATATTTAAAACCCTTATTTACTTGGTGGGTGATGTAGAGGTGAGCAATATCCACCTTTTTCTAATGATTAGTGCCACCGATCTTACTCATGATGATGCACATAGCCACCTAGAGGGTAGGATCTTGTAGGTTCTTAATGTGCATGGCATGGCCTTGTTTTTGGTACATAAGTATAGTTATTGTTTCCCCTATTTTATTTGAGTGTTCTAAGTCAAAATCCATATCCATGTCACAACATTGCAGCCCTAACACCTTACTCATTCTCTTGGGTATAATCTTCATGCTATACCCATTGAAGTAGAGATAGTCCTCATGGATATGTGAAAGTATAAACTTAATTCCTTCCATAGGTTTCCTAAAGTATGGAAGGTTGAATAATTTAAATAACCCCATAGTGTCTAAAGCATTAAAAATTTTGAGGTCATACACAAATTTATTTTTAGTGTTCTAGTGCTAAACCTAGTAGTCATTTTGTAACTCAACCTAATTCCTTGGTTGATGATGGTTGTAGTCAAATATGGTGCAAGAAGGTACTTTTGAGACCCAATTTTCCATGTATAGCACCATATTTGGATACTACATCTCTTCTATCATCAATGGTAGGGGTGGAGGTGCTTGTGCCTTCTTTGCATAACACGACATCCCAAATTCTTTTATCTTCCACATGATGTGCTTGTTCTTCAAGTTTTTATTCTCTTTTTAGTATTTATTCTCCCCCAACTGATGCTTCATATTATTTTATAGTTGGAAATGGATCATTTCTTAAAGACTTCTTCTTAGATTACATTACCCTCCATAAAGCCCAAAGGTTGAGGCACAATCATCCACCATTCCTAAAAGAATAAGTGATTGTGGTGTAGATGACTTAGCTTTACCTACTTCATTACACAATAATGGTATATTTCTACCTCCACAACCTATAACTACCAAATCTCTATATCATAATTTATGTTTTAGGGTTAGCTTTGTGTTTTATTACTTAGTTTAATGTTCCCCTCAATAGTTATTTATAAGATTTTGATGCTATGACTTCCACTTGCTCTGGAATCAACTGGGCTTATATCACTCTTTGGATCTATACAACTCAATTAAAATCAAAGGTAAAAATTAAAACAAGCTCTCTCTCATGTCCTTTTATAGGTTCAAGGGGTAACTTGTATTTACTACCCCCTTTCTTTTCAACCATCACTTCTCATTATTAATGTATTTGTAACGGCCATCATTCTTTGATCATTGCTTCTCACCATTAATACATTTAATAATATTATCTTTTCATGATTTTGGTACATTTATCACAACTATTACTCCTTTTACATTAATGACACATCTTGTCCCACATTTTTCCTTGGAGTGGAGGATAGTTATGTCCTACACTTTTCTTTAGAGTGGAAAATAGTTATTCTATTTTTTTGAGTTTTTAAACTATTTAGTAGGAATATCTTATCCTAGGTATATTTAACTTGTGTACCTTAAGTAATGCATGCATCCTTAGCATGAATACATGTACTACCTTCTACCCCACACTAAAATCATGTCATGGTCCTCCATAAGATTACAAGTACAAAAATAAACATTTTTTTTATAAATGAAACATTGTGTGTAACTAAGGTAGTAATTTTATTAAAAATCAGAAATCCTAAAGTAGTGGCATAAGCTTTATTGTTAAAAAAATTATACTATTAAGTAGAGAAATACAATCCTAGCTGACTACCATTATAATGTCCAGGAAGAAATTGGCCATCCAATCTTTGTAAATGGAAAGCACTGGTAGACCAAATGTTATGAACAATAAATGGAACGCCCTAGTGAATATGAAGTTTTCAAAAATGACATGCAAACTTGGATTCATAGAGTAATAATTTCATTCCAAGGGTAAATGTCTTATGTTTGATGTGTCAATCATGCCATACCTTTTATTTTCACTTTTACACATCATGACCTCAATGAGTAAGGAAATAGGATTCATCTAACTTTAATAAAGCATCCAAGCATGATTTTAATGATGAATCTTCATATATTTATCCAATGCATGTAATACAAAGAGATGGTACCAAGAATTCAACTAGTATAACTACTTTTTTTACCATATACTAGATTGAATAGTGTGTTCTTGTTCAAAAGCTTATAAGTTGTTCGATAAGCCCAAATTACTGTAGACACTTTATCATCCCAATAAATTTAACCAAAATTATAAATTTTTTTAAGTGTTGTGCCTAATATTTTATTGAATGCCTTGGTAGTGACATTGGCCTAGGATAATATGATGTTTTTTTTATGAGAAATCATGAACTCAGCAAGTAGAATATGAATAGTTTCATTTAGTAAATTCATACCATAATCACTAGTAAAATTTAGTGGGCATCTAAAATAGATTATGATATGTTCCCATATGAAGTGCACAATAGTAGCCATAGTATAATCCCTTATTAGCATGGCCTCATCCCAGCACATGAGATAATCAGTCACTATAATGATATAAAGGGAACTTGTACATCATCCATCTAGATTGATGGGTCCAACAAAATTAATGTCCCACTTCTCAAATAGTTCTAGAGATAAAATTGGACATAACAACATGACATCTCAATCATTTGGTTTTCCTACATGCTGACAAATATCACACTTCCTAGCATGCATCTTAGCATCTTGAAAAAGTGTTAACCACCATAATTTGGCTAGTGATACCCTATATGCAATAGCTTTCCTAGCATAATGTATGCCTATAATGCCTTCATGAGCTTCTTAGAGTACTTTGAAGTACTCATGTTTCATGACATAGCATCAAATAATTTCATCTCTATCAAGCTTGTAGAGGTCCCCTCCAATAAGATGAAAAGGTGGGGTGTAGACTATGAGTTATTTCTTAGCCTATGGCATTATATAATCAAGCAATGATCCAATAGTTAAGAAAGATACAATATCTTCCAACTCCTCAAGAACATGAAAAACATGAAACAATTGAACATCAGGTAGGTCATCTTTAATAGTGCACGGTGATTCTGTGGAATCAATTCAAGAAATATGGCCAGGGCCATAATTAGTTTTACCTAGTTTGACCATGATAGAGAATTGAAATTCTTGAAAAAGAACTATATAGTGGAAAATGTGGCCATATAGCATATGTTTATTTAGTAGATATTTTAAAGCTTCCTGATCTGTATAAAATACAAAAGGAGTTACCAATAAGTATTGCTGAAATTTTTATAGAGCATAAACCATTGATAGAGTTTCTTGATCTATGGTGGTGTAATTCTGCTTAGCTAGAGTAAGTTTTCTACTAGCAAAATAGATAGGTGATCAAGGTGACATTCACCTAGTTGTGCAAGGATTACACCAACTGTCATTCTAGAGGCATCCATATGGACATGGAATAGTTTTGTCCAATCAAGGAACCATAGAATTGGAACATTGACTAGTTTATCTTTTAAATCCTCCAAGGCTTCTTGTTAAGATCAAATCTAGATAAAGTGATCATTATGTTTTAAGAGTTCCTCCAAAGACAAGGTAATCTTTGCATATCCTTGAATGAATTTCCTATAATCCTTGGTATGTCCTAGAAAGGTGCAAACTTTGTGCTAAGAATTTGGCATTGGGAGGTGAAGAATGACAAATATTTTTATTGAGTCTACCAAAATTCCATCCTTGTAGATAATATATCTTATAAGAACACAAAAAGGTGTAACAAAAAGACACTTCTTTATATTTGGTGATATTTTTAGCACTCAAAAATTCTCAAGCATGAACCATAGATTAAAACAATGGTCCTGGACCAAGCCATAGACTATCCATTCATCCAATTAGACTTACATAGATTTATGGATTTTTATAGGCCTCAATGACTACATAGGAAAATATAATAGGTACATTCGTCAACCCAAAAAGGCATGATGGTATATGCAAAGGATCCCTATTCAGTGGAAAATGTAGTATTAGGTTGATCCTCCTTGATTATTTAGACCTGATGGTACCTATAGAATCCATCTATGAAAGTATAAATTTCACACCCAGTGATGCCTTCAAGTATTTATTCTATGAATGGTATTAAGAAGGGACTAATAATGCAAGATGTGTTAAGTATATGATAATTAATGCAAATCCTAATGCATCCATATTTTTTTATACTTATGATCATGGAACTGACCCACTCAAATTCATTAATTGAAGTGATCACACTAACACAGAATATTTTCAAATTTTTCCTTCATGTATGCCCATAAATTTGGATTCATCCTATATGGCCTTTTCTTGACTAGTCAAGCATTATCAACCAGTTTGATATACATTTTTCCTATAGATGGATGAACACCTTTCATCTCACTATAAATTCTTAGAAATGAATATTGGTATTATTTTAATAATTCAAATACTTTTTAAACCTATGTGTTAATCCAATAATTACCTATGATAGTTTTTTTCAATTCTTCTTTTGTGTTGATGTTGTGCTAGATGGTTTGAAGAGGTTCTGAGTAAGGGTGGTCTACATCAAGACCAGTATCATAAATAGTTCATGCATCATAGTATATAGGGACATCTAAATTATTTTAAAATGGGTTAGGTTGATCAAATGCTTCACCTTCATCCACCTGAAATACTATTTTTTGCTTCCTTGGGCATATCTCTTCATGATGTTCCTGATCAAAGACTAGGTATGGTGTGGGAATGGGTTGTACAGATGTATCGTTAAAGATAAATATAAATTCATCTAGGACATCATGGATATATCTCAAGAAATATTCTATGGGATTAGGGTCACTAACAACTACTTTGCACATGGCCTAGAGAGTGAGGCACAAATACATTCTCGAACATGAAGAAGATAATGTCGAGTTCATGCTTTCTTTCAAAAAATGCCAAAAATGAGTACTCATATGTTATTATTCATGAACATGCCATGATTTATCAAAAATTCATAAACTTCCATAAAAATCATGTACCCATAGGTACTCAATCAAGAAAGACTCTTCAGTCTGCCACATGGATTCACAAGCTTCTATGTGTCATTCTAGTGCTTATACTCCATTATAGCTAATTATACCTTATATTCAATTATCATTATGAAACTAATGATGTAAAGTAGAGTGTACTTAATCCCAATAGATAATTCATTCATTATGGGTTCACCACCACCTTGCTACTATACCATTAAAAAGGTGAACCAATGATCATATATGATCATTGTCAGAGTTATATAAGTCTTCAATGCACTAAATAAAGTCATAACTAGTCCTCTCATAATTTCATCAAATATTTATAATGGTGCATCCATAAATTGTCCTCACATAAATAATCTAGTAACAAGGTGAATAAACCTATGATGTTTATGATATTGTCATGGAATGTTCTCACAACTGCCAATGGCATAGCATACTCTTCCAGTGAGGTCATAGTCACCATGGGCCCAATAATTACAAGCATTACTTATAATATTAGAAAGGTACTAAGTGTCTATCCATCAAGAGTAGGATCATGTTTTTCACCATCTCTATTTATGATATTATAGATGTGGTTAATATATTCTTCCACATTAATAGGTTCTACGTATGGGGGCCCATGTGTTTGATCCAATGGAATAACAATGCATTGATCAGTATTCTCAAAATTGATGTAGCACTTTTTTAAACTTAAGTCTAAATTATTTACATAGCACTAAGGTCACCCCAATAAAACTGTAAAATCATCTACCGTAGCTAACTCAATAAATTTAAAATCAACTTTGAAAGGTACTCCAAATATATTGACCATTGCATTCTTAAGGATGTCAATTGGTAGAGCATGAGTAATATTAGCCATAAAAAAATGTACGGTGATGGTTTTAATGCTAGAATAGTCATTTTATGCCATGAATCTTTTATGAAGATGTTAACCTTAGTGCTAGCATCAACCAAGATGTTCTGAATCACCCAACCATTGATGGCAGCATTCACTAATATTTCTTTATCCTCTTGAGGGCTAGGAAGAATAGTGGTATATTATCATTGAGCATGATTCAATTGATGATCCTTAGTTTGTTGAATCAATTATGGTTGAGCATTATTTAGTGTTTGTACCTAATTTTTAATCCAATTACTTAGTTATGGGATAATTTCTTCATCCAACATACACTTAAAAATCTCTTGAAAATCATCTCACACCACATTTTGAGGTTATGTTGCCTTTTGCATATCAGCATGTTGTGTTGTTTCTTGGTCCTTAAGAAATTAAATTTCTCCATTTAGTTATTATACCAACATCATAATATCTTGGAATACATCTTTCTATTACTGAGCATCAAGATACCTCTTTTCATGAGGCTTATCACGCTATACCTTATCAATAAGAGTAGATGTAGACTGAGATTATCCACTACTATACAAAGTGATATTCACTTATTGGTTTGTTGGGGTGATTGAGCACAACTTTCAGTGAATTTTCTCAATGCAAATCATACCTACACCTTTTTCATTTCTTTCCTTAGTGATGGCCATGTATAGGTCAGGACATTCTTCCAACTAATGCTCCTTTTTATAAAAAGCACATGTTGGATAAACTAGGTAATCTTATTTATAGTGGTCTAGGGATCCACACTTATAACACATTATTGATGGGAAATAGCCACCTCCTTATCCTTGTCCTCAATCTCATCCATGATAGCCACCATTATCTTTATTGTTGGACACAGAGGTTTGGCATGTATCGTGCACTCATACCTCATGTATATCACTAATTAGTTGGTAATCATTTATATCATGGGTGTAGGCACTAAATATTTTAAATTATTTAGACACCTTAGAATGTGTATCCTATTTTAGTAGAGGACATGATAGTACATCATGTTCTTCGTGTCAAATATCATATGGCTACTTCAATACAATGTGGATGTTTTTGCATGGGTAATTGCTTTGGTTATGATCTTTAAACTCACAATCAGTATACCAAATACCATTACAAGTGTTTTACACATTGTTTACAATTAATTTTTCTAGTTATGATGCCATTGAATCTATTTGGGCTTCTATGAAAGGACTAGTTCCAGTAACAATAACTTCAGTGTGGAGGCTAGTTTCCAAGGCTTCACACAGGCTAGTAAAGGTATTTTAGGATAGTTTTTATCTGAAGGGAAGTAATAAACCTCCCATGAAACATTGTATATGATTAAAAACATTAATTTCAAATGAAATCTTTGATAAAAGTGTTTTGAACCATGCATCATACTCCCATACACTTTCAGTGAGCTCTTGATTTATATCTTTCAGTGCATTAATACTTTGTTGCTCAAATTTGGGAATGTCAAATTCTTAAAGGAATGTTGTTTTGAGATAATAATAGTCAATCACCACTTGTTTAGGGTCAAACTTCATATACCACTTTTTAATTATCTCCATAAGTGTGGTCATTAATTATGTGTCCTTTTGCGTAGAATAAGTTATGCCTTGTGCCCTCCAAATGAGTTTACACTTATAGACATGCTCTGCAACATTTCCATGCTCTAATATTTAGGTAGGTAAAGTGTCATTTCATAATATACTATTGGTAATTGAGGTTCTTGCACTAGTGGCTATTGAGAATCCCTAGATCCTATTCCTTGAGTTGTAATTCCACCACTTCCTCCTAATCCACCTCTAGTAGCAATACCTATGATGTGGGGTGTGGTAGTTGGTTGATAACTAATATTTAGGTATGTAATCTATTTGCTATTAATGTTAGGTCTACCAAGCATCCCAAGTTTGGCTATGAAATTCCCTTAAAGATGAAAATAAAGTTTTATTTTAGTATGAATTAAAAATAGCTCAGCTACAATTTCCCTTAGAGGATCAATTTCTAATTCTACAATATTTATATCCCAATTATGTATAATTAATTCATCTGATTCAAAATCATGAGCGCACACTATGGTTTGGTAAATTGATTGGTTAAAACTTGGTTCTTCAGTCTCTTATATTTGGATATTTTCTCCTTCATATGATAAAATTGGCATGGGGCATGGTTTGAAAGTGATAGGGTCATCCTTATGCATTTTTGCTTCCCTACAGATCCTAACAGCACTTCTTGAGTTCTCTTAGCCCCTTCTCATACCACTTCCTCCTATGATCCTCTATTGAGCTTCATCATATTTTTTCTTTCACAATGCTTGATGATTGGATGCCATTCTCAACCTAACATTCTTTACCAACACATCTATATTCCCCTTCCAATTATGTAACTCATGTTAGGATGTATTTATCCTTTCATTGGTAGAGTTTTGAGTCCACAATCAATGAGCAATTTCTTAACTTCTAGTGGGAAATATATAATATATTGACCACATGGTTCTCTGAGAAATTAGAACTTAGCTTCTTTAGGACAAGAGTAAGTGGTTACAACATACTCTAGAATGTAGCTATTCAACACTCCTCTCTACTAGATATTAATAGCTCATGTCCATGGTACTCCAAGTCATGCCAAATCTCGTTGACATTCTAACATCCAAGATTTTCTTCTTCTAAAATTTTGTGATTGACCTTGAGCATAACCAAATATCCAAGCATGAAAATGAATAGGGACTTCAACAAAGAAGGTTTCATATAATACATTGTAGATATGTTGTTTCACCCACTAAATTTGGAAACTCCTGGTTCAAGATAAGGAACCAGAAAATTATACTCAACCCCAATAATCCATTGTTCAATACTTTCAAGGGTTATATGTTCAAGAATCTTCCATTACTATGTAGCAAGTATTATGAATCCCATAAATGTAGCCAAAATGTTGGGTTTTTTATTCTCTTAATCATGTATTTTTAGGTGTTAAAGTATAGCCCCAATAATCTTGTGCATTAGCCCTTCATACAATATTGTGGTCTTGTGTGCTTACCTAAAGCACATAGTAAGAGACCAATTTCCATGGGTTATGTTTCTTAGTAAAAAAACTAGTCATATACTTGATTTTATTCATATATCATATTAGTAATTACATATAAAATGAAATACACTACTATAGACCTTAACTCATTAATCACAACCACCAAGAACATAAACACAAATGCCATGAAGTTCAAGGGATTGTCAATTCATAATGCATGTTATATAAATCCCATTGTGAGAAATAATCAATAAAATTAGTTAATTTGATCCACAATTTAGACTCAAATGTTAATTAAACATAAACACACAATTCCTAAACTTATTACAATATCTACGAGTCTATTTTATATAGTTCCAATATTATATCATAATTGGTCCCCTTACATGATTCCAGATAGGGGTATTTATACTTGTTTCCCCCTGACCAAGTAGTTACATAATAAATGATAACATGGATGATTAGCCAATGAACTCTTAGCAGACTGAGAGTCATGGCAGTCTTTTAATTATTCTCTCCTAAGGACCTAGTCCTTTATGCCCCTATATTCTTGTTTGTTGCTAGATCCTTACTATCATATGTCCTCCTCTTTATGGGTTCGTGTAAAACTCATGATGGTTAAAGTATACATGGCCCTTGAGAATTTCTTTTCAATCATCTCCTATTTCCCATGCAATCCCAAAGTCTTTCATTATTTTTTTGAGTCTTATGCACTCAAGTTCTTCATAGTTATGTTCCATCTTTGATAATGTCTTCTCATTCTAATACTTCCACACCCTTATCCTTTCTCACCTCATTGGTTCCATGCCACAATCTTCCTATGCTAGGTTAGTTCTACACCATGGTCTTCATACACCTTGCTCATGTTTCATTGTGCCAGTTTCATGCCAAAATACCAAAACACTTAGTCAAAATTTGAGGTCTAACATTGTTCCTTCTCAAAAGCCAAGTATTCACTCACATTCATTGATAATCACACTAGAAGAAATTAGGTTTATTTTTTCAATTTCAAAAGTGAAGTGTTTGAGACCTTTAAGGATTTTAAAGTGTTTTTTAAAAATCAATCTTCTCTTCCTCTTAAAAATATATAGAATAATAATGAAGGAATAAGATAGTAATACATTCCTTGATTTTTGTATTGAGCATAAAATTTATCATTATTTTTTTATGTCATACACTCCACAACAGGATGGTGTAGTTGATAAAAAGAGTCACACATTGAAAGAGATGCAAAATTGCATGTTGCATTCAAAAAAAATTCCACCAAAATATTGGGCCAAAGCATTTAGTTATGCTATATACATCCAAAATCACATGCCATATAAGGCTATGCAAAATATGACACCAAAATAAGATTGGTCAGGCATCAAGCCTAATATTTTAGATTTGAATGTTTTTAGAAGTGTGTTTTGGGCATTTATTCCTGAGGATAAATTCAAATACTTGGAGAAGAAAATCTAGAAACTCATATTTGTTGGCTATTGTGAAGATGGAAAAGCCTATCATCTTCCTGATCCAATTACAAAAGATATATTATTTTAATGATATGTTCAATTTTTTGAATGAACCATTATCAATTCTTGTGCATCTAGTTCTTCTTTACCTCTTTTAGTTGATAGTGAGGACCTACTTCCACCTGATGATAATGATGATGATGATATTGAGCCTACTCCTAATGTACCTATATCTTCTTCATAATTTATGCCCAAGTGGGCACATATCACTCTCCATGCAATTGGTTCATTAGTTGGTCATCCCTCTAATTCTTGATGCACTCACTCATAGACTTATGGTGTTAGCCTTTTAGGTCATGTTATTATAGATGATCCAATTTTATTTTTTGAGGCTACTGGTACACCTAGATGGGATGCCTCTATATAAGATGAATATTCTTCATTGATGAAGAATAATACATGAGATATTATAGCACTCCCTGAGGGAAGGAAAATTGTAAAATGTAAATGGGTCTATAGAACCAAATATGTTATTGATGGATCAATTGATAAGTACAAGGCATGACTCATCACAAAGGGTTTTTCATGGGTTGAATGGGTTGATTACTCTAAAACCTTTGCCCCTGTTATGAAGATGAACTATGTTCATGTTGTACTTTCACTCACCGCTTCACGTCATTGGATGGTTTCTTAGATGGATGTGAAGATTAATTTTTTGCATGGTGATCTTTAGGATGAGATCGATATGGCCTAACCTCAAGGATTTGTGCAGGACTCCTTATTGGTATGTAGACTCCCTCATTCTCTATATGGTCTCATAACCATAATTTATAAAAATCAAGGAGGTTAAAAAATTGGTAGAATCAATTTGGAGAATAGGACCACTGTATAAGGTTGTGCACACATAGAGAATACTTAATCAAGAAGCAATAATTTGGAAAAAAATAACAAAAATATATTGTTTAAATAATATAAAGGTTTCTTGTCACAAATTTCTCTATAAAAATCTCATAAAACTGTCATTTCTCACTCTAATAAAATATACTATGGAGGAGTGATGTATATATGCAATAATAGTTTGTTAGAAAAATAAACTATAACAAAGTACATACTTAAGTTAACAAAGAATAAATATTGTATTGAGTGGGAAAGCCTATGGGAAACCTTAATAATGGTTAAGAAATCAAAGCTATAAGTCATCCATAAATATAAAATATATGACTAACAAATATCCTTAATTGAACTTATTCACTATGTATGGTAACTTGACGTAAGTAAAAAATATTTACTCTTCGTAAATTTACTCACACTAATCCAATAGATGTCTCACCCAAATTCAACCACTGACCCCTTTTTCCCATTTATTAAATGGTCTTCACATGTCAAGGAACTAGGTTTTTTGAAGGAAAATCAATCATACAATGGCTTATGCAAGTTATCACGAGCTCCCTCACCAGATATAGGATCTATAGATGAAGATATAGAGAATCCATAAACCTTGATTCCTCATTACAAGTGGACAAAAGCATTACATAGTGGATAAGATCACCACCCCTCTAGTGTCATTCCCATGTCATTATTGTCTAAGGATATATATGTTATTTCCAATCTTCAGATCCCTTTGCACAACAAGTTTTAGTCTCTTATTCCTCCCACATATACAATTTCTAGATAAGTCTTTATTTTCTCATTACACTTGCTATTTTTAGTAAATTTATAGAATATAATAGTTCCAAATCAGTGAATTATATTATCATTATACTAATCTCCTAATTTTGCATAGTAGTGTTGTCACTTAGGGTTTTCTATAAATCCCAAATTTGATAAAACATATTGATAAACCTGAATTATCCTTTGAATATAGCCAAATCCTAACCATAGATGTTTCTAGCATTTGTATCCTTCTTGTTGATTCCAATTTATATTTTTGTATTTTCATATTAGATAAATTTTATTATAACAATAAATTTTCAATTTTTTATCTCATATTACATGTTATTTAAAAAGGTTCTTTCTACTCTTTTAAGAATAAGTGCTAAATTAGGTGGTATTATGATTAAGCATACTTGGATTCCTCTTAATATTGATATGGATAAGAATAAAGGTGTACCAACACCTTTGAATGTTCATATATTATGATTAAGCATATTTATATTCCTCTTAGTATCAATATGGATAAGAATAAATGTGTACCAACACCTTTGAATACTCCTACACCTAAAAAATATGTGGATTTTAATGATAATTGTTTTGAACATAAGCAATACGATCAAGATAATAGTGGTCCTCAAGATGAACATCAAGATATACTCCCTCCTATAAATGGGGAGAAAATCAATTTCAATAAATATGATAACATTTTATAAAGACTTCATGATCAACTCATTGATCTTATTATCATTTTATAAACTCTATTGGATATCAAGAATGTAAACACAACTCAACCTTCCCAAATTTTAACTCCATTAGCTACAACTTTTGTACCACATATCATAATGGGAACAACTTAATGGGTTTAACTAATTACCATTTCAATTATTACTCCATCATTGGGAACACCACCTTTAGTTAACACACATTACTCTTCCCCCAATCTACAATCCCTTATGCAAGAGATCCAATCTTTATAAATTAAGGTGTTACATTTAGATCAAGGTTATTTGAAACCTAATCAACCCTAGGTTTTCATGTTTTATTACACACCCCATTGGCATATCATATATTAGTATATCCTCTACCTATAGGGTTTGTGGCACACAAGCTTATACTATATGTTAGAAAGGGTGATCCCAAACAACATTTCAAAGTATTCCATGCATCATGTTTGGACTATGTGTCTAATGATAGATTATTGACTAAGATATTCTTGAGAAGTATCAATGGCTATACATTACAAGGTTCTATGATTTACCACACCAATTAGCACATCTATTCAATCCATTGGCTGATATGTTTCTAGCATACTTTTGAATCAACATCAGTGAGAAAGTTTCCTATACTCAAATTGCACTACTCAAACATAAATCTAATGAGCCTATTTCATAATATGTTTTAAGATAAAAGACCATGTTTTCCAAAATGAAAAATCCTATGGAAGATAGATAATTGCATGATGTATTTAAGTAAAGTCTACTTCCATCCTTTCATGAATACATTATTTTCAAGAATTCTAACTCGTTTACATATTTGTGCCATACAATAAATGAAAGAGAAGTCAAGTTAATAGTAATGAACAAGCTTAAGTGTATAACCAATTCAAATGTTAATACCAAGAGTTCAAGTAAGACACCATACAAGCTAAGGCCAAATGATAAAAAAACAATAGTACATGCAATTTTAGAGCCTACTCCACACATTGTCTTATCAACTCATCCAATATGACAATTCACTAACCTACTAGAATATCCATATTAGGTCCTCAAAACATTGTTGGATTTTAATGTCATATCTCTCCCTCCCATTAAATAGGTTGATGTGAATAGGCCTCTTCTAAAAGGTTTTTAATAAAACGCCTTTTTCAATTATCATAGGGTACTAGGCCATACTACTAACATATATATATATCTGTTTGAGACTCAAGATTTAATATTTGATAAATGCAAACATCATTGATTTGAGAAAACTAATAGAGAGTACAATAGTCTAACCAAGTGAAATTAAAGTGATGAAAATGTTCAGTGATCCTTTTCCTAAGCACACAGCTAATGAGCCAACATATATATCAAGCGTGTAGTATGCATATAATATGCACCCTCCACTAATTTATTACCATTCCCATATATAATAACAACATCCTTTGAATGGTATCATAGGTTATTATCACACTACAAGTCCATCTAGGTTACTCATCACATTTGTTGAACATGAGATAATCAACGATGTCTCAGATTTACATTTTTTATTTGTTCGAGCTCATATTGATCACTAACCTATTCAAAGTGTTATGATTGATAATAGTTCATGTGTGATTATGTGTACCAACACACTTATTTATCATCTCAAATACACATATTGGGATATACTTCCCACCACCATAGTCATTAAAGTATTCAATGGCCACATTCATATATCCATTGTTGAAATTACATTACCTTTGATGGTTGGTCTTGTACATGTGACAACTAGATTCATAGTCATAACTAATGCACTGGGTCTTTGATATATTATTAGGATGCCCTTAGATTCAATAGATTTGATTTGTTCTTTTTGTAGTCCACAGATGCTTGAAATACATATATGTTAATGAGGTTATTATATTATTGAGTATACCTTATGAGTACCCTATATCATAGAGAGATTTGATTTCCATACAACAACCTTGTTTAATTCTTTACTCATATTTAGACATCATGCATCCACCTAGTGTAATACCCTTCTCTAAATTAGTAGTGTCTTCTTTTTGGCATAGTATCCTTATGTTTTGGTATGTCAATTTTAGTCTTTGTGTAGAGTAGTTTTGTCTAGTCTGACCAGAGGACGTAATTAGATTGTTGGTTGCCTCAATTGTGGCACCAAGTTCTTTTCCTAGTTCTGTCAACATCCCTATGCCAATATTTGTTTGTCCATGATACCTCTAAGTAATGGTGTCTTGATCACTATATTTCAATTTTTTGTTCTATGATTGTATCGAGTAAGAAATTCAATTTTATCAAAGAGTTTATAGTTTTTCTTGAGTGGAGTCTCCTAGTATTAATGTCCAAATCGATATTACATTTTTATTTTTTTATTATAAAAAAATAAATAATAAATAAATATATTTATTTAAACTAAATTATATGTGCTGATTTTATAATATTATTATTAAATAAATAACAATAAATTTATAAATAGATGTCTCTATATATTTAGAGGGATTATTAAATAATCAAATTTAAAAATAATAATAATAATATATGCATAAATGAAAATATAATATGGTGAGCATGGCATATTAGGTACTGAATATTTTAAGGTCATTTAAAATATATTAAAATTTATTCCATCACCTAAATGCTTTTACTTCTCACCCAATCCGCCCACCTTTACCTGAAAAAAAGTCAGAAGAGAATTAAATAGCTTTAATGCAAGTGGAAGGAAAGTATGGTGTAACATAGTATAGATTGGATAAATTAACCTTATTTAAATTATTAAGTCTCCCTTTTGACCTTGGGGTACATGGGAGGAGACATTATGAGGTAAAAATAGTTTTAGGGGAAGAAAAAGGGAAAACCTCTTGTAATTTATTAGCAGCCTATGCTACTTAACTTGCCTCACATCTCTCATTATGGAAAGAATGCATAGAGGAAGAGAAAAAAAACCATGGAAGAAATTTATAGTAGCAAGAGGAGGGTGCCATTTTGGTCTTTAGGCAAGCGCATTTATATAATGCCTCTTTCATTTTATCCTATTAATGAATGGTTCAATGGGTGTACAAAGGTGATTTTTTAACTTGTGTTGCATCCTCATTTGGTGTTTTTCCTTCTTCTCTAATTTTTTTTATCTTTTGAGTTCCAAGTCTCAATTGTAGATTATGTGTTTAAATTAGATTAAAACCATAAATGTGAGTTATGGCGTAGCTATAGGAATAGTGTATTAGTAGTGTAGGTAATATATTAATTTTTCATATGTTATTGGTAAATGGCACTTCTGTGACTTATGGCATAACTAAATAATAGCTTGGTTTACATTAATTATTTGTGATGGTTGTGTAAAGGCATGAAGGTAGAGGAGAAAACAATAAATCTCATTAGTTGAAGTCTATTTGGTGCAATAGTAGAGTGAAATTCACAATAATGGAGTTGGAAATGGTTGAAACCTAGGTGAAATTATTGGTATGAATATTTGATAGGATTAATCATTGATATACAAACCTAGATTTGTATTTACTTGTAGTGACCTATTAAAACCCAAACCTAACTTGGATAGATGAGAAACTCCTTGTAATTATAGTGCATAGTATACACCAATTGTTAATGGTTGTGCAATTTTTAGGTGGTTCTTCTTGATAGCTAAAAGCCAACTAGAAAGGAGAGACCAGGTGTAAATCAATTATCTTATTATTTCTCCAACGGAATGGTAAGGTTAAAGGATGTGGGAGGATCTTCACCTGACCAACTACGTTACCTTATGGTAAAAAGAAATTTATAAGTTTTGTTTAAAGTAAAAATAAAATGATCTTATCCTTTGTATTAATGTCTTTCCTTTTCATTTCCATCTCATGGCATGGTTGTTAGTGAATAAAGTAAAATATTAAATATTTATTGATATATTGCTTTACCAATAATAGTATGTGGTAATTCTAAAACAACTGGAATGGAATTTTATACATATATATATGATGCTAGTGGCCATAGTTACGGTGCCACAATAAAGAGAATTAGGAATAATATACATTTGTTGGTGACTAGGGTAAGGGTGTGGCATCCAAGTGGAAAGAAGGAGAAAAGACTTATTTGTAGGTTGTACAATAGGGCTTAAGAGGTGTAGAACTAGTGTGGTTTTCTTTTGACAGTTGTAGGCCTCCGAGATTAATCAAAATATTGTTGTGCTTTTCTTTTCTAAATTAATTATATATTGTTAGAAATGGTTTTTATTTTATTTGACTTGAAATAATTATTGGTTTCAAGATTTAATATATTATTATCTTTTATTTTATGGATACTCTTTCTCCTTTACTTGATATAGAAAATATTGATGTTATTCAATGGTTTGGAATATTCATGTTTTATAGTTGTAGAACCCTCTATATATATATATAGATTTATTTCATTTGAATAGTTTAATTGTGTGTTTAAAGATCATAGCAATTAGTTTGTATTTAGATTGTAATTTTATATTTTGATATGGTTTAACAAGCATAGTTACACTTGTATTTCAAGTTCCTTTGACTTTTGACTTTTTAGATTTATATCCTCATCTTTGTATTGGAAAGAGGAAATAGTTTTGTTTCCTAGGTAATTGATCAAAGGTGTCAATTATTAAACATTCATATTTGGGTGTAATTATGTTTAACACCAACTTTCATATTGAATTTTAAAGGAGCTATTGATGTAATCATAAATAACAATCATTATAGTTTATATATATTGATTTTTTCATTGACTATTTAATTTGAAAAGTTGGAAACAAGATAAACATGAGTATTGTGATTAATTATTTTCTAATTAGGAAAATAGATAGTGAAACATTGATCATAACTCAAAGTTATAGTTGATTACAAATCAACTAAATCAATTTAGAGACTAATTTAATTAGTAAATGGCATTAAGAAATTACCAAAATTAATGATTAAACACTTTAACTATATTATAATGGATTTGGAAACATCAACCAATATTTTGATATCTCATTTAGACACCTTTTGGTGGGTCCTTATCCGAAGGCAATTATCGATTTTCTACACCAGGGGTTATTTTTAGCTTGTAGAGTTGTTTCAAAATCAACTTTTTAAAAATAGATAAAGAATCCATTAAGCAAAACCAAAATTTGATAGTAATTAATTTTACCATTAAATTTGTACAACTTTGAATTATAATTTTCAAATGATTTTACTGTTTTTGGTGGCCCAATTTCAAAGCTAGTTTATTCAAAAAATTACCAGGCAAGATAGTGTTTTGTATTAAAATCTATTTAGAAAGCTAAGTTATTTTAGAATTTGAATTGTTGACGATCATATTCATAAGTTCCTAGTGGTATCTTTTAGATAATAGAATATATAAAAACTTCCAGAAATACTTTTCACCTAGTGAGGATATTTTTACCATTGTCATTTGATAGGTAATTTAACAAAATTAAGAATTGATTGTGAGGGGAACTAGTCAAGTTTAGATGCCCCAGAGTTAGGTAATTCCACTTCATCTTGAAACTGAGAGTTGAAACAAAAATTATTAATTTTTAAATTATTTGAGGCGTGTTCATATTTGTCTTTTGGGGAATTTTGCTATTTTTAGCAGGGTCATTTCTCAACCTGTTTGTAAGTAGATTTTGAAGGCAAATTTTTTTAGTCATGCAAATCCGTTCCATATTACCAACATTAACCATGTGTTATTATCGCCTTTATCTTATATTATGCTTTGGTATAGGTAATACTACCTCATATATTTAGTTTTATGTACTTTAAGTGATCTTTCCCTTAAGGCCATTTTTATCTGGGGTTATTTTTAACTCAAATTATTGAGTTAGGAAAAGACCATCATTGTACTTTTGTCATTTGTTTTTAGTGATTAGTTGTAAATTTGTCTTTGTCAATTATATTGAGCTTCCTCCACATGATCAATCATAAATGTTTTGGTTATTTGACCAGTTGGTTCATCTTTGAGAGGCATTGTTAAGTTTTAGAGCTATCACCACTCTCGTTAGTGAGATATGTAGCTTAACAGAGTTGTTATCTGTTAGATTTATTTTTGAAGTGGGTATACTTGAGTTACATAGTCCTTTATAGGTCATTTTTTTGGAATGCAAACCATTATTTTCCTTGACCTTTATTTTACTCACTTACCTTCTAGAGGTTAGTGAACCCTATGCCATATAGTGAGTCATCCTCTGTGAGTAAGGTAGGCATGGACCTTGTGTCTTGTTACTCACATGTCTTTGAATTAATTAGATTAGTTTAGATTGATTGTACCGTTATGTTCATTTCTAATTGAAAATCTTGTTATAGAGATTTATTGCTAGTCATAATATTTATTGAGGTGTGAGTGGTAGGTGGTTATTTTTTTAAAAATGTGTGTTTGTAGTCATGAAAAATTTGGGCATTAAATTTTGGTATCAGAGCCTAAGTTCAACATTGGGAGCTGTAGGGAATTGCATTTGGTATTTACGAATGAAGTTGTGAAACTTATAAGCATAATATTTATACTCATTTTCACATAAAACTAAGATTATAAATCAAATTGTTGATCATGTTGTTGGAGTTTGGGTAAAGTTTCCCATGAGTTTTGAATTGATAAATTTTTTAGCATGTCTTTCTCTCAAGTTGGTTTCTTGTATTGTGTGATATATTTTCTTGTGTAGGATTGTGTGGTAATGTGTATTTGACTAAATCTTTCTATATAGATAATTATGAGATATAGTTATCTTAATGAACTTCCTTAGTATTATGGTATAAATAATTAACCATGTTTTAGAGGGGGAGTAGAGGAATTATTTACCTGAGCTTGCACCATGGTATGGACATGATTACATAATGTGATTTTGTGATTATTTATTATGTTATGGATATAAGTATTATGGTAAAGCCTTCTTATAGTATCTTTATTGGTTGAAGACATCCAAACTCCTTGTTTATCTTTGGTAAATAATTAATTATGTGAATGTTAGTGTAGATTTATTATCTCTACCTAGATGTTAAGTTTAGATTTGTTACATTTCCATTAACTTGATTTTAAGTATAGTTATTGAATAATAATATGATATGTTATTAATTTTAAGTATAAAACTATGATATTGCCCAAGTAGTTTGGTGATGACAATCGTTAACCAATTTTCACACCCAAGTTTTGTATCTTTATTTTTGGATAAGTGCACCACCCTTATTTGTTTATCCCCATATCAAAGTGTCAAGTGTTATTTATTTTGGCAAGGTTTTGCTTCAGGTTTTTTGTCCAAGTCTCAAAGGCATTGTTTTATAATTTTGTCTGAAACAAAAAGCCTGAAGGAACTGGTCCATTTCAAGTTTTTTGAAGGGTCACTTTCATATTTATGAAGGGTATTTTTCTCATGGAAGTGTCCCTTTCAAAAAGTCTGAAGGGTATATTTCAAGCTTTTTGAAGGGCATGTTTGAGCCTTCCTGAGGAAAAGTGTCCTTTGTAACTTTTTTGAAGGGTTTGTTCTTTCAAAAAATTGGTCTAGTTCAAGTTTCCTAGAGGGCACTTTGAAAATTTTCCAAAGGAATTGTTTCAGACATTTTTTCTAAAACAATCTTTCTAAAGGTTCTTTCTCTCATGAAAGTGTCCTTTGCAATCCTTTCGAAGGGACATTTTTAATTTTATCGAAGGGTCTTTTCTCTTATAAAGGGACACTTTCAAAAAGTCCAAAGGGAAATTTTTCAAGCAAAGGGATGCTTATTTATCTTATGAAGGGACATTTTTAATCTTTTCAAAGGGTCTTTTCTCGAGAATTGGTCCTTTACATTTTTTTGAAGGAATTGTTTCGGACATTTTGTCTGAAACAATATTTTTGAAAGGAATTGTTTCTTATAAAAGTGCCTTTTAGAAATCCCAAAGGGACACTTTAAAAATACCAAAATATCTTTTTCTCTTTCGAAGGGTACATTACAATATTTTTGAAAGAAATGTTCTTTGCAATATTTCCGAACCGACATTTCAAAAATGCAGAAGGGCATATTTAGGCTTTTGGAAAGGAAAAATGAAAATGCCAAAGGGTTATTCTTGGCAAAAGTGTCCTTTGCAAAAATTTTGAAGGGACACTTGTAGAAAGTTTGAAAGAAAGAAACACTAGCAAATAGACCAAAAAGAGAAGGGGCTCGAGTGGTTAATTCTTTTAGAGAAAAAGGTCCCTAAGAAGATTATTTGGGAAAATGCCAAAGCAAAATTCCAAGAAAAAACCCCAAGGGAATGGTCCTAGTAGAATGATGGTTATATAAATTTCAACTTCAAAGTAATGAGTTAGCTATTAGCATTTAAACAAGTGGGTCTTAGGCAGATCAATGGTCCTCATTCAAACACTCAAAGATCTAAGGGCTTACATTCTTCATTTGCCAAATTAGATCAAAAGGGTTCATTTCACCATTGATCAGGTCATGATCCAAGTCAATTTTTGATGTAAAATCAAAGGAATAATTATTTGTATACGTAGACTCCAAGTGATGCCTCTCTAAGGCCAAGAGAATGAAATCAACTCTTCCCTATGCCGTTGCACACCTCAACAAGCTAGTGAGAAGATGTTAGCATTAGGAAAAATATATAACAAGTAGACTCTCATTTATATAATTGATTGAGGCCATTACTTAGCTCTAAAATATCTTGTTTTTGCTTTTGTAACCATTGGGGAAGTATCTTTGAGACAGCAAGCTAACTATGTAACTACTTGAGGTGACATGGATCAATCGAATGGCTCAAATGAGCATCATTTGAAAATATGATTGTTGTTGAAGATGGAGACTCATAAAATATTGATTCTTCTTTCTAGTACCAAAGGCCTCCTCCTCTCACTTCTTTTCTACTATAAATATATCCCTTGGGCTAGTGTAAAACTAACCACATAGTGTATGGCAAATCTCTACTAGATTGATGTTATATTATGCCTTTAAGCATTGGTATAAGTCTATTTATTTCAAGTTTTTAAACAATTATTTGAGTTTGTAAGAGATGCATAGTGATATTAAGTGATGATTTTCCATCCTTATATCCTCTATCCTTCATGCTTAAACAAAAATTCAAGTGTGTTAAATTGTTGTAAGTGTATAACTATTCTTGGAATGTGCAATTTTTCTTTCAATTCATTTACCTTGTGTCATTTCATGCATCTCTCCTCTATATTGAAATACTTGTGTTAGAAATCCTTAGATCTTGGGAATGGTCTATGCATTTTGTTATATTTTTCACTAAAATATGTTATTCATGTGTAAGATAATCTTGCTATATCACCACTCTTACAGTAGGTTTTCCTTTTATATAATATCTAACTCTTTTCCTTTCAATAAAACTAGTTTAGATAGTAGTTTTTTTATAGAGATACGTTCAAAGAGATAGCCTCTTTAAATATAGAGGTTCATTTCCTCTATAAGCATACCCACATGCTTGGAAATAGTCCAACATTGCCCAAATATGGAAGAAGATTGAACACTCTCTTCTAAGGTGCAAGATTTTGAGATAATAGTTTTGGCATGATATGTGGGGCCAATTGTTTACATGTCAAGGTAAATGTTTTTTCTTCACAAGCCTAAGGTTGTATAAGTATTATTAATCCAACATTTGTCAACTCTAAAAGGTGAGAATCTCTGGTTATAGATTATTCCCACATTATAATTCATGGTCCTTAATAGGTTATCTAGGACTTTTGACCAAGCCCCTTTAGCTGAAGCTCTTCTTGAAAAACAACACCCTGAACCATTCCTAACACTTAGAGATCTTGAACAAGGAGGTTTTGAAGAAGAAGAAATTGAAGAGATAGGAGATCAAGAGGAAAAAAGAGAAATGGATAGACAGTAACCTTTCCCAATCTTTAATACCCAAAATCCAATTGACCTTCCTACATACAACCCTATTCCTCCCAATACTACCAAGAGTCTCCCTAGTTTCAATGGAGAGGGTCCTATTACCCCATCTAATCATATTAGGGACATCTTAAATTTTAGTAAATTTCATAATGTCACTTGAGCTAACATATCCATTAGATTGCTTGCCATGTCTCTAAAAGGTAAGGCACTTAATTGGTATAATAGTTTGGATGGTGGTTGCATCATAAGTTGGGATGGCTTTGGAGAATTTTTGGTAACTATATTTGAGAATAAGAGTGACCATAATTCATTGATCCATCAACTAAACCTGATAAAGAGAGGTCCTAACAAAACCATGGGAGATTTTAATGAAATATTTCAAAGGACATGGCATAGGTTGCCACCTTTCATGAGACCTCCTCTAAGATTTGTGTTACCCACTTATCTCAGGGGTATTGGTACTAATGTGGTGGTGATATTATAGTTGATGGGAAGATTCACTCTACCAGACACATGAGATAGCTATTATAGCTGAGAATAGCTCGATATAATCTAGAAAGATACCTATAATAGTTTCCATGCCTTTGTTGTCTCATAGTTTGGTTGAAGCTCTAAGCGTAGCACAAGTTCTTAATGTCATTGTCAAGTTGAGAGCCTTTCCTAAGAAGGTGGATAATGCTATGGAAAAAGATGAGGAAATCTAGTCATTATGAGCTTAGCTCAAGTAAACTCAGTTCTAGGAAAGTGTTCCACCTAAACCTCAATACTCTCCTCAATAAGGCTATATATCTCCACCCCATTACAAATACCAAGGAAGAGGATAAGTTCAACAAGGTTTTTACAGGCAGCCCAATGCCTAGAATCCTAATTCCACTCTTTTTATGAAGGTTGTTGTTTCAGTGCATGCTAACCTGGTCCAAGGAGAAGATAATTTAGACCAATAGGGACAACCTCAAGGTTAGTTTATGCATGGTGATGGAGAGGAAAACTAAGCTTTTATGTCATAATAATAATCTATTCCTTATGTGACATTAGAAGAAGTGAATCTCATGCAAAAAGATACTCATGGAGAAGGTAGCAACCAAAGCGTAGGTATGATGAAATTTCAAGCGAAGGATGATTATGTGTTGAATCAAATCACATAAATTAAAAACAAAATAAGATCTAATAAAATATCTCTAGGATATGTTTTTGGAGTACATGCGACTCTAAGTGATGCCTCTCCAAGGTCACAAAGTGTGAATTCTAATGTAATACCTACTACTGGTCATGCTCCTCAACATAGTCAAAATGCAAGTAGGGTTATCAAACCTATAATGCATTAGGTTCAAACTCCCTCACTACCTTCAAAAATTCAATAAAAGGTTAATAATTCTCCTCTAAACATTTTATACTCTTTTCATAATACCAAGACAAGCATATCTCTTTGGGAAGTCTTGCATATGCCTGGTCAAAAGGAGCTCTTACAAGAATAGCTTGCAAACATTCATATATCCCCTAAAAATTCAAAACAAAATAATGTATCCCTTACCAATTCTCTAATTCATGTCTTATATCCCTCCACCACATATAAAAATCCTCCACCCTTCTACCTCACACTCATTTTGGGAGACAAGTTGGTTCATAATTATATTTTAGATAGTGGAGCTAGTAATACTGTCATACTTAAGGTAGTGGTTGATAAGTTAGGATTGAAGTATGAAACACATATTAAATGTGTGTTTCATCTTGATGGGAATCTAACCAAGATAGTGGGATTGTCAAAGGTCTAAAATTCTTTTGATGTGATTGCCCAAGTTTCTCCATTTTACAAGACGTTATGGTGGTAGACCTTCTAGCTCATTTTGCTATCTTCTTGTCAAGGTACTTCATGGATAATATAGGAGGATATCTTTATATTGACTAGTATTTTCTATATTTTAAAATAATATATGTAACCAAGGTGACTATAAATACATAGCCTTAGCAAGGTTTCATATTGAGCCATATATGGAGACAAGTTCAAATCAGAATTGTCTAATTAGCAAAGAAGAAGGTGTCATAGATGGTGAAGCATCCTCCCCCCTTGAAGGTATTTATAATATTTTCATTGATAAATATATAATTTAAACACATGGACTTGATCCATATAATTTCATAGAATAAATTGATTTGGGATTTTATTGTATGCATAAAAAAATGCTTTTGTTCCTTCACTCACTAATGAAGACCATGAACTTGAAGGGATATGGGAAATGTTTTTTGATAACTCGAGAAGAAAAGTAGGTGTAAGATCTGGAGTTATGTTAGTTTCTCCATTAAACAATCAATACTAATCATCATATAGATTCCACTTTAGTTACACCTGTAATGTATTAGAATATGAAGGCCTAGTTCACGGCCTCCAATGGGCAAAGAAGAGAGGGAACAAGAATTTGAAGGTTTATGGGGATAGTGAATTGGTCATCCACCAAGTGAGAAATAAATATATATCCAATAATACCTTGCTTAAATACCATAATCATAGGGTATGGTACCTACTTGAATACTTTGATGCCTTCAACATACAACCCATATCGAGGGATTCAAATAAACATGTTGATAGATTGACTTCCATAGGAGAACAATTTGACACAATTATAGATGTAGGGAAGGAGAAATATTAGTCCTATGTCAAGTTAATTATTAGGCATTATATTTAATATAATGAATTTTCATGATAGGTGTTTGAAATTGATGAACACATTGCACACTTCTTACAAAATGAGGCAGGATTGTCCTCAAGGAACCAAAAGAGACTGCATGATCAATATGAAGAATAGGTTATTCATCTAAGGAATAATAAGATACATAAGGGGTTGATTAATTTGGAGACTTTTTTCAATGAATATTATCAAAATAATAATGAAAGAGTGAGCATATCAATAAAAGAAGAGAACTATGAGAGAGTCATAATTTACAAGGACAAGCTCCTAAAAATTGGTAAGGTATGTTCTCTGTCTGAGAGGCAGGCCTTTATTGAATTATGAAAAGAGATCCATTACATATTTTCTTGGGAATATAAATATTTTAAAGTGTTTGATCCAAGTCTAGCTCATCACACCATTGAGTTAGAACTTGGAGCTAAACCACTCAAGCAAAAGTAAAGGCCTATCAATCCCAAGATAGAGGAACTCATGAAGAAAGAGCTGACCATGTTGATTGAGTCTAGGATTATCTTTCCTATAAAACACTAAAATTAGGTGGCTAATATTTTACCTATCCAAAATAACAATGGAGAGATCAGACTTTGAGTGGATTCTAAAGGATCATTATCCACTACCTTCCATGGAATAAATTCTATAAATTATTTTAGGTTCTCAACGCTTCTCACTTCTTGATGGTTATTCAGTTTATAATCAAATACTAGTGAATGAAGAAGATAAATTCAAGATATCCTTCACTATAAAATTGGGTACCTTTTCCTATAATAAGATGCCTTTTGGTTTATATAATGATGGAACTACATTTCAAAGTAATAAGTTTCTACTTGTGTACCCTGATGATATAACTATTTTTTTGAAGGATGCTACTGGTCATATGGAATATCTAAGGTAGGTATTTGAGAAATTTAGTGAGTATATAATATCCCTTCCTCCAAAAAATTTCATCTTTTCTATCCATGAAGGTAATTTATTGGGTCATACTATTTCAAAAGAAGGCTTGTCTATTGACCCTGAGAGGATTGAGGCTATTCTAGGCTTGTATTTGCCTCAACACAAGAAAGGAATTCAAAGCTTCTTAGTGAAAATGAAATTTTTAAGGAGGTTCATTCTAGGCTTTGAAATGGTGGTAAAGCCTATCATAGCCATGCTCAAGAAGAACCAAGATTTTGCTTGGACAAAGGAAGGTAAGAATAGTTTTGAGGCAATCAAACACATAATTGTAAAATCTCCTACTCTCTTGAACCTAAACTTTACCAAATATTTTATACTCTATACCTTTTCTAACCTTGATACAATCCCAGCTATGCTTATGTAAAATAATGACGAAGAGGTAGAGTAACCAATTGCATTCTTTAGCCAAGGATTGGAAGATTATGAGGTCAAGTATACATTTGTTGAGAATCAAGCTCTAACAATGATAAGAGGATTGAAAAAATTTAGACACATGGTTTCAAACAAAAAGATACATGTCATGGTTTCCCATCCTAACATCAAGGAGTTTCTCCTAAGCAAAGACATTAATGAAAAGAGAGTTGGGTGGATTACAAAGGTGATGGAGTATGATGTGGACATTAAGGTGACAAACTTGGTAAGAGGAAAAAGGTTCTGTGAGCATTTAGATTCAATTTTTTAGGAGCTAAATGAGGAATTCTTGATCAACTAGGTTCAACCCCAACTAGTTGATCACATACAAGTTCAAATTTGGACACAAGACATCATTAGTTTTCTTCAAAATGGTGAGTGCCCCAATGGCTTGAACAATTCTCAAAGGAGGTCTTTTAGATTGCATACCATTCCCTACTATCTTATAAATGGTTTTATCTTTAGGAAAGATGTGAATGGTGTACTATTGAGGTGTTTTAATAGTGATCAATTTGATATGCTGATGGAAAAGTTTCACAATGGTACAGATTGAGGTCATTTCTTTCCTAAGATAATAGCTATAAAAATAATGAGAGCTAGTTACTATTGGCCTAGTCTTTTTAAGGACTATTACCACCGGGTTAAAAAGTGTCCTCAATGTGCTTTCTTTGTAGGTAAATATAAAATTGCATCCCTTCTATTGAATCCTATCTAAGTAGACCAACCTTTCATGCAATGGGGTTTTGATTTCATTGGTGTGATCAACCCTCCATCAAGTTCTAGATAGAAATGGATATTAACTACTACTGACTACTTCACAAGGTGGGTAGAGGTTATTACATTGAAGGAGGCAAGTGAAAATGCTATCTTGGAGTTTTATGAGAGCATTATAACAAGGTTTAGAGTTCCCCATGTTATCATTTTTGATAATACACTTGCTTTCATATGTGCTAAAACTTTTGATTGGGTAAATAGGAATGGAGTTTACTTGATTATCTCATCCAACTATTACCCTCAAGGTAATGAATTGGTTGAATCTACTAACAAGAATCTTATCAAGATCATCAAGAGGACATTGGAGAACAATAAAAGAGCATGACACAACAAGTTGAAGACAACCTTATGGGTTAATAAGATTAATCCTAAGAGATCAATTGGTAATTCTCCCTTTGTGCTTATTTATGGGAGATAGGCTAGGTTGTCCATATATAAATAAATCCCTACTCTATAACTTACACATCAGTTAGAACTACTTGGAAATACTCCAATAGAAGTCAGATTGATAGAACTAATGTAGCTACAAAAGTAAGAGACAATGCACACAAGGCCATGGAACACCACCAAGTACTCATGAAGAAGTCCTTTGACAAGAGAGAAAGTGAAAGTGTTCAAGGAAGGTGAATTGGTCCTAAAATGGGATGATGATAGAGAAAAACTGGGTAGACATATAAAGTTTGACACTTTGTGGAGTGGCCCTTACATCATTAGAAAGTGTAAGAAAAACAACTCCTTTCAGATAACCAAGATGAATGGAGAAGAATTACCTATCCCTATGAATCGAATACATCTAAAGTTATTCTATTAGTACTTACAAGTCTATTTTGTAAATAGTAGTTTAGTTGTGTGTTTCTTTTGGTTTGTTTTTGTGTTCCCTAAGTGATTTGTAGCACAAGGGTGTTTCCTTCCTTTTGTTTGGTGTACGTCTCTACCTTTATGCATGTGAATCAATCCATCTTGTGTTTTTTAGACAAAAATATATTCAAGTCATTTTTGGGTGCCTATATGTGTGACTCCATGCCCAATGGAAGGATTTAGGTAACTGGTCTTAGGCATACTAGGCATGCCTCCCCTTGGAATTGCCAAGAATGTTAGACAATTTTCACACCCAAGTTTTGTATCTTTCTTTTTGGCTAAGTGCAACATCCTTATTTATTTATCCCCATAGTAAGTGTCAAGTATTATTTATTTTGGCAAGGTTTTGCTTTAGGTTTTTTTTCCAAGTCTCAAATAAATTGTTTTAGAATTTTTGTTTGAAACAAAAATTCTAAAGGAATTGGTCCATTTCAAGTTTTCTAAAGGGTCACTTTCATATTTCCAAAGGGTCTTTTTCTCATGGAAGTATCCCTTTCAAAAATTCTAAAGGGTATATTTCAAGATTTTTGAAGGGCATGTTTGAGCCTTTCCAAGGAAAAGTGTCCTTTGTAACTTTTTCAAATGATTTGTTCTTTCAAAAAATTGGTCTAGTTCAAGTTTCCTAGAGGGCACTTTGCAAATTTTATAAAGTAATTGTTTCAGACATTTTGTTTGAAACAATATATTCGAAGGGTATTTTTCTCATGAAAGTGTCCTTTGTAATATTTCTGAAGGGACATTTTCAATTTTGCCAAATGGTCTTTTCTCTTTCAAAGGGACACTTTCAAAAAGTCTGAAGGGACACTTTTCAAGCAAAGGGGTGCTTATTTATCTTGTGAAGGGACATTTTCAATCTTTCTAAAGGGTATTTTCTCATGAATTGGTCATTTGCATTTTTTTGAACATTTTGTTTGAAACAATCTTTTCAAAGGAAATTAGCTCTTTCAACTTTTCTGAAGGAATTATTTCAGACATTTTGTCTAAAACAATCTTTTCAAAAGGAATTATTTCTCATGCAAGTGCCCTTTAGAAAGTCTGAAAGGCCCTTTGAAAAAATCTAGAAGGGACACTTTAAAAAATTTTGAAGGGTCTTTTTCTCTTCTGAAGGGTACATTTTAGGTCTTCCAAAGGGTACATTACAAGATTTCTAAAATAAATGTCCTTTGCAATATTTTTGAAGGGACATTTCAATAATGTCAAAGGGTATATTTAGGCTTTCAGAAAGGTGAAATGAAAATGCCAAAGTGTTATTCTCAACAAAAGTGTCCTTCACAAAAATTCTGAAGGGACACTTACAAAAATTATGAAAGAAAGAAACACTAGCAAATAGACCAAAAAGAGAAGGGGCCCAAGAGGTTAATTCTTTCAGATAAAAGGGTCCATAGGAAGATTATTCAATAAAATTCCAAAGCAAAGGTCCAATAAAAAACCTTGAGGGAATGGTCTCAATAGAATGATGGTTATATAGATGTCAACTTCAAGGTGATGAGCTAGCCATTAGCATTTAAACAAGTGGGTCCCAGGCAGATCGATGGTCCTCACTTGAATGCTCAAAGATCTAAGGGTTTACATTCTTCATCTACCAAAGTAGATTAGAGGGTTCATTTCACCATTGATCAGGTCATGATCTGAGTCATTTTTTGATGGTCAATCAAACGAACAATGGGCTATACACATAGACTCCAAGCAATGCCTCTCCAAGGCCAATAAAATGAAAGTGACTCTTCCCTACATCATTACACACCTCAGCAAACTAGTGAGAAGTTGTTATCATTAGGAAAAATCTAAAACAAGTGGAATCACATTTTCATAATCAATTTATGTCATTACTTATCTCAAAAATATATTGTTTCTACTAGTGTAACCATTAGGGAAGCATCTTTGAGAGAGTAAGCTAGTTGTGTAACCACTTAAGGTGACATGGATCAATTGAATGGCCCAAATAAGAATCATTTGTAAATATGGTTGTATCTGAAGATGGAAACTCCTAATATATTAATTCCTCTTTTTGGTTCCAAAGGCCTCCTCCTCTCTCTTCCTTTCTTATATAAATATAGCCCTTGGGCTAGTGTAAAACCAACCACACAGTGTATGGCAAAGCCCTACTAGATTGATGTTATATTCTTCCTTTAAGAATTAGTATAAGTCTATTTGTTTCAAATTTATGGATAATTGTCTAGGTGTGTAAGAGATGTATAGTGACAATAAGTGATGATTTTCCATCCTTTTGTCTTCTATCCTTCATGACTAAGCAAAATTTATTATTCTAACAGGTCATATAGAGTGTGTTCAAGTGTGTTAAATTATTGTAAGTTTATAACTATTCTTGGAATGTGCAATTTTAATTTCATTTGATTTTCCTTGTGTCATTTCATGCATCTCACCTCTATACTAAAATACTTATTTTATAAATCCTTAGAGCTTAAGAATGGTTTGAGCATTTTATTGTATTGTGCACCAGAGTATGATATTCATGTGGAAGATAATCTCGATATATCACCACTCTTAGATTAGGTTTTCCTTTTTTTTAATCTCTAACTCTTTTCCTTTCAAGAAAACTAGTTTAGATAGAAGTTTTATTGTAGAGATACATTCAGGGAGCTAGCCCCTTTAAATTTAGAGGTTCATTTCCTTTATAAGCATACCCACATGCCTGGAAATGTTTCAACGTTAGCCAAATATAAAAGAGAATTGAACACTCTCTTCTAGGGTGAAATATTTGGAGACAACAATAATATTATTTGGTGGTGAAGAAATGTTATATACATTTAATGAGTGTATTGGTTGATTGTATGTAGAAGTAAACTAATGAGTTTTACAAGATTTTTAATACATGTGTATTACATAGATGAATCTTGAAGTTATAGTAAATATGCTGAAATGATTCATTATTAGATCCAAGATTGGACTTATACAACTTAACCAATTTTGAAAATGTAATTAGCCTTATGATGTTAAAATAAAGGTGGTAATGATAGGACTATTACACATTTATATAGATGAAGGAATACTTTTTTAAGAGTAGTCTAATCCCTTAGTAGTGATAGATGGTCTATGAATGTTAATAACATTAACATAAGATAATTTATTTTGAATCTTTAGGTAATATTAATCCTAAATGGTTTCTCCTCCCCTTTGTTCAACAAGTTTGTGATATGGGTACACCTTGATTTGGTAGTATATATGCTAGTTACCTCAACACATAATTAGCATTGGTTGTGGTTTCCAAACATTTGTAAATGATGACCCTTTTAGGTGAAGCTTATCTTTTTCATTGACCATTACATACTTTTAATAGTTCATGTTATGTAGACACATGTAAAATCTATTAGCATGTTGTACCATATTTGATGCTTGTGTCAAGGTTTGTAGAACCCTATTTACTTTGTCTTATCACACCATAGTTGACAATTGGTGAAAGATTGGTAATTTAGGGTATGGATTTATGAGTAGTGTATTTGATGTCTTATTTCATACTAGTAATGATTGCTTAGGCCATCTAAATACTTCTAGTATTTACAACAGATAGTAATTTTTAGTGATCAACACTCAAATATTCATATAGTTTTCACTCGATAAAATTTTAGTAAGCTATGTTTGATAGTTATATTACCTATGAGATATACTAATTGAGAGAAATGCCAGTTAGAGATATAAGCCAATAATTTTAGATTGGTATTTATGTGGTACTGGGATGCCATGTGTAGGAGTTGATAGTTTTCATTCTCATTCATGTATATCAGTTGGTTGTCATGATGGTCAGTTATGGTCAAATGTTATTGGATACTTCCTCTATAATAACACTCTATTATGATATGGGTTGTTTATTCAGCCTCTTTAGTGATGTTTCAATAGGGCTGCTATTATGAGCTATGTTAGTTGACATTGGTATGGTTACTTGATAGTCAAAGATGTGAGATAATATGATTACATTTGATACTTTTATAGCAGTAGCTGGTTGTGTACAAGAGTTTCTTGATTGATTTATATGGTGGAAATATTACATATGATGATGTACAGTTATTATATTACCTTGGAAGGTAATTTATAGGTATTTATCTTACCTCTGGGAGGTAATAGACAATGTTCCTCATACCTCTGAGAGATAATTGAGATTCCTCATACCTCTAATAGGTATTTAAGATGCCTCGATACCTTTGGGAGGTAATCAAGATGCCTCATACCTTTGAGAGGTAATCAGGATACCTCTTACATCTAAGAGGTAATTGAGATGATTTTTATTCCTTCTACTCTTAGGTGACTTTTAATGATTTGCAAAAGTCACATAGTGTTCATGATGTGATCTATTTTCACTTATGCTTTACCAAAATTATTTATATTTTATTGAATTTCATTTTTTAAGTTGACTTAAAACCAACATTTTATTTTAGTCTTTGAATATTTTTTTTTAAATTGTCTGATCATAGACATTGTTATTGAAATTTATTTTAGATTTATAGGTTTATCTTTTTCATTTGAGACTACTTAGTCTCACTTTTATTGGTTTTACCCTTACATGATCGGTTGATTCTCTTGTATATTTATTTTGATGATTGTTGGTGCTAATTTCATGTGTTCATATGTGCATAACTAGTATGCATATGGCATGGTATGGGGGAGAATAAGTAGCTTGAAATATATCTAGTGGGTCATGATGGGAATCGGTCATGTTGGTTTGTGATACCACCCTTCCCACCCCACCAAACATGGTAGTTATATATACATATGTGGCCCTTGCATAGAGATATGACTCTTTTGGGATGCCTAAGGAGTTTATATGATAGAGCACGATGTTTCTTAGTCATTTTAGTAGTGGTATTGTTCTATGTTGATGATGGGAGTCTTAAGTAGATGATTTGGTATGCAGTGACTACTTATTATTTTGGCATTTACCTTGATTGGATACTTCAGAATGGTCTAATATGGTTTAGTGTTATTTAATTAGCTCTAGACAACATTGCCATGGATGGATACCTATCCTAGTAGTGTACCTCACCATGATTTATCTCATATTATTCTCTCAATATGATTTATACATTGGATAGATACTTGTGCTTTCATGATTATGTGCTTCAGTGGACTAGTGATAAATGCAAATAATAACATGAGTTATATTAGGATGAAATTTGTTCTCACTTGATCATTTCAGATGTTAATTATGTTTTTTTTGGCACCTTGTGATATTGATCAGTATAACATAGTTTGGTGGTGTCACTCAGTGTGGGAGTTTGGTTCAACATGGTCTAGCATTCAGGGCATTGCAGTGTATGTTTTCTTGATTGACATTAATCTTAGCACAGTGCACCTTCTTTTAGATGGCATGTTCACCTTTGAATGACACTGAGTGCTTAGTAAGAGTATACAATAGATTGACACATGGTGTACATGAAATTTTAGAGTTTTTCTAGATGTATTTTTGATGATATCAGTTGGGTTGTGGTGGTTAGTTATTATCAGTATTGGTTAGTATTGTTTAGATTTGGTTAGATGTGCTCAGTATTATTGGCCCTAGGTTGACAATGATATTCATATATGCATGTATAAGTGATTATTTGGGTCCATTATTATTTTAGTGGTAATTTGGGTATTAGATAATTTTATCCATATTTTAGGAAGATTGAGATTAGATAATTCACGTACTACTCTTCATTATGGTTTTTGCATCAAGAATGATGCCATTTTCTAGAGGGGTAAATGTAATACCCTTCTCCAAATCCATAATGTCTTCTCATTGGCATAATATCATTATATTTTGGTATGTCAATTTTGGTCTTTGTGTAGATTATTTTTGTCTATTCAAGCCCAAGGATGTATTAAGATTATTGGTTGCCTTAGTTGCAGTACCAAGTTCTTTTCCTAGGTCTGTCGACATGCCTAGACTAATGTTTTTTGTCTGTGCTACCTTCGAGTAATGGTGTCTTGATCAATTTATTTCAATTTTTGGTTCTATGATTGTATCGAGTAAGAAATTAAGTTTTATTAAAGAGTTTACAGCTTTTCTTAAGTGGAGTATCCTAATATTAATGTCCAAATCGATATTGCATTCTTATTTTTTTCATTGTAAAAAAAATAATAATAAATAAATATATTTGTTTATACTAAATTATATGTACTAATTTTATAATAATATTATTAAATAAATAACAATAAATTTATATACAGACGTCTCTATATATTTAGAAGGATTATTAAATAAGCAAATTTAAAAATAATAATAATATATTGTATAAATGAAAATAGAATATGGTGAGCATGGCATATTAGGTAATAAATATTTGAAGGTCATTTAAAATCTATTAAAATGTATCCCATCACCTAAATGCTTTTACTTCTCACCTAATCTACCCACCTTTACCTGAAAAAATGTCATAAGGGAATTAAATAGATTTTATGTAAGTGGAAGGAAATTATGGTGTAGCATAGTACAGGTTGGATAAATTAACCTTATTTAAATAATTAAGTATCCCCTTTGGCCTTGGGGTATGTAGGATAAGACTTATGAGGGATAAAATAGTTTTGGGGGAAGAAAAGGGGAAAATTGTTTGTCATTCATTAGCAACCTATGCAACTTATCTGTCCTCACATCTCTCATTATGGAAAGAATGCATAGAAGAAGATAAAGAAACAAACCATGGAATAAATTTATAGCAGCAAGAGGAGGTTGCCATTTTGGTCTTCAGGCAAGTGCATTTCTATAATTCCTCTTTCATTTTATCATGCTAATGAATGGTTCAATGGGTGTACAAAGGCAATTTTTTAACTAGTGTTGCATCCTCATTTGGTGTTTTTCCTTTTTCTCTATTTTTTTAATCTTTTGAGTTATAGGTCTCAGCTATAGATTATGCATTAAAATTAGATTAACACCAAAAATGTAAGCTATGTCATAGTTGTAGGAACAATGTAGTAGTAGTGTAGGTAATATATTAATTTTCCATATGTTATTGGTAAATGGAACTTCTATGACTTATGGTGCAACTATAGAATAGTTTGGTTTACATTAGTTATTGGTGATGGTCTAGTAAAGGCATGAAGGTAGAGGATTAAAAAAAAAATCTCATTTGTTGAGGCTTGGTTTGTGCAATAGTAGAGTGAAATTGATAATAATGCAGTTAGAAATAGTTGGAACCTAGGTGCAATTATTGGTATGATGCTTTGATAGGATTAGTCATTGATATATACAAATCTAGATTTGTCTTTAATTTTAGTGACCTATCAGAACCCAAACCCAACTTGGATAGATGAGAAACTCCTTATAATTCTGGTGCATAGTATAGACCAATTGTTAATGGTTGTGTAGTTTTTAGGTGGTTCTTCTTAACAACTAAAAGCCAGTTGGGAAGGAGAGACTAGGTGTAAATCAATTATCTTATTATTTCTCCAATAGCATGGTAAGGTTGAAGGATGTAGGAGGATCTTCACCTGACTAGTTGTGATTCCATATGGTAGAAAGAAATTTATAAGTTTTTTTTTAAATAAAAATAAAATAAAATGATCATATCCTTTGTATTACTGTCTTTCCTTTTCATTTCCATCTCATGGCATAGCTATTAGTGAATAAAGGAAAATATTAAATATTTATTTATGTGTTGCCTTACCAATAACAATATGAGGTAATTCTAAACTAGTTGTAATGGAATTATATATATATATATATATATATATATATATATATATATATATATATATGATGCTAGTGGCCCTGGTTACGATGCCACAATAAAGAGAACTAGGAATAATATCCACCTATTGGTGATCAAGGTAAGGTTGTGGCATCCAAGTGGAAAGGATAAAAGTCTTATCTGTAGGCTATGCAATATTAATTAAGAGGCATAAGAACTAGTGTGGTTTTCTTTTGATAGTTGTAGGCCTCTGAGAATAATCAACAAACTATTGTGTTTTTCCTTTCTAAATTAATTATATACTGTTAGAAATGGTTTTTGTTTTATTTGACTTGAAATAATTATTGGTTTCAAGATGTAATATATTCTTGTCTTTTATTTTATGGATGGTCTTTCTCCTTTACCTGATATAGAAAATATTGATGTTATTCAATGGTTTGGAATATTCATGTTTTATAGTTGTAGAACCCTCTATATATATAAATTTATTTCATTTGAATAGTTATCTTGTGTGCTTAAAGATCATAACAATTAGTTTGTATTATGGTTGTAATTGTCTATTTTGATATGGTGTAACAACCATAGTTACATTTATATTTCAAGTTCCTTTGAACTTTGACATTTAGATTTATATCCTCATCTTTGTATCGAAAAGACGAAATAGTTTTGTTTCCTAGGTAGTTGATCAAAGGTGTCAATTATTAAACATTCATATTTGGGTGTAATTATGTTTAATGCCAACTTTCATATTGAATTTTAAATGAGTTATTGATGTAATCATAAATAAAAATCATTTTAGTTTATATCTATTGATTTTTTCATTAACTATTTAATTTGAAAAGTTTGAAACATGATATCACTTGCTCAGCTTTAAGCTAACACACTTATTGTGTGAATTTAGTGCAAGCTCTACAAGATATTTGGTCATTCAATAAGGAAAATTAGACCATTAATTATGATTATTTTAGGGAAGAGATTATATATTATTTAATCTAAGATATTCTGTAAAGTATTTACTTGAAATGACATTGTATTTACTAGGTTAGTTTGTAAATGAAGTAATATCAAATGTATCTTGTCCTTCCTCAAATTAAAGAATATCCTTGATTAGGCCTTGATGACTTATGGTCACCTATTGTATTTGTTTTCTTAATGTAAACATAAAATATTCATTTTTATTATAATATTGGTTGCCATGTTAGCTTATCTTAGAATTTTGAGTAAAATGGTGTATGTAATTGACTTGAAAATTGGCATGTAGAACCATAACTTTTCATATATACAAGAATGGTGGGACTTTTAGGCATGTAATGATTGTAAAATCAAATAATCTACCCTATATTAAGTGGAAATCATCCTTAATCTAAGTAAACAACTTGAAACAATTAACCTAATGTGGGTTAAAGGACCTTGTAGTTACAAAAGATGTAACATTGAGTTTTTTTTCCATTGTTAGGTTATCATGGTGAAATAACTTAGAAATTAGTGACTGTAACCAAGTAGTTTTGCATAAGACTCTTGATATGTAAAAATTTGGTGATAAACATGAGTATTGTGATTAATTATTTTCTAATTAGGGAAATGGATAGTGGAACATTGATCTTAACTCAAAGTTATAGTTGATTAAATTGTTGATTACAAATCAACTAAATCAATTTAGAGACTAATTCAATTAGTAAACTACATTAAGAAATAACTAAAATTAATGATTAAACCCTTTACCTATATTATAATAGATTTGAAAACATCAGCCAATATTTTTATATCTCATTTAGGTACCTTTTAGTGGGTCCTTATCCAGAGGCAATTATCAATTTTTTGCACCTGGGGTTATTTTCAACTTGTAGAGTTGTTTCAAAATCAACTTCTTAAAAATAGATAGAGAATACATTAAGCAAAACAAAAAGTTGATTGTAGTTATTTTTACCATTAAATTTTTACAACTTTAAATTATAATTTTTAGATGATTCTACTATTTTTGGTGACCCAATTTCAAAGCCAGTTTATTCAAAAAATTGTCAGGCAAGATAGTTTTATGCATTAAAATATGTTTAAAAAGCTAAGTTATTTTAGAGTTTAAATTGATGAAGATCATCTTCATAAGTTCATAGTGGTACCTTGTAGCTAATAGAATATATAAAAACTTCCAAAAATACTTTTCACCTAGTGAGGATATTTTTACCATTATCATTTTATAGGAAATTTAACAAAACTAAGAATTGATTGTGAGGGGAACTAGTCGAGTTTAAATGCCCCAGAGTTAGGTAATTCCACTTCATCTTACAACCGAGAGTTAAAAAAAATTATTATGTTTTAAGTTATTTGAGGCATGTTCATATTTGTCTTTTAGGGGTTTTTGCTATTTTTAGTAGGGTCATTTCTCAACCCGTTTGTGAGTAGACTTTGAATGCAAAGTTTTCAGTCATGCAAATCCCTTCCAGATTACCAACATTAAATGTGTGTTATTGTCACCTTTATCTTATCTGATGATTTGGTATAGGTAATACTACCTCATATATTTGTTTTTAGGTGCTTTAAGTGATATTTCCCTTAAGGTCATTTTTATCTAGGGTTGTTTTGAACTCAGATTGTCAAGTTCGGAAAAGACCATCATTGTACTTTTGTCATTTGTTTTTAGTGACTAGTTTTAAAGTTATCTTTGTTTACCTATTAGATTGATATTCCTCCACATGAGCATTCATAGATGTTTTCGTGATTTGACATGTTGGTTCATCTTTTTAGAGGCATTGTTAAGCTCTAGAGCCATCACCGCTCTCATTAGTGAGATATGCAACTTGACAGAGTTGTTATCTGTTAGATTTTTTTTGAAGTGGGTATACTTGAGTTCTATGGTTCTTTATAGGTCTTTTTTTTTTTGGAAATCAAACCATTCTTTTCCTTGACCTTTATTTCACTCACTTACCTCTTAAAGGTTATTGAACCCTATGTCATATAATGAGTCCTACTCTATGAGTAAGGTAGACGTAGACCTTGTGTCTTGTTGCTCACACGTCTCTTAATTAACTAGATTATTTTATATTAATTGTACCTTTATGTTTGTTTATAATTGAAAATCTTTCTATAGATATTTATTTCTAGTCATAATATTTCTAAAGGTGTGAGAAGTAGGTGTTTTTAGTCATGCAAAATTTGGGCATTACACCTAGCCCTTCTAATTCCATGATTGATATCATGCTTTCCTCCCTAAGTAATTATAATTAGTTTTATATACTTATTTTATCAATTATCTATATGCTTCATTATCACATCTAACTAGACAAACTTATTGTGAATGATTATTTCTACATGCATCTTACATTATTACTATGTTTAATTTACATGCACAATGATGCCATTTTTGGGTTATTTTGGTGAATTATAGCTCCAATGATAAATTCCAACCTAACATGATAGTGCACTAGCCCTTTCATGCAATACCTGGGTCTTGCATGCTCACCTGAAGCATGTGGCAAAAGACTAGTTCCCAAAGGTTTTGTAGCATAGTTTTGATAACTTGTTCATATTCAGTAATTATGTAAAGATTATATAAAAACATAAACTTACTACTAAAATCCTATGGTTTATAGATTTGATTAGCATTATCATTTAGACTATAGTCATATCGATACTTATCGCTAAGTGCTAAAAAAGAAAATATTAGATTTCTTACATAGTTTAATCATTAGTTCACACCATCACTGATAGTAAAACAAGTTGATATAACATGATATCATATATTAAGCTAAATATTTCTCATCAAAACATTACATAATTACTAATTCTATCCTCTTGCTTCACCAACCCCCTCAATACTTCATAAAAGGGGTATTTATACTTATTTTACCCTAACCAAGTATTACAATTATTTATAACATGAACAACTAGTGCATGGACTCTCAAAAAACTAAGAGTCATGGAACTTACAACTAGTTCTTCATAAAGACTTAGGCCTCAATGCCCCCTAGATCAAAGGTATATGATATATCTCAGCGGCTATGTGTTCCTTATCTTGTGGGTGGGTGTAAAGCTTCCTATCAATAAGGTTAGAGTGACCTGTATAAATCATTCCTCCAATTACCTTTCACTTCCCATGCACTCTCCCAGTCTTTTTCTTCCATTCTAACTCATATATTCTTAGGTTCCTCATGAATTATTCTCATCTAACTGGGTCTTCTCATGCTAGTTATTCCACACCATTATCCTCTTATGCCTAGTAATTTTTGTGATATAATGCTTCTATGCCTATCAGCTATGCACCATAGTTCTCCCATGATATGGTCCTTCTACATCATGTCAGTCTTGTGCCAAAATGGGACAATAGTCATTCCACACCATTCTAGTTCCACACCAAAATGGGACAATAGTTGATCAAAATTTAGGGTCCAACATTACCCCATATTATGCTCTTAGTTCATCCTCCAAACATTTGGGCCCCTTCTACTCAAGTTCCTTCCTTAGATTGTCCCAATGTGGAAATGCCTCAAGAACCTTCATATTTATTCCCTCTATGGCCTCCTTTGATGTTTTTTTCTCCTCAGATTGGTTTAGAGTCTTACTGGTCTTCTTCACCTATTCATCTAGTGTTATGATGGCATCCTTCTAGACATTTTCATGGGTAGAGACCTCCTTATCAACCTATCCTTAGAGTCCTACAAAACTAGAAATTATCTATTGATGATGATTATTAATGACATCATCCATCTTATTTACATCCCTAAATGTTTTGGTGCACTTTGCACAATCCTTTATTAAGAGTGTAGCATTAGTCGTGTGCTACCTCAGGTCCTCTTTGATTTGGATTCGATCCTCTAAGACTTTATTTGAGCATGTGAGATGCACAAAAAATCCATCCAAAATGGGGATAAATTCCCCAACTTTATCCAAAGTTCACTTGCAGATGGAAATAGCCATGGTGAACTCGTCAGTTAATTTCATTCCCTCATCTCTCAGTGTGAGTCACTCCTTGAGTTTCTTGAGTAGTAGTTCCAACAAGGTTTCTAACTTTCCTATAGCATCCTTGTCAAATGTAAATCATATAAAAACAATGGATTTTCTTTAAAAATCATTTTACAAAGGTTTAATACCCTTATTTTTTCCTATGTGGCCTCTTGGATCTTTTGTTTTATTGAGGCCACTTCCTCGGTGAGTGCTTGATTTTTTGTAAATACTTTATTAAACATGCCTACAACCCTGGCATGTTTCTACTCATCCATACATATAATAGAATCTTAAAAAAAAAAATTGGTTTGTAATCTCCATGCCCAATTTCAAAAATGTAGTTCTTGTTATAAGTGTGGTGAGCTTTTGTGGATCAACCCTCATTGATTTTGGCAACACTAAGGCATTCAAGCCCAAAGTGAGGCTATCCTATAGGAGTTAAAACTCATGCTCCTCATTGTACATTCTGAGTAGGAAGGACATTTGTTTCCTAGTTTTATGAATCCCCTTTTTGGGATGTACGTGTGGCCAAAGATGGATTCCTTTATCCTCAATATCAAACTTGTAATGTTCACTCATAGTACCTACCAGTCCTTCACCATCCTATCCTTCTATTTTAGTTGGCTCCTTCCCCTTATTTGGTTCATGCTCAATCTCAACTACTTTATAGCCACTAGCAGCCATCTCACTATATTCCTCACCATCCTCCTCATTATATGTTCTTTTAGCATTAATCAAGGAATCATTAGATGTGGCCTTCTCCTACACCAGGGAGGGAGTAATCTTAAAGTCTGAACCTGATCTATAAATATACACCTCAAGAATGTTTGGTTGGGGTGATTTCCTTGAGGGTTGATGGTAGGCAGATCTTACATTAGTACTTGGGGGAGATGATGGAGGTAGATAAGGTGGGGTGGAGAAGGTGGAGGTGGAGGTGGATATAGTGGTGGAGATAAAGAGGGAGTCAATTGAGGGGATGAAGGTACTATAATCAAAGACTGCAAAGGCATAGAGTGTGAATGGGGTGCATAAGTGTGGGGAGGATATGGATAAGTATGAGGTTGATGAGGGTGAATAAAGAGGTGGAGGTAGAGGTGGTATTGGTGCATAGCGATGGTAAGATGTAAGTCTAAAGGGCTTCTCCTTTATAGTCTTTTACCTTTTATGGGGGGCATGTTTCCTACTTGTACTTACACTGATATCCAATCACTTCTTCTTCTTTAAAGGTAGTGTTGGAGGGATTTTTCCTTAGGGTCTCCACACTATGGGTTCTTGTGGGGGTGAATCATGTAAAACAATTTATGAATTTTCTTCTTGACTAGTATTAATTTGACTTGTATGTTGGTCAAGTCCATCTCCATCCTACCTACATAGGCCTTCTTGCCTATATATATATATATATATATATATAGTTTTGGGAGAGTTTAAATCTCCACGTCTATCTTTTTAGTGTTTAAAATGATGGGTTACACATTATATATCCAGTTGATGAAGTCAATAAATTATTGCATGGATAAGGCATAGCATATCTTAAGTCATGCTAAATGTTATCCAGATGCATCTATCTAGATCTGCAGAAGAGAAAAGTATTTCTTAATAATAAACTATGCTTGTTTTATATCTAAAGCAGGTAAGTCCTCAGGGATTTGCCACTTATCTCCAAATGTTTCCTCCATCTCATCAAACTAGTATCTCATCTTAATCTTGTAAGATGGGGTGATGTGCCCAGGTAAGTGAATGTCTTGTAGCGCTCAGTTGAGGACCTATGTGTTGGAGGGTACACCCATTTCAACACTCCAAAACTATAATTTGGTACCCCAATTTCATCAAAAACCAATAAAATGAGTATATCCCCCATGAAAACCTATACTTAGGCTTTCAATGAGCCCTCTTTATGTCCTCAATAATCTTTTAGGCAAATTACATGGCTTAGTTGTATTTTAACCCTTACGATACTTGATGTGTAATGTAAAGGTACACCATGTCAATCTTTTTCCATCAATTGGTTCCTCTGATATTAGTCATTACAATCCATGTGGTAACCTAGAGGGAAAGATATTATAGGTATTAATGTTTATATCATGACCCTACTTTTGGTACATGAGCACTGTGGTGGTTTTATATATTTCTTCCATATTGGTTAAGTCATCTATTACACACATTCCTAAACACCATAGTCTTGTGACCCTACTAATTATTGTAAGGGTAATATTCATGCTACACCCAATGAAGTAGATTTAGTCCTCATGGATGCATGAAAGGAGTAACTACATTGCCTCTATGGGCTTACTAAAATATGGTAAATTAAAATTTTGGAGTAGTCCTTTAGCTTCGAACTAGTTGAAAATTGTGAGGTCATACACCAGTTGGTTCTTGGTGTTGGTGGTCTCTAATCAATAATCATTCTAAATCTCAACCTCATTCCTAGGTTGGTGATGATTTTAGTCAAAAATAGTGCAGGTAGAGACCTTAGAAACCTAGTTTTCCACATGCAACACTGAATCTAGATATTACATCTCTTTAATAAATAAGGATGGGGGTAGGGATGCTTGGGCCTTTTACACCACAAATGTATATGTTTTATTTATTTTTCATACCATCTTTTATTTTTCTATTCATTTTTCCTCTTCTTCTACACTTTCTACTTGTTCTTTTATTTATTTCACCTATTCTTTTGGGGTCTCTTCCCTAATGGGGACCTAGTCTCCTCTACTCTCCTCTTCCTCTTTTGGTATCATTGGTAAATTTTCAAGTCTTTTGGCCTTTTTCTTAGGATTCATTACCCTTTAAGGAGCCCAAAGGTTAATGCATGACCATCCCATGTTCCCAAAATAATACATGATTTTAAGATGTTATTTTGGCTTTTAAGCTTAAACCCTCTTTAATGGCGGACATGCAACCTACAACTTTTGAAATTAAAGATTTTCCACTCGAACACAATTCTGAATCTCCCTTTTTAACCTTGGTGATGACCCATGTGGTTTTCTAACAACTTGAAAACTCTTTTCTTGGATCTGGAGGTTACTATCTTGGCTCTAGTTTTTTCTAGAACTTGACTCTAGTAAATGCAAGTTAAATGCAAAGTAAAATATGAAATGTGTTTAACTTGCCTATTTATAGGCTCCCCAAGGGTTTCACCTTCATAAATACCCCTTCATCACCCATCATTTCTTGGAATTCAATGCAGCTCTTATATTGGCCATTATATTTAGATCCTTGCCTTTTTGAAATTAATGCCTAATGGTACTATCCCATCATGTCATTGGCATGCTTCATGCCATAATTAACCTTGTCACATTTATAGTACATCCCATCTCATGTTACTCTTCGAAGTGGGTGATAGTTGTGTCCCATTCTTTTTTTGAGGTTGGAGATAGCTATCTCATTTAAATTTATAACTTATGATGGGAACCTTCCCCCTTTGTGCCTTATATAACTCACATGCCCTTAATAACATACACACCCATGTAACTCATGTGCCTTAGTGACTTACACTCTTTTAATATTTTCCTTTTTGAATACAAATTATAACCCACACTAAAACATGTCATGGTCCTCCATGAAAAGAACAAAAACAAACACACAATTATAGCAAGGGAAACTAACATGCAATAAAGGTAGCACTTTTATTGAAAGTAGTAAATCCTAATCTAATGGCATAAGCTTTATTGATTACAAAATTTTAACTATTTTGAAGTGAAGTAAGGCCAAAGCTAACTTCCATTATAGTGCCTTGGGAGGAACTGACCATCCATCCTCTGTAAATGACATGTTCTGATAGTTTGAATGCTATGTATTATAAATGGACTATCCGAGTGGATGCAGAGCTTTTTAGGGTGGCATACAAACTTAAAGTCATACAAAAATACTTTCATTCCTAAAAAAATACTTTGTCCTTTATATGGTGATCATGTCATGCTTTTTTCTTATGTTTATCTACATCTTGGCTCTAATGAGTAAGGAATTGGGTCTCATCTAGTTTCATTAAAGTGTCTAAACATGATTGTAGATATGCCTCATCATCTAGTTATCCTATGTGCATGATACAGAGGAATGGCACCAATAAATATATTCGCATTATTTCTTCCTTACCATATACCAAGTTGAATGGCATGATCTTATTGAGGTACTTATAATTAGTTTGGTATGACCAAAGTACTGTAGACACCCTATCATCCTAATTAGTGAAGCCAACACTGCAAATTTTAGTCAAAGTGGTACTTAGGATTTTATTGAAATCCTTAGTAGTTCCATTGGCTTACAAGTGATATGGTGTTGTTTTTTGGTGCATGATCATGAACTCAAATAACAAGATGCAAATTTTTCCATTCAAAAAATGGTACCATGATCACTAGTGAAACACAAGGGACATCTAAACTAAGTTATGATATTCTCCCAAATGAACTATGTAGTAGTAGAAGTAGTAAAATCCTTCATTAGTGTAGCTTCAACCTAATACATAAGGTATTTAGTTACCACAATGATATGTCAAGAATAGGTTCATCATCTCATTAGAGTAATAAGACCAACAAAATAAATAGCCCACTTTTTAAAAGGTTCTTGAGAAGGGATGGAGCATAAAAGCATAACATCTCTTTGGTTAGGTTTGCCTACGTGATGACAAATATCATATTTCTTAACATATGCTTTAGCATCTTGGAGTAGAGTTGGCCACTAGAGTCTGGCTAACAGAACCTTTCACACATTATCTTCTCCAACATAGTGCCCTCTAGTAATACCCTCATGAACTTCTCAAAGTACCTTGAGGCACTCATGTTGCATTACATAATGTTGAAGGACTTCATCATAGTCCATCCTATAAATATCACCTACTATGATGTGGAAGGGTGTGATGCAAACTGCAAGTTACTTTTTTTCAATGAGGTGATAGATTTGAGTGCAAAACCAATAGTCAAAAATGTTGTAATGTCTTATAATCCTTCAAGCACCCATGTTACTTAGAAGTGATGTACATCAAGAAGATCATATTATATGGCATATAATGGTTCTCTATTCTTGATCTAGGATAGATGGTCAGGTCCATAGTTGGCCTTCCCAAGTTTTACCATAACTAAAAAGTAGAATTCTTGAAATAATACAATCTAGCAATATATTTAGCCATGCAGTATAGGTTTGTTGATAAGGTACTTCAAAGCCTCATGATCTATATAGAAAATAAAAGGAATGGCTAGAAGGTACTACCTAAACTCCTATAAAGTGTATACCATATACAAAGCATTGTGCTCCATAGTGGTATAGTTTCTTTTAGCTGGTGTTAGCTTTCTACTCACAAAGTAAATTGGGTGATCTAATTGACCTTCACCTAGTTGTGCAAGAATTGTGCCAATGGTCGTGCTAGATGCATCAACATGGACATGAAATGGATTTGTCCAATTGGGTAATTACAAAATAAGATTAGTGACTAACTTTTCCTTAAGTGTTTCAAAAGCTCCCTTACAAGAGAAAGTCCATATGAACTACTCATTTTGTTTTAAAAGTTCTTCCAAGGGCAAGAAAATATTGTCATAAATGTGAATGAAATTTATATAATAACTCATGTGGCCAAGAAAGGTGTGGACCTCACATTGAGTCTTGGGTGCTATAAGGTGAATAATGACAAAAACCTTCATCAGGTCTACCAGGAGTCCTTTATAAATGATATGCCCTATGAGCACACCAAAAAGCATCATGAATAGACACTTATTCAAATTTAGGGATATTTATAACACCTGATAGTGCTCAAGCATCAGTTTGAGATTAGCACAATGATCCTTAACCCAACTATATACCATCTAATCATCCAAATAGACTTTGAGGAACTAATGGATGAAGTCCTTAAAGGCTTCAACTGTTATCTATGAAAACATTACTGGGGCATTTTTCAACCCAAAGGGCATAATAGTATAGGCAAGTGATCCCCATTCTATGGAAAAGGTTGTATTAGGATGGTCTTCCTTAGCTACTTAGACATGATGGTACCCTGAGATTCCATTTATAAAGGAGTACACTTCACAACCAAAAACACCTTCAAGGATTTCCTCCATAAATGGTGTTAGAAAGGAATATGTCACACAAGATGCATTAAGCAATTGGTAGTCCACATAAATATAGATGTATCCATACTTTTTTATACTAATCACCATGGGAATAACCCATTCTTATTTGTTAATGGGAGTGATTACTCTGACATAGATCATATTGTCAATCTCTTCTTTAACATGCATCTGAAGGTTAGGGTTTACCTGTATGGCCATTTTTTCATTGGTTGAGCATCGTCAACTAGCTTGATGTGCATCTTCCCTATGGATGGGTAGAATCTCTTCATTTCACTATAGTTTCTTGTAAATACATCCTAATATTATTTTAAAAACTCAAAGATTTTTGTAATCTCTATGTCAATCCAATAGTTTCCAATTGTAGATATCTTTAGCTCTTGTTATGTGCCAATGTTGTATTGGATAGTCTGAATAGGCCCACAATAGGGGTTATCCATTTCAGCAATTTTGTCCTAAATAATATAAGTACCAACATTTAGATAAACATCTAAATGGTTGGTCAGGGGATCTAGTGAAGTATATATTTTAACTTTTTCTACTTGAAAGACAAGATTTTTCTTTCTAGAGCAAATCTCTTCATGTCAGTCTTCATCAGGGATTAGAGTGGGTGTAAGAAGTCAATGTGTTGAAGTATCACTAAAAAAGTGTAAAGTTTCCTTAGGGTCTTGATGGATATGTCTCAAGTGGTCCTCCATGGGACTTTGGTCTCTAAGAATTGCTTCATGCATGGCCTGGAGAGTGAGGCACAAGTCTATCCTTGGTGATAAATAGGAAGTCATACTCTCCTTTAGAAACTTCTAAAACATGGTTCCCATGTGTCACTCTTCATAAATATACTAAGTACATGATCCTATGTGTAACTTTCCATAGAATGGATGCACCTGTAGGTCCTCTGGTAAGTATGTTTCCTTGTTTCTCCATATTTTCTCATAAGCCTCAATTTGAGGTTCAAGTGCTTGCACACCATTGTAATTAATTGTTCCCCTAACCTTATTTTCATAATGGAATCTATGATGTAGGGCATAGCATACTTTATCCCAGTATAGAAGGTGTTTTTTATGATTACACCAACACCATGTGGTGGTGCCATAAAAATGGTGGTCTAATTACCTTATTTGGTCATTTTTGATGTCATAAAATTATTTGAGGTGCTAGACAAAATCACATACCTCCATTTGTCCTTGGAACCATGGGGCTTCATCAAATATTTCCAGTGGTGTTCCTACCAGTGGACCTCTCATTGCTAACCCAGTAAGGTGAACAAACTTGTGATGTTTAGGAAGCTAGCGTGGGAATTTTTCTTAACTATTGATGGTGTTACACATCCTCCCAGTGAGATCATAGTCAACAAGGGCCCAATAATTACAACAATTTCTTGTAGTATCAAAAATAGACTAGCTATCAATCCATCAAAGAACACCATCTAGGGTGGGATCATGTTGTTTGTCACTTTTAGTAGTAACATTGTATAAATGGTTGATGTATTTATCAACATTGATAGACTCTATATAGGGGTCCTTGTGCTTGATCTAGTGGGATTATAACACACTGATCAGTATTCTCAAAACTAATGTAGTGCTTGTTAACGTTCAAATCCACATTATTATCATAGCACCAAGGTCTTCACAGAAGATCTGGGTAATATCAACTTTAGCTAACTTTATAACCTCAAAATCTACTTTGAATGGTACTTATATTATGTCAACCATGGCATTATTTAGGACCCTAATAGGGTATACGTGAGTCTTATTTGCCATGAATACGACATGAGGTGAATGTTGTAGCACTGGACTAGATATTTTGTGCGAAGAATCCTTGGTGAGGACATTGACTTCCATGTCAGTATCCACTAAGATGTCCCATATTACCCATCCATCGATGGTAGCATTAACTAATATTTCTTTATCTATTGGAGGAGTAGAGGAACTAGAATTTTTCTATCACCAAGCATGATTTAAGAAGTGGTCTTCACTTTGCCTACTGAGGTAAAGATGGACTCCATTTGGTAGTCAATCTTGACTCTTAATCTAAACCCTGAGTTGAGGGACAATATCCTCATCCAACATATGCTTACATGATTCTTTAAAGTCATCCCATGCCATTGGTCAAAATTTAGCTTCTCTTTACATAGAAGCATGTTGTTTTATGTCCTTGTCCTTAAGGAATTATATTTTTCATTGAAGTTCTTGAATTATCACCATCATATCTTAGAGAACATCCTTTTTCTATTAAACATTAGGGTACTTCCTAGCTCGTGGTTCTTCCCATTGTACCTTCTTGATCAAATTAGTTGTTGATTGGGTTTGTCCACCACTGTGAGTGGTAATGTCTACCTATTGAACTATAAGGATGGTTAGGCATGCATTCCAATTTCATTTATCAATTTGAATCATATCGACACCCTTTTCATTTTTTCTTTAGTTATAGCCACATATAGATCAGGGCACTCCTCTAATCAGTGGTCTTTTTTACAAAAAGTGCATGTTGGGTAATTTGGGAAATACTATTGATAGTGGTCTAGTGACTCACATTTATAACAAGTCCTAGGTGGTAAATATCCACATCCTCATCCTCTCTCTCTTCCATGTCCATGGTAGCCACCATTGTCTTGAGTATTTACTACCGAGGTTTATTATGTGCCATATGCTCAAGCTTCATGCATGTCACTGATCAGATGATAGTCATTAGTATCATGAGTGTAGGCATCATAAATATTGAAATACTTAGACACCTTAGTGTAAATATCCTAAAAAAAGAGGACAATATTAAACATCATGTTCCTCATCAAAAATTTCACATGTTTTTTTAAGTACCGTGTAGATGTTCTTATGAGGGTAGTTTCTCCTTACATATCCTTCAGCTTCACAGTCGATGCACCAGACACCATTATGTGTCTCATGCACATTATTTTCCATTAAATTCTCAATTTTTTATTTCATGGATGTTATTTTTGCCTCCATAAAGGGACTAATCCTAGTGTCAATGCTTCCAACTAGTTCAATGTGGAGAGTAGATTCTAAAGCTTCGTACAAGCTAGTGAAGGTTCATTGTGATAAGGTTCATCAGAAGGGTAGTAACAGTCCTCCCATAAACCATTTTGAATGTTAAGAAGTGTTAATTTAAAATGATAATTTATAAATCAAGGTCTTAAACCTTGCATCATACTCATGTACGCTCTCTATAAATCCTTTATTTATATCCTTCAGTGCTACTATACTCTATTACACAAATTCAAGAATGTCAAATTCTTATAGGAAGGCTATTTTGAGATGATCATAGTCAACCACCACTTGTTGAGGGTTGAAATTACATAACCACTTATACACACACTCTAAAATCATAGTTTTAAACTATGTATCCTTATGTTTAGAAGATGTGATACCTCACACCCTCTAAATTAGTTTGAATTTATGGACATGCTCAATTACATTTTCCACCCCTCAATATTTAGGTAAGTGTAATGTCAACTCATAGTAGACCGTAGTGGGTTGTAATGGTTGAATGGGAATATCTAGTCCATTTTCCTTGAAGAGGGAGTTTGCTTCCTCTTGTGCCTCCTCATAGTCCTCCTCTAGTGCCTCCAGCAGTAGTGCTTGTGAAAAGGGGAGTGGTAGTGGGTTGGTTACTCAATTTTGGGCTTGTACCCTATCCTTAAGGCCCAAGTCTACCAAGCATCCCAAGTTGTGCCATATAATTCCCTTGAAAAGGGAAAGATAGTGATAAATCCAAATGAGTGTCAAATGTCCTAGTTTCAGTTTCCCTTATTGGTTTAGCTTCTAACTCTGAACTGTTTGTATCCCAATTTTTAATATGTAATCTATCTGACTCAAAGGCATGAGTGCACATTTGTTAAGGGAGCCTAGTTAGTTCAAACTTGGTTTCTTAATTCTTTCCATCCATCTTGTTTCTCCTTTGTAGAATAGAAGTGTAATAAAACATAGCTCAAAAGTGATGGGATCCTCATGTGTTTTTGCTTCCTTATGGATTCTAACATCACTCTTTAAGTTATCTCAATCTCTTCCTATATCGCTAACTCCCATGATCCTTTTTTGAGCTTCATCATACTTTTGTTTCCATAGTGCATGCTAGTTGGCTACCATTTTGAACCCATAATCTATAACCAACCTCTACTATCCCCTTCCAAATGTGTAGCTCATGCACAAGAGGATTTATCCCTACACCAGTATAGTTTCCATTCCAAGGTCAATAATTAATTTCTTAATTTCAAAAGCAAAAATCATTAGATAGCTACCCAATGGTTCTCAAAGAAATTAAAACTTGGCTTCTTCTAGGCATGAATAAGGGGTCATAACATACTCCAAAATGTAGTTATTTTAAACTCATTTCCACCAAAAGTCAATTTCTCATGTCCATGGGACTCCAATTCATGATAAATCCCTTTGTCATTTTAGCATCTAAGTCTGCCTCCTTCAAATATTCTTGGATCATCCTTGAGCATATGTTATTATCCAAGCATGTAAAAGAATTCGGACCTATGAAAAGAATGTTTCATATAAGGGACTGTAACGATTCTACTCCAACCATAGATGTGCATATATTCCTTGTCCAACATATAGAACTAAAAAATTATCTTCAACACTGGTAACCCATTTTTCTATATTTTCAAATGTAATATGCTCAAAAATTTTCCAATGATGGTGCTTCAAGTACTTCAAGTCCCAGAAATAGAACCAAAATATTGGGTTATTTTGGTTAAGTCGAGCTCCGGTGCTAAAGTCCAACCCAATGTGCTAGTGTGTTGGCCCTTTCACATAAGACCTAGGTCTTATGTGCTCACCTGAATTGCATGTCAAAAGATTCATTCCCAAAGGTTTTGTAGCATAGTTTTGATAACTTATTCATATTCAGTAATTACATAAAGATTATATAAAAACATAAACTTACTACTACAATCCTATGGGTTCTAGATTTTATTAACATTATCATGCAAACTATAGTCATCTTGATACTTGTCATTAAGTGCTAAAAAAATAAAATTATTAGATATCTTACACAATTTAATCATTAGTTCACACCATCATTGATAGTAACACAAGTTGATATAACATGCTATCATATATTAAGCTTAAGATCTCTCATCAAAACATTATAGAATTATTACATCTATCATATTGCTTCACCAACCCCTTCAATACTTCATAACAAGGATATTTATACTTATTTTTCCCTAACCAAGTGTTATAATCCTTTATAGCATGGAAAATTGGTAAACATACTCTCAACAGATTGAGATTCATGACACTTACAACTAGTTCTTCCTAAAGACTTGGGCCTTAGCACCCCTAGATCCATGCTCTATGCTATATCTTGGTGGCCATGTATTAATTCTCTTATGATCAGGTGAAAATATTCTTATCAATAAGGTTGGATTGACCCATATGAATTTTTCCTCCAACTGCATTTCACTTTCCACACACTCCCCTAGTCTTCTACTTTCATTCTGAGTCCTATGTTCTCAAGTTCTTCGTGACTTGTTCTCCTCTGATTGGGTCCTCTCATGATAGTTTTCCCACACCATTATCCTCTTGTGCCTATTAGGTTCTACACCATTATACTTCTATGCTTGTCAACTACGTGCCATAGTTCTCTGGCACCATGGTCCTTATGTGCCATGTTGGTCCTGTGTCAAAATAGGACAATGGTCCTTATGGATCATGCTAGTTCCACACCAAAATGGGACAACACTTGGTCAAAATTTAGGGGCTAATAACCATGCTTTTCCATGTTGTCAATATTACTTATATTTTCATTTTTCATCACAACAACCTATTACATATATTTTTATTTTTATTTAATTTCTTTCTCAAGCTCAACAACTCACCTTAAAAGAGGGGGTATTCATAGAGGTTTATCTTAGAGACTAAACTACCCATATCAGTATAAAGATAGGTTTAGCACAAATTACACAATTGACATTGTCTTAGACTTAGAACATACACAAAAATTCACTTTGGATAGGATCACCACATTGGACAAGAGATCACTACTCCAGTGTTCTTCCCAACAATGTTGTCCAAATGCTTGAAAAATAAGGATTTCCTAAAATTTTTAGAACCTTAGTTTACCTAGATAGTTCTCAATAGTTTCATAGTCTTATTTCTAAGATTTGCTCAATGTTTCTTAGATTTTATTAATTTAGGGGAAATCATGCATGGCATGTTGTTATAAGTTAGCACACAAGTTTACTCGAAATCATAGTTGATTTACTCAGTCTCACAATCTATATGCACTAGAGAGTGGTTAAAGGCATGTGTGCAGCACATTATTTTCCTCATTATTTAGTTTTTGCATCAATCTTGTAGATGGAATAATAATTCATGTCATTACCCATGTTGTATAAATTGAACCTATATTATACTCAGTATTTCCACCAATTTTTCACTAAAATTGAACCTTATTCCATTTGTAATGGTTGTTTTGTTATTTACACCAATATTTGCACCAAAATAACTATTAGTATTCATATATGGATTCTAAATTACTTCACTACTTTGGGTAGGTGGTGATGGATTCAAGCAAAATTTGAGTTCTTAAGCACACCCACTTATCAATGAAGATTGAGGCATGCATAGTTCAATCCAAGTTATTTAATGTTAATGAAACTACAAGCATACAACTTTTCATAGTCACCAATTTTTGCACCAGGAAAAGCATAATGGTTTGCATACCCAACCAGGTGTATTTGTGCCTTACTACTCTCTATTTTAGTGTCTTTAACTTTATTAAATTCATCTTAACTAATGAATTATATTTTATGTTTTTAATTGCAAGTTTTGCATGGAACACAATTCATTGTTGTGGCCTACATCTAGGACTCCTTTTCATAGGTAAGTTCAGGTATGCACTCTATTTTTACTCTAGTAATTTCAATTTATTTCATTAATATAATTAAATAGGGTAAAATATAGACACATAAATTAACATTTAATCTAAAATCATGAAATTGTGACCACTCTTTTACATACTTAGCTCTAGACCTATCATAGGTCACTTTTTATCACTTTTGACCACATTACACACTACTTTGAGCTAATAAATGAGCCCTAAATTTACTAATCCCTATTCTTATCAACCTTAGACACCTTTTAAGACTTACCTAAAATTCAACATGATCGAATCACCCATTAGAAAATAGTGCCCTAGGGAACTATAGTGCATCGCTCTAGTGTCCTTGCCCCCTCACCTATCTTTCCACCAAATAAAGGATAATTTACAAAATCAAAAGGTATAATAAGGTCAACCTATATCCCAAATGATCCCAATTTGAATGAATTTCAAGGATATGACTATATAAACACATTGCAAACCATTTTTCACACAAGAGTCTTTCACATCAAAAAACACTAGAATTATAATTGCATGTTGAGATAAAAGTACCCATTTCTCCCAATTATGATTGCATACATCCCTAGTATCCCATATCTCAATTCTAAATACATTTTTCTGGTCACAAGTCATGACTAAGGTACTTCATCACATTAATATTTCACCAACATCTATCATATTTCACTAGTTACTCAGATACCACATGGCATGGGATAATTAAATGAAGTTTGATCCCTCTTCAAAATATTGGTATATAGGAAACACTCAACACATGGGGTGTTGAGGTCTTACCCAACTTCAACCACTAACCCCTTTCCCCCATTAATTGAACTGGTATTCACATATCAATGATCTTGGGTTTTTCAAGGAAAATTAGTCATATATTAGCTTTCACAAGTGATCAGTGGCTCCCACACTAGATATAGGCTTTGTAGATGAAGATACAGAGAACCAAAAAATCTTGATTCCCTCACTACAAGTGGACAAGAGTATTGTTTTATGGATAAGAGTGCTACCCATCTAGTGTCCTACCCATGGCATTTCATTCCAATATCCAACTATTGATTATTGTTTCCAATCTTCATATCCCCTTACACATCAAGTTTTAGTCTCTGATTACTCCCACAAATATAGTTTCCAGCTAATTTTTAGATTTCTCATTACACTTTTCTATTTTTAATAAGTTCCTAAAATATAATAATTATAACTTAGTGAACGTTATTATTGTTATAATATTATTATAATTTTTCATAGTGGTGTTATCACTTAGGGTTTTTTATAAATCCTAAATTTGATAAAATAAATGATAATGCCCTCTAAATGAAAAAGAGTACATAATTTTATGGGATCATCATTTTACTTTACATTGGTCTTTTGTTGATTTTCTTCTTAGGTGTTTGCATCCATATACTTCTCATGTTTTACCTCACCTTGTAGGTTTTGGATCACATATATTACCTCCTATAGTATTATTTTTTGGTTGAGGTCATAAGGGTAACCAAAAACTATTGAATGATTTGTGCAATGTACCTTTTCTTTGGTTGGTTCTACACGTGGCTAAGTAGTGGTACCACTACATAATGTAATGTTAACCTTGGGGCCTTGAGGCATTTTTTACCCTGCATCCTTAAGGATCCATCAACCATATAGGCATAAAATCTAAATCATTATTACTTCCTCAACCTTATATTTTTATTTTTACTTCACATATAGGTCATGGCATTCCTATAACATATGTTCTCCTTAGTAATACCCACAAGTAGGGAACTTTATAAAATCTCTCTAGTAGTGGTTTGCTGAGTTACACTTGTAACATGTGCTTGAGGGATAAAAACCTCCTCCTCATCCACCACCTCTTCCTCTATGATGGCATTCATCATTGTATCAGCCTTGATCTTGATTTGAAGGCCCTATTGCTATTGCCATGCTCCTCGCTCGCTCACCTCATGAATTTGGTTAATTACCTAACAATCATCTATTTTGTGGGTATAGGCTTCACAAATTTTATGGAAAAAGGAGACTTTTATCTAAATTTCCATTTATATTAATGGTTAATCATGCACATTATGATCTTAATTCATATTTAAAAATATTTGAGAAGTACCCCCTATACTACGCATTGGACAATTATTCTTATTGTGGTCATCAAACTCACATTTGGTGCACCATAAACCACTACATGTGTCATGTAAACTATTAGTGGTAAACTTATGTAACTAAGAGGCCATTGAGGAAATTTTTTCCTCTATAAATTGGTTTATATCTATACACACACTACCAACTACCTTAGCTCTCAATGTTGCTTCTAGCAACTCTCATGGACCTATGAACTTTTTCATAGACAAAGCATGTTTGAAAGGTAAAATAAACCCTCAAAAAAACCATTGGTGTACTAAATTGGGTGGATTTCATATAAGATCTTAGAATAAATATAGTATACCTTACATCATATGCATGAATTCTCTTAACAAGTTCTTTTTAATTTCCTTTAATGCAGAAATGTATTGTTGTTTAAATTGAGGGATAATAAATTCCTTCAAAAATGACTCTTTAAGGTGATCATAGTCCATAATTTCTTGTTTTTAATCACACTTATGATAACATTTGTGCATGTGTTTAAAAAATTAAGGTATTCAAAAATTATCTCATCTCTATCTAGTGTGGTGGCACCCTTTGCATGCAAAATAAGCTCACACATGTGTACATGTTCAACAACATTCTCCACTCCTTTATATTCAAGTATACTTAATAACATATCATAGATGAAATATTGAGGAAAATTTAAGGTTATTAGTGTGATTAGTGTACTATTTATTTATTGTGAGTTCTAACTCTCACTACCTTTGGGATTACCTCCACTTGTGTTACCCACACTTCCTCTTGAGGTAGGTGCATTTCCTCCAACCCCAACACTAGGTTGAATTGATGCTAGGTTAATACTCAAGTTGGATATGACTATGCTTGTATAAATTTTTCCTATTGACATATGGATACTAAACTATATAGGTATATTACCACCCCCCATCTACAACATACCCAACATAGTTGGGATTTTAGATTATGTTATTATTGTCATTACTAATCATAGAGGTTTATATGGGACTATTTGATGAAAAATGTTCTTAGCCATTTCTTGTCTCTTGAAATATGTTATTTGAGATGAATATACATGATTATTTTTGGTTACTTTTATTTATTTGAGAAATTATTGGTTTTTTCACTTTAGGTAGATTATTGGTGGGCATCCCCTGAACTATTTTGTGATATTTCACATCTATAGAATCCCAAGTCACTTTAGGAACCTTCTATAGAATGTTTTTATACCCATTGATACATTATTATTACTCCTCAAAAAAATTTACTCAATACAGGAGTCATCTTTATGCCCTTCCCATTTTACATAGGTACTTTCAACATCTCCTTGACTTAACTCCCCCTTCACAGGGTCCATAATAGTAATCACTCTTTGTTGACTTTCATTAAATTTTTGTCACTTGAGTTCATGAGCATATAGGCTCTACATGTTAAATATTTTTGGCTCTCCATCCTTCATAATTACCACATGCAAATTTTACCCACCCTTTTCCTAATACCATCTACTTAACCCATGCACATGAAAGTTTATCCTTACATGGGTAGAATTTCAATACCATAATATGCCATCAATTTCTTAATTTATAGGGGAAATTGAGATATATAGGACCATATCATCTTGCACAATAACTAGTGTTATACTTATTATAGCCAAGAATACATTGATACTATAAATTCTAATAAGTAGATATTCAATGTGGCTCCCCACCAAAATTCTACAAGTCTAGTCCAAATAGTATTGGTGTACTAGAGTTTCTCAATACACACTTCTTTGTAATAGTAAATTTTATTGTGGTTCTTACTTTGACACATACGAAAAAACATTTGTGAAAATATTTAGGCAACTCACTAAAAAATACTTTGTACATGGGGTTGTACAAATACTCTTATACCCAATGTTTGGGAGTCAATCTTCCTAGACTAGGATGATTTTTTTCACAAAATAAGACTATAATCCATTTAACCTTTGCTCAATATTATTCAGTTAAATCTTATGAAACATTTTCATGCATCTATTTCAATTGAAGTCCTGATAACATAACCAAAATATTGGGTAAATTTTCTTATGCACAAACCATTAATTTTTTCCACTCACTCTTTACCCTAACACTTAATATTCACTACATTGGCATATCACACAAGAAAAAATGCATGCTCACCTAAGGCACCGAGAGAGATAAATAACTAGGGCACAATTGAATTAGTTACATAGATTACTAACCATTACTTTAGCTTCTTATAACAAGTGCACAAACTGACACTTTATTTATTTAAGCATATATTATAGACTAGGTAGAAGCTTAATAGGTAAACATTATCATAAGCATTATACCCTAATGAAAAAACAAAGAGATCACAACCAAATAAGAAATCTTGGTTCCCTCTTCATTAATATTTAGAAGTAAATGATTATTAAATACTTTATATCCCAATAACAAGGTAATAATAGTTTTTAATCCTTTTTTAGTTTTGATGAGGGTTAAAGGGTAGAATAGTTTATACAAAAGGATAAATAAAATTATTTTAAAGTAGGCCAATTAATTAAAAATTAAATAAATGAATATTATTAATTACATGTTGAGTTATTTGATAAATATAGAAAATGCATTCAAAATGGTAATTCAATTGTAAAACTAATAGGAAGAGATAACACTTAGATTATTTTGAAATATGCAAGTAGATCTGAGATATATAGAGGTGAAAACAAGTGGGAACAAGATCAAGATCCACTCATCATATTATGGAAATGTTATTTTTGGCATTATAAACACTTGTGTCAATGTTTAGGACACTTACATTGATGCAAGTGTCCTAATGTAAATGTATCTATCTAGTAAAAAATACTCACTATATTAAAAAGTGATCACTTGGATCTTTTTGGGTTTTTTTTATCAACTTTCTATTGATATATTTTATTCACATGCATAGGTTGTAGATGATTTTTTATGGATCAAACCCTAAATATTCACTTTAGTCTTTTTACCTTGTCAAAAATGGGTTAGTAGGCTCACAAATTTGACCTAATATCAATGAACTCTTTGTCAATTAGTGTTACCTACATAGCCACTACTCCAAAAAGGGATTCAAACATATGTAGTTCTCCCCCCTAAGAGTTGGTTTATGTGTGCACAAGTGAGTAATATTCTATATACAAGGGTTTGCAATGATATATCTTGTAAATTAAAAAACACTACTTATGGGTTACTCTTTGAGTGCTTTAGACCTATAATATGACTAGTCTTATGACTGATATAGAAATAAGGAAGACAATAGGATAGTTTTGAATACTTGAAAGGTGATTTGCTAGATGTGTGATTGGTAATATTTTTGAATATGACTTTGTATTTGTTTTGTATTTATACCATACCTTTTGAAAATATTTCATGGAAGGGTTAAATAAAACAAATGGGCTAACCCATAGGATTCAAAAAATTGCAAATTATATGACTTTTAAAGTACAAACACTAGATAAGAATGTGGACACTTGCATTGATGTAAGTGTCCCTATATGAGACACAAGTGTCTAATAGGATATAAATTTTTTTTGTATCTAAAATTAATAATGAAGTATATATATTAGGTTTTAATATTTTTTACTATAGGAGATCTAGGTCATCATATTGATAGGGTCAAATCAAAAGATAAGAAATTTGACATGGTGAGATGATAGATGCAAGCCTTTGGGTAGTCGGAAGGTTTATAACTAAAGTTTAGAGAAATGATAGGTATTTTTTAGCATACAAGACTAAGATTCTATATAAAATAATATTTTAGTATCTACATTCCCCCGCTTTAATCTAGTAATGTATAATCTATGTAATCTATGTATTTTGCATAGGACCATGTGTTCATAAAGAGGTAGTAGGAGTAGTGGCTCTTAGAACCCATTGTTTAGTGATTCATGGTTTATTTAGTGTAATTGTAGTTGGAACATGTTTATTTTTTCTTAATAACTATGTGGACTGTGTAGGTATAGATGAGGATTCCATGGAGTCCACTATATATCTTTGGTGCAAGGGTATCTCAAGTATATTCCACCCAGGAAAGGGGATTTCCTATTTATTACCCTTTAGTAGATGATTAACCTTTGAAATTTATATAATAAGTTGTCTTTGAATAAACTTTTGTTTTTCAAGTGGATGCAAATATATGAAATTCCAAAAAATGTGACTACCCTATTGGTATGCATGTATTTAATACAACCGTGCATTGTGGAAGATATTACGTGGATTTTATGTATCCATGTTCATCCTAATAACATATCAAATACTCTCATGTATGTTAAAAACAAAAAAGGTAGTGACCACACATGTTGGATTAAATTGTAAAGGTAAATTAATCTCACCAATAATGTGTTGTGATGTCCCATCAAATGATTTAAACATTTTGGTTGAAAGGTATAAATAATCATGTGTATATCCAAAATGTGTAAGTAATGTCATGGTACATACATTTTAATTGGCATGGTTATTGATAATAACATTATGTATAGGTTGATTATCAAGGTATGCTTGAATAAATAATGAATGAAAATCTAAGTCAACATCCATAATTTCACTATCATCAAATGTAATAGAAAGTATTTTAACCATAAGAGGTGTTATGTGTGTATAAGTGAGAATAATCCCATATAATGGATTCCCATAATGTGATGGAGGAAGATGTGCATTATATACCATTTACACTTTTGGATCTTTCTTAGAATTATCTTACAATGTATTATTAAATATCTGGCTTTGATGGTCACCAATTTGTGAACCTGAATACTTTGAAAGATCATCAAAGGTAAGTTGTTGGTTATCAATAAGGTATTATATATTATGTTTCAAGGTATAACATCTATTTGCATAATACCCAAGGCCTTGGTGACTATCAAAATATGCATTAACATGATATCTTTTTAGTAGAGTTCAAATCTTATTAACCTCTATGGGAGGAGGGAGAGATATGAGATGACACTCCATAAACTTCTTAAATAACAAAGTTAGAGACACTGGTAATTTTTTAAATTATCTCTTAGGTGTATTGGATAAGATGAGCTTATTAGGTTGCTATGATATTGTGTTAACCATTGTGGTTTCTTCTTTTTTAAGGACCATTTCAGATAATTTGGACTTATTCCCCCCAAATTGGACTAGAGGTAATGTTATAAAAAGAATAATTTTCATATATTCCATATAAAATGGACTATAATTATGATAATAATATGTATCTATTACCCATTTATTACATTGGAGAGAATTTATAATTATAAAGATTTAAATAATTAAGATATTTTTTTAATATTTTTGTTTGGCGTTGGACTAGTAATAAGTCCAAATTATTTGAAATGGTCTTTTTTTAAGCTATGTAGGTTTTACCTTTTATCTTGGTTTGATATAAAAATTGGTAGTAGATATAGTCAATGTGTTTACTACATAGTTAAATTTGTTCAAGGACATAAGTTTCATTTCATGATCTCAAATAATATGGCATAAGTCATAAAAAATATTTGAACTTATTGAAAATAATTAAATCATGTAATGATGCAAGTAAGCTTTGCTTAAATATGTCTTGAAGCTCTTTATCTACTAGTGGATTTGTCATTTTGGCTAACATTATTTTATACCTCAAAACATATTCATTAATAATTTTATTAGTTCTTTGTTTGATCTTAGCAATTTATGCATATGACATCTTTTTAATGATGGTTATAAGGAAATGCGCAAAAAAATATTTTGCTAAAGATTTGAATGCTTTCATCAATCGAATTGGTAAATCATATAAAAATCATAAATCATGATCCTTTAGGCTCCTTGGAAATAATTTGGTTAAAATTTTATCATTAGATGTATAATCAAGACATGCTAATAGAAATATTGGAGATGATATCCAGGATCACCCTTATGATCATAAAATGTGAATTTGGGTGCAACAAAAATAGTTGTCAAAGGGTTAAAGTATATCTTAGGTGCTAGAGGATTATTTAATACATCTTGAGAATCAATACCATGAGTTGATTTCAAAGCATTTTGTTCAATGTTGGTAACCTTAACTTTCAAATCTTGAATAACTTAGAGAAAATTTTATATAGTAGACCCATTGGGATTTAGATTTGATATTTGAGAAGCCACCAAAGGGGATGAAAACACATGTGATAATGTAGGCATTGAAACTGATAATTGAATTAAAGTATTAATTGTTCCCATAGAGGATATGGCAATAGTTGTTTCATCTAAGGCTTCAACATTATTAGATGTGGATGCACTAGCCTTAGCATGTCTATTGATTTCTTTTTATGTAAAATGTAAGAATTCACTAATCAATTATTTATTTGTATAAAATGATTGACTAAGGATTTTTTTACCTTCCATTTCAAACAATATTTCTTGATATTTTCCTATTTGATAAATTCAAATAAAGGTGCCAAAGGAAATGGAAAATATCAAATCTAAAAATTACTAAAATCAAAAACCTTAAAATACAAAACCCTAAAGTAAGTTATGATTTGAATGAGAAAACATATGGGTTGTGTTCACCAAGTGTTTAACTCTTTTTAGGTTTTGATGAGGGTTAAAGGGTAGAATAGCCTATACACAAGGATGAATAAAACTATTCTAAAGTAAACAAATTAATTAAAAACTTAGATAAATGAATAATCTGAATTACATATTGAGTTATGCTAAATATAAAAAATACATTCAAAATAGTTTTTCAATTACATAAACACTAGAAATAAATAATACTTGGCTTATTTACAAATCCACAAGCATATATGAGATATGTCAAGGTGGAAATAGAGGTAACAAGATTAGGTTCTAGTCATTATATTTTATAAATATTATTTCTAGTGGTATGGACATTTGTGTTAGCCTTAGAATACTTGCATCAATGCATGTGTCATGATGTCAATGATCTGTCTAGTTCCCAATACTCATTATATTGTGGAGCAATTACTTGAAACTTTATAGGTTTTTTGTTACCTTTTTATTGATATATTTTATTAATTAAAAACTCAGATAAATGAATAATCTAAATTACATATTGAGTTATGATAAATATAAAAAATACATTCAAAATAGTTTTTCAATTACATAAACACTAGAAATAAATAATACTTAGCTTATTTACAAATCCACAAGCATATCTGAGATATGTCAAGGTGGAAATAGAGGTAACAAGATCAGGGTCTAGTCATTAGATTTTATAAATATTATTTCTAGTGGTATGGAAATTTGTGTTAGCCTTAGAATACTTGCATCAATGCATGTGTCATGATGTCAATGATCTGTCTAGTTCCCAATACTCATTATATTGTGGAGTAATTACTTGAAACTTTATAGGTTTTTTGTTACCTTTTTACTGATATATTTTATTTATATGCATAAGTTGTAGATGATTATTTATGGATCAAACCCTAGCTCTTCATCTTAGGTCTTTGTACCTTATTAAAAATGGGTTAGTAGGCTCAAGAAGTTAATTTGACCTCAAGGATCCCTTTTTTAATGAGTGTTGCCTACATATCCACTACTTTGAAGAGGACCTCAAACATATGTAGTTCTCCCCTAAGTGTTGGCTTGTGTGTGCACACATGTGCAATATGTTATATATAAGGGTATGTAATGATCTATCTTGTAACTTTACAAATATTGTTTATGGATTTCTCATTGAATGCTTCAAACATGTAATATGACTGCTCCTAAATAGAGAAGAATAAAGTAGTTTTGAATACTTGAAATGTGTTTTTATGGATGTGTGATTGATAATATTTTTGGATATGACTTGGTATTTATTTTGTATTTATACACACCTTTTGAAAATATCTCATATAAGGGTTAAATAAAACAAATGGGCTGACCCATAAGATTCAAAATATTTTTAAAATATATGAATTTTGAGTTATAGACACTAGATAGTAATTTGGACACTTACATCGATGCAAGTGTCAAATGACTATCAGTTGATTCACAATTAGATATACTTCTTTTCATCAAATTGATCAAGGATATTTATCATATACTTGCATCTCCTAATTCATTTAAATGCCAACCCAAGGATGTACACTTGATATGATGACATCACTATATGTGCACACTCAATCTTCTAATTTGACCTTTTGTTGATTGTAATTTAAGATGATAAAGCCATGAAGTAAATGGAATTATAGAATTTAACATGAACATAATACTATGAATTAAATTATTACACTATTGGAAGCTTCATTAAAATAATTCTATGCAAGATTAGAAATCACACAATTCAGAAATAAAACACACAACAAATAAAGAAACTAAATAACATGCTTAGATATTTAACAATTTGGATTGTTACTACAAGACTTCAGAAGGGGGCCCTTCCTCCTTCTGACCCTAACTTTAATCCTTCCTCTTACAATAATGAAATGGACTCAGAAATGATTGTTCATATTAATCAAAATGCAGCAATGAATTACTGCAGGGAAATTATAATAATAGTTGCTTTACAAAATGTACTTCTGATACATTTCTATAATTTATATATACCACCATATCAACCTTTATGTTACCTATATATATATATACAATGGGGGATATTATTTTATATAAAATAATAAATGTTCTAATCTAAGAAACATTCAGCTATAGGATAACATAAATTGGCTCCTTCTACTAAGGTCACCATTCATGTGAATCCTGCAATATTTCCTTAGGACAAACAAAGTTATTTTAGTCTTCAAAATTATCCTTAATGTGTTCCATGGAGGTATCATCATTTCTATGAGTTTATTGAACTAGGAATAAAATTATGTTCATTCACAACTTGGGTCATGCAATGGTTATAGGATGCATCCACGTGATGAGATCCCTTTTGCTAAAAGATGTTATGTGTTATATACCTATTTCTTCAAAAGAATATTTAAAACACATTATAGAGAAAATAATCTTATAGTAGAAGATAACTATTATATACTTGATTTCAAGAGACAATTCTAACTATTTAAAGAGTATGAGAACATAATGTTATTTATAAGATTATGGTTATTCAAGGATGGAAAATTTATGGGAAAGTAACTCAAAAGCATGGTAAATAAGAAAGATAAGAATGACATATGAGGAGAAAAACATGACATTTATGGGGCTCATCACACCCCACAATTTAACACCTTGATCATCCATGATCAACAAACTTGCTCATTTTAATTTCAAAAATAGTTATAAAAGCCATAGGGTCTATGGCACCACTTGATAGGTGAACATAAAATCCACATCATTTTTCATACAGTTTCCAATTTCTCACCTCTTTGGCTTCATATAATTGAGTTTTATCCTACTAATCTGGAATAGGATACCAAAATAGAGAGGGATGGAATTTTATGCTAAACAATTGAGATCCCATTTCACCTACAAGAAAAATATATCTTATGATTCTATTAAATATTGCCTTTAAATTGAAAGAGGAATAAGGATCTTTCTTTTTTAGCTCAGAAGTGAGCTCATTACATCTTTGGATGCAAGATTATTCTGTTGTGGGTCCAACAAAAGTTCTCAATCCCAAGTAGAAATCTTGGGTTGCATCATAATTTTTGGTAAACCAAGTTCAAACTTCCTTCTGCCGCATGATGTTATCCCATTAGATCAATTCAATATCAAGTGCAATTAACTCTTTGTTGATAAGTAATTGACTTTCCCTTTCTTTTTTCCTATATTCAATCATCTCTTATCCTCTCCTTTTCTCATTCAAAAGATATGATGAAAATGCCTTTAAAAGGACATCTCCAACATATAGGTTAGGATTCCATTCCCTGACATAAGGCATAGCATAGTTATGAAGATAGAACTCACATAATTGTGTTTTTTCTTCTTGTGAGCTCTCTTTATATAATTGAAAGAAAGAGAGGGGAATTATTACTTCATAAGGTATGTCACATTAAATTCTCATGAATTTAAACTTATGTTATTTCTCCTCAAGATAAACTGAATATACCCTTGCAAGAGGACTGCATTCAATGATCTCTTGAGTAAGATAAGCCATATATTCAATTTTCTACTATAGTTTGGAGATTTTTTCTTATTTCAACATGACCTATTTTTTCAATTTATTTTTCTCCTTTGTTAATTCCCTAAGACTTTCATACTGACTGTCTATCCATTTCATTAATTTAGAAGACATTGTAGATGAAGAATTATACTTGATAGCTTGGGTAGTTATAGGTTTCTTATATTGATTTTCTATTATATAAAGTTGTGAAATAATGACTTTAGGATGGTTTTTGGTAGAGGGTTGTAGCTAAGAAGCTATTATAGCAAGTACATCTAGTCCTTCTCTTAACTGATCTTGTAGCTTCTTCTTGAATCTCTCTATTTCCTATAGGGCTTGCTCTAAAGTAAGAAATTCCACTTGGATGGAAGGTTACTCAATTTTATCTACCTCTTTTTGCATTGGTTCTTTTAATTCTTCAAGATTGTGTTCTACTTGCTTTGCCTCCTTATTATCTTCTTGAGAACATTGTTCCTTGTTAGTCTCAAAACTAAATGCCTCTAGTGATTCATGACTATTGGCAGTTTGTTTTTCTCTAGATTCCTCATTAATTTCTATAATATAAGAATGTTTAGTTTTTGGTTTACCTTTAATATTTTCTCTTAACCTATGGGATCTATGAGGAGTAAATTTGACCTTAGCTTTTTTAGGGGAAAGTGGAAGTTCTTCTTCATATTCCTTGGAATCAAGTTGGAGAATGAGTTTCCTCTTTCTTATTATAGATTCCTTGCTTGTGAAATCCCCTTATACAAGATTTATCTTTATTTTAGGTTCTTGTGTGGCTACAAGAAGATCTTCTATAGGTTCTTGTGTGGCTACAGGAAGGTCTTCTTTTATAAGTCATTGTGGAGTTGTAATAAGGTTTTCTTTTGTAGGTTCTTGTGGAGTTGGAGGAAGGTCTTCTTCTATCATCTATTCTTCTAACTCCATTTCCTCTTCTACTTCATTTCCCTTACTATTAATTTTTATATTTAATCTTAAAACTAAATGCCTCTAGTGATTCATGACTATTGGTAGTTTGTTTTTCTCCAAATTCCTCATTAATTTATATTATAGAAGAAGGTTTAGTTCTTGGTTTACCTTTCATCTTTCCTCTTAACCTATGGGATCTATGAGGATTAAATATGACCTTAGCCTTTTTAGTGGAAGGTAGAAGTTCTTCTTCATATTTCTTGGAGTCAAGTTGGAGAATGAGTTTCCTCTTTCTTATTCTAGATTCCTTACTTGTGAAAGGCCCTTCTACAAGATTTATCCTTATTTTAGGTTCTTGTGTGGCTATAGGAAGATATTTTTCTATAGTTTCTTATGTGGCTATAGGAAGGTCTTCTTCTGTAAGTTCTTATGGAGTTGTAATAAGGTCTTCTTCTGCAGGTTCTTATGGAGATGCAAGGTCTTCTTCTATCATTTATTCTTATACCTCCATTTCCTCTTCTACTTCATTTCCCTCACTATTACTTTCTACATTTCTAGGTATTTGGAGAAAATCTTCCCAACTTATATTAGGTCTAGTCCTTTGTAAGAAGTCTTGAACAATCAACTGAATTAAACAATGATGAGAAAGAACTTTGGGATTACCTCTTTGAAATGCCTCTACCATTTCTGTGATCATGTTAAGTAAAAATTTGGGTATATTTATCTCAATACTATGTCACAAATGATTCATGAATTTGAATTAAATGCCATACAACATGGAATTTCTCTCTTCATAATTGAAATATCTACAAATAAACACAAAAGCTTTGGCCCATCTTCTCGATAATGATAACCATGTGGTGCCCTTTTTTTAAGTCTCCAAGCTTTCATTTTTTTCTAATGAATTTTTACCTCTCTACCTTGGTATCAAACTTGTCCTACCATACTTCTCTTGTTCATGGAAATATATTTACTCTACTAATGATGGTTTTAGTTAGCTTTATTTCCATTCCTCTCACTGTTACCAGGTTGTTATACAATGAGCCAAAAAAATCTTCTATAATTCCTTGACCAAGAGTATGTATCCTCTCAAAATATTGTGCCTATCCTACATTATAAAATAGGACCAAGATGTTTGGGTTATTGGCCAGAGGAGAGATATCAATTTTCTCATGTTTAAGCAAGTCCCCTCCCATATTATAGGATAGAGTTTTAGTTGCAGGATCTATGCTCTTACAGCAAGGGTTTTGTATCTTCAGGTAGAATGTTTATAATTTTACTTTAGGAGTGAGATAATTCATTTGAATTATGAGAAATCCCCTTAACTAAAACTATCACTTGTCCTCAAGGGATATAGCTAACATGCATGAATGGCTCATGAAAATAACAAGGGGTGTGGTAGTAGCATTTCAATGGTCACGTCAATCAATAAAGGAGAAGATATCTCAAGATGGCATGATAAATAGAAGATATGGTGGTATTTTAATAGAATTAGGACCCATTATATTAATAATAATTAAAACTTATGACATCAAATAAATATAAGATAATTACCTTAGTACTTGTAGGAATACCTTTCATTAATGCATAAATGATTAGTCAAAGTGGTAGATATAAGGTGTACTATCATGTGTTTTCATTTGATTGGAATCAAAAATGCTTTGTGAGAATGTAAGGTATAATAGAGTGATAAGAATTCATCTGATAATGAGAAATTTTTTTTGTGGAAACAAGAAGTGTCTTGCAGCAATAATACACATCCTGTAGCAACATGAGTTTCATCCTATAGCAAAGAGGAAAGTGTTTTCCTACTCCAAAAAAATGAATCTAAAAAAAAAATCATATGAAAATAAAAGTTTTATTATTGTATTGCTCTTATTTTTTTTAATGAATGTTGATCATCCAATAACCTAGTTTTCTGATACAACATTCGTCAGCAACACCTGAAGATTTTCATTGCTGAATTTTTTGAATTTTTTTTTAGATATTTTGGTCCCAACTCAACTCTAATTGTAAAAGTCCAAGAGGTAGGATTTTATTCATCCTGAACCAAGCCATTGTGAATGGTTATTATTGGTTGTATGAAGATTTACTACTCTTAAAAAATATTAGAGAAGGGTTGACAGAAATACCCTTCGGCTATAGGAACAGGTTGATCTTCTTCATGAAGAAGAGATGGATGTTGTTCTTAAATAAGTTGGTGAGTGAGAGTTTCCTTGTAAAATGGTTTCTTGTATATCTTGAGCTTGTGGCTATTAATAAGTAGTGAGAACCAAATAGATTCAATGGTCATGAGCTTTACAGCTTCATTTTCAAAAACTTTCTCGATCTCATAATGTCCAAGGCATCTAGACTAAAGCTTTTCTTTATAATATTTATATTTAGAGTAAAAAAGGAGTGCCTAATCACTAGGTTATAAATTATTATTCTTGATGTTCCTGTCATGCTAACCCACATGTTGTCTTTGCACTATTTTAGTGTGATGAAGTGTTTCCTTTCTTAGTTCATTAAGTGCATTCAACTGCATCACCCTATCTTGTTGAGTTTGAGAAAAATCTAATCCCAAATAAAATGTTATCCTTAATATTTTATGCTCAAACTCAATGGGTAGAATAGGCTTCTTACCATAAACTAGTTTATATGGAGTGAAACCAATTGTGGTTTTCCAGGTGATTTTGTAAGCCTAAACTACTTTCAAAAGATGAGTTCACTAATATTTTATATGTAGGCTAACAATCTTAATGAGTATATTTTCCAATTCCTTGTTTGTAACTTCCACCTAACTATTTGACTAAGGATGGTAAGGGGTAGACTTTTTATGTCTGACTCCATATTCTTTTACCAGGGTGGCTTGAAGTCTAATGTGAACTATGGTCCTTGGTCTGTGACTATTTCTCTTGGTACTCCATAACAAGTGAAGATTTCTTCATATAATAACTCAGCTACTTTCTCATCTCAAGCATGGGTTAAGGCCTTGACTTCAATAGATTTTGTGACATAATCAGTGCACACCAGTATATATTCCTTGTTTTTGAAATTAGGATCAATGGGACCTACATAATCTAGTCCCCATTTGTCAAATGGTTCCAAAAGTAGTTGTGGTTGCAATGGCATTTCATCAAAGCAAGTGGGTTTCCACATATGTTAACATTGATCAAATTTATGAGTATACATCATGGAATCTTTATAAAAATAAGGCTAATGATATCTAGTAGTAAGTACTTTCATAGCAGTCCATTTGGTAGCAAAATACCCCCCACATGGTTCATCATGGTAGGATCTAAGAATGTTGTAAGCTTCATCTTCTTAGATACATCTTCTCATAGCTGAATTTGGTCTAGTGATAAAGAGATATCCTAAAATCCAGGAATAATGTTATTTTAACTTAGGTGATAAATGTTGTGGTAGTGATCTTGTAGCAAGATAGTTAATAATATCTATGAACCAAGGAGATTGAATAGTTATTACAAATAAATACTCATCAAGAAAGGAATCATCAATAGTAGGACTATGCTCATCATTTTGTAGTTGAGATAGAAAATATACTATGACATTATCTATATATAGTATATCCATAATGGTAAAATCAAATTCTATAGTAAAATTAACCATCTAATTATCCTACATATTATAGAAAGTTTATTCATTAAATACATGAGTGTTCTATGATTTGTGTGGATGAATAATTGGTATAATGTAGTGTCAAAAATTGTTGATGGCATAGATGATGGAAAGAAATTCCTTATATGTTACAATGTAGTTGAGTTTATCCCCTTGAATATTCTTGTTGATAAAATAGATTGCATAACTTAAAGACTCATCTTTTTGGCAAAGGACATCTCCTAAAGTGGTGTCAGATTCATCTATGTGGATGTGAAAAGGCTTCTTCTAATCAGGCCCTCTCAGAATAGGAGTTTTTATGAGGTCTTTGAGTTTCTAAAGGTAGTTTGATAATAATTATTCCAAGTAAATTCAGCATCCTTAGTAATTAGTCCAAATAATGTGGTGGTAATTTTACTAAAGTTTTTGATGAATCATCTAGAATAACCAGTATGTCCTAAAAAGCTTCTAACATATTTTTACTTCTTTGGTGTGGGAATATCCTTAATGATACTTATCTTTATTGGGTTAACTTGATTTATAGTAGGGGATATATGATGCTCAAACATAATCCCTTCAGTCATAAGCATATATCATGTTTCATTACTCAGATATAATTCGTGGTCTTAGCAGTGTTAAAGAACTTTCTATAGGTTGGTAAGTGTTTCTTCAAATGTCTTCCCATAGATAGTGAAATCATCCATGTATATTTTAACATAGTCAAGGGAGAGATAAAAAAATATGCTCAAAACATCCCTTTGAAAAGTAGTTAGGGCATTACAAAGACTAAATGGTAAGACAACATAGTCATAGGTTCTCTATGGGAAAGTAAAATTGGTTTTATCTTGGTCTTGTGGATCAATTTATATCTGATTATAACCACTATAATTGTCAAAGAATAAAAAATATTTTTTCCTTGCTAATGTATCCAAAACTTGATCAATAAATGGAAGGGGAAAGTGATCCTTCCTAATAGTAGCATTCAACTCTTAGTATTTAACACAAATACACCATTTGCCCCCTTTCTTAGGGACAATAAATAAGGGAGAGACCCAATGGCTATTTGAAATAAGATAAATAAATCCTGCATGCAAGAGTTTTTACAACTCAATTTTAATAATGTCTTTAACTATAGGATTCATTCATCATTAAGATTGGTGAATAGGTTTGCATTCTTCTTTAATTTAAATTATGCATGCATAAATCTAGGGGTATTCCTCTCATGTCATGGTAGTCCTAAGAAAATGTTTTTGTGTGATTGCTCAGCATTGTAAGTAAATAGCTTTCTTACTAAGGTGTTAAGTAGGTGTTGATGTTGAGAGGTTTATTTGGTAGAATGTCTACTTGATTTGTTAAAGAGAGCATGGTTTTTACATTTGTGATTAAAAGGGCATAGCTACATTAATGGAGAAAAAATTGATGGAATGTCTAAATTTCCTTTATAGTTTCAGCAAGATCATTCCTAGGAAAAGTATTTTGAAGGGGGCATGGTGTACATTCCAACATGTTTGTGGCTATAGGATCCTATCAATAGGTGTTTCATAGGATACAATTAAGGACAGTGTCTTTTTATTGTGCCTACAAAGCTAGACTCCAATCAATTTGTAGAGAGTTTGTAAGGAGATAGATTTCTCAAAGTCATCAATCCAAGGTGTTAGGCCATCATTATGGGAAGGTTGGGATGGTGGATCAAGAACTAGTTTCTTTGTGTCAATTTTTTTGGAAATTAACATTTTTCTTAACCTAAAACCATTAAAAGGATCAGTAGTGGCCAACCATGGGCAGCCAAGGATGAGAGGATAACCTCCCAAGTTGTTTTTTAGTTGTAAGGCAATAAAGTTTGGTAGATAATTCCAAGATTCCATAGTGATAACTAGGTTTTCAAGAATCCCGTCAAGCCTAACTTTTGACTTGTCGATCATCTAGAGGATGGTGGGCGTTGGATTGAGAATTATAAGTTTCAATTGTTTCATGGTCTCCATGATCATCACATTGATGGTTGCACCCAAGTCAATTAAAGTATTGGAGATGGATTGGCCATGGATGCTAACATTAACTATAAGACTTCCAAGATCACAATATTTTGGGGGAACTATATTTCCCAACATAATATATGCTAGTTGGCTAATAACTTGGACTATTTTAGGATCCTTCTTCTTTCTTCTCATTTTTTTCAAACATAGCTCTCTAATATACTTATTATAGATAGGAACATCTTTTATTACTTGAAAGAGTGAGATTTATATGCATACATTCTTGATTTTTCCTAAGATATCAAATTCTAGCTCTAGTTTAGGATGTCATATGTTTAATCTCTCCAAAAAAGGAGGATTGTCAGATTCTTTTTGGGTTTTTAATGGACTTGGCTCAAGATTGGCCATGGGTGGTTTTGGATTAGTATGGAGTGGATCAAGTTCTTTAAAATGTTACGTGATTATGGGTGAGGTGGGTTATGGAAGAACACATGATGAGCAAAGTTAGACATGATTGATATCTAAGGTATATGTTAGATATTGCATTATTTTAGTTGATTGTGTTGGTTGAACCAACTTATTAGAAGAGTTGGAGATGGGTTGGGTGGGTAATTGAATGGGTCTAATAGGTTATTGAGTGTTTGTCATTAAGGCATGTTGTTATTGTGGTTTTTATATTTTCTAAAGAAAGCCTTGGTTACCTCTCCATTGTTGTTGTTATGGATTAGAGGGACATATCCATTATTGGTTTTAGAATTACTGAAGTTGAGGTTGTTATCCATTTTGTTACATCCATAACTGATTATGGGGTAGTTGCCAATTTGTTTGGGACTAATTTTGGTTGATTATATTCATCTAAGAACTATATTGAGGATTATTTAAAAATTAATAATTTTCAAATATAGAGTTTGATGGCATACCTAATCTTTGCATCCATGGTTTCCATTGAGCCACAAAAAACACTAGATTCTCATCTTCTCTTATGGCATGTAGCTCCAATATTTTAGGATTCTCCTCATTTATGCTAGCTACCCGATCTTTCATAGAATGGCATGTGCAATCTACCTTCTTTTTTCTTCATTCAAGTTAATATGTGGCTAAGTCTTTTTTAGTTTCTTCATGCTTCCTCCATGTATGTAATGTATCAAGCTAAGTAGATAGGTGGCTAACAATGTCCTAGAGCAAGTTACTAACTTCACCTTTAGACAGTCCTACTGCAGATGTTGTAGGAATGGTTTTTCCCCTATTTTTTTTCATGTTGATATAGAGTATTTTGTACATACAACTATTATTTCATAATAGGACAATGTAGAAACATCACCACCAAACATTAAATCTAGTGCCTCTAGATAATCATCTCTAATTCCTTTTAGGAATATCAGCTTGACCGATTCTTTCTCCATTATAGTCTATTTGGAATTTTTTAAGTTGGAAAAAAATCTTTCCATATATTCCTCTAATGACTCATCATCATCTCATGTCATTTAGAATATGTCATCTCTCCTGTAGTTTTTGCCACTACAGTAGTCTTGGTGTTTTCTCAGAAACCTCTCCTTCATTTCTTCCCAAGTAGAAATGGCATCCTTTCTAAGTCCCATGAACCATTTAAGTGTTACATCTTTCATTTTTGTTGGAAATAAGTTGAATTTTTGAGCATGTAGATTATAATCATAATTGTGACATAAGATATCAAACTCAAAAAGAAATGTGTCTAGATTCTCAGATGTTATTCCCCTAAAGGTAGGGAGGGTAGAATGAGGAATATTCTTCATGGGTGCATTTCTATCAGGATTAAGGTGAAAAAATTTAAAGGTAGAAGACTCATTAGTAGTTTTTTCTTCCTAAAGATCCTCCATGAATACTCTTTATGTTGGTAGATCATAAATTGTTTCCACCCACCTCTCAAAATTCCTATCAATTCTTCTATTTCTTGAGGTGTAGAATATGGAGACTTTATATATATATATATATATATTTAAGAATATATGGATTTATATATATTGGAGATGGTGAATAGGTTTTAAAATATTCAACTTGTATCTCAGTAAAGAGTCTTTCTAAATTGAAAGATTCTATTGGCCTGGTATTTCTTCTAGGAGCAAGAATAACCTTGAATGCCTCCTTAGCAAGAAATGTGGGTGACAGAGGGAAGTGAACTTTGGATTCCTAAGTATGAGGTTATAAGGTGAAAATTATAAAGGATGGTACATGTGGGTCTCTTTTAAGGGTATGAACCTTTTCAAAGTCTCTAGCTTGTGCTACCAATCTAGCCAAAAAATCTTCCTTTTCTACCACTTTTATTGACAACTATGAGTGATCTTAAAAAAATTATTTGTGCTCTTCAGTTACTGTAGGATGAATTTATGATGTTTCATAAATGGTTAATGATTCAAGTAAAAATATTCCTATATAGTGTTGTAAATATTGTCATTGATGTCAAAGGTCGAGCATTATTGGTGATAAAGGCCCCATTGCATTTAATGAAGTTTGTAATAGTTATATCTTGGCTAATGTGTGTTAATATTTATTTAATATTAATGAATATATTTTTGGTTGTATAAAGACAAAATAAGGGCCCATGGAGAAGTCAAAGAGTCATGGGGTAAAGACAAAAGAAGAATGGGATGCATTTTCCCATGAAGAGTCATCTTGGGGAATTCCAAGAGTCATCAAGCGAAGATAAAAGAGGAAGGACAAAATTTATCATGAAGGGACACTTTGAGGAATATGAAAAGTCACCAAGATAAAGAAAAAAGAGGAAAGGATGCTTTTTCTTATGAAAGGTCACCATATGACTTTTCAAATGTAAGGATACGAAGGGTCATGCAAGTTTGGTGCCATTTTCCATGAGGATTGAAGGGTCACAAAGGGTGAAGGCCAAAGGTCATTTGGAAAGATATAAATAAAGGATTGAGAAGCCATTTGTAATGTGTGAGAGATGTGTATGATTTGTATTTGTTAAATCTAGCTTAGAAATGCAAAGGTGAGAGAGGAAAGAGATATTTTAATGAACTATCATTTGTTGAGATAGCAACATTGAGAGATAGGTGTGTGGTATACACAAAGGGGTTGGTGCTCCTATGGGTTGGTGCTCATGAATTATTGTTGTGTTGGTACTCAAAAAAGGGGTTGTTGTTCCTTTGGGTTGGTGCTCATGAATTTTTATTGTGTTGGTGCTTAGTAAAAGGGTTGGTACTCCTATGGGTTGGTGCTCATGAATAGTTGTTGTGTTGGTGCTCAGCAAAGGGGTTGGTGCTCCTGCAAGTTGGTGCTTGCAAATATTTTAGTTTAAATTGGTGCTCATTAATATACTTGAGATTTTTCTCCATGGTTTTTCCCACATTGGGTTTCCAAATTAAATTTGGTGTCTTTTTCTATCTTGTGTGGTGTTTATTATTTTAGTTTTGTTGCATATCTTAAATGTATGTTAAAGTAGAATTTGATTAAGGGAAATTTTATAAGATTTATGATATACTGATTCACCCCCCCCTCTCAGTATATCCCATGCTTAACAATTGGTATCAGAGTAGGTTCCTTTTTTAAAATGTTTTACAGCTTGAAGGTAGATTAGGAAAGCACAAGATGGTCAAGCAGCTAAAGAAGGAGAATCAAAAAGAAGAGATTTTATTCATGGCCATACATGAAGATGCCTCTACAAGCAAAATTAAAAATGATCAAGAGTAAGAAGAAGAGGATGAAGCTGAAGTGAATCTAGAAGGAGAACTCATTTGTGCCTTAGAAGAGTTAAAAGCTGTTGAAAAGAAAAATTGAAGATTGAAGTGCCATATTGAGAAAAATGAAAAGGAGTCAAAGGAAATAATTGAATATCTACAAGCACACTTTGAAGAAGCCAAGAAGAATGAAGAATATCTAATGGCATAGTTAAAAATAGTAAGAAAAGAATGTTAAAGGTATGTTATTGAAATTGCTTCTTTAAAAGAAGATATTGATAAAACAAATAAATAAATCAATGATAGAGTAGCTAATGATTCAAAATTTGAGAATAACACTAATATGTTGAATAAGATATTAGAAAACCAAAAGGTAATATCAAATAAGATAGGTATCCGATTTGAAAATAAAAAGAGCTATGTTGAAGCTCTTACAAAAGAGGAAACAAAAAGGGAAGAAGTGAAGAATACAAAGGACATCTCAAACAAAGAAGGCTAGAGGGAACAAAGCCACAAAAGGCAATTAGGTCAGAGATACACAAATAGGTCCTATTTTTATGGTTAATATTTTTATTGTAATGGATATGGTCACAAGAAATTATAATGTAAAAAAAGAGCTAACAGTTTCAAAAATAAGGAAAAGGAAAGTCATGTAGAGTCAAGCAGAAGCTACAACTCTTTTGCTCCTTTATCAAGATTTGATGAAGAGGCCATAATTTTTTACAAGTGTAACAAATTTGGACACATAGATCAGTACTGTAGAAGCATGTTCAAGTCAGTCAAGAAGGACTAGAGTTTTAAGGCTCCATTCATCAAGAAGAAGGTTTAGACATGGCAGAAGAAACAACCTAAAGATTCTATGTTGGTGCACACAGCTTTGCATGCAATAAATGAAGAAATTACATGGTTCATTGATAGTTGATGTTCAAGGCACATGATAAGAGACAAGAGAAAATTCATAACATTAAATAAGATCAATGGTGGCATGGTGAAATTTAGAGACAATACTACTACTAAAATTATTAGAAAAGGTACACTAAGTTTGGATAATGGTAGAACTAAACCTGAAAATGTTTTATATGTAGAAGTTCTTAAGAATAATATTTTGAGTATAAGTTGAATGTGTGATCAAGGGCACACACTAAATTTTTATGTAGAAGGTTTTGAAATTAGAAGAAAATATTCAGATGTATTGGTTGCAGATGCTTAGAAAACAGATAATAACTTGTATATGTTATCAAACATCAAAGATCAAAGATGTTATTTGAGTCAGATTGAATAAAGTTGGAATGCCATAGGAGAATGGGGCACATAAATTTTGAAAATATTGTCAACATCAGCAAAAATCAAGTAGTCATAAATCTTCCAAAGACTACAAAGCCATTCGACACACTTTGTGGACCTTGTCAACATGGGAAGCAGGTTAGAAGGTGGTTCAAAACAAAAGAGTACTCAACCACTCAGATGTTATATCTTATTCACACTGACCTATGTTGACCTATGAGGACTCAAATTACTCAAGGTGATAAAAATTTCATGTTACTTATTGATGATTTTTCACGTATGACTTAGGTAATGTTGTTAAATAAAAAATTAGAAGCTTTTAGATATTTCAAAGCATTAGTTGAGAATGAATCTAGTTTGAAGATTAAGTTTCTAAGATCAGATCAAGGAGGAGAATTCATGTCATATAAATTTATTGATTTTTGTGAAGATCATGGAATAAAGAGACATTATTCAGTAGCCAGAACTTCACAACAAAATGGAGTAGTTGAATGGAAAAATAGAATAGTTCAGGAGATGGCGAGGACAATGCTAAATGAATCTAAGATAGCAGATAAATATTTGAGAGAGGTGATTGGTATAGTGTGAATATTCAAAATAGAGCATTATTAAGATTCAATAGTGACAAGACTCCTTATGAGCTATGGAAAGATAAAAACAGTTGATTATTTCATAGTTTTCAGTAGCAAATGTTTCATAAAGAGAACCGATGAAAAACTTGGTAAGTTTGAATCTAGAGCAAATGAAGGCATATTTATTGGTTATTATTTGTAAAATTAAAGCTTATAAATGTTATAACAAAATAACCAAGAAAATTGTTGAAAGTGCAAGTGTCAGGGTAGAAGAAGATGGAACACAAAGAATCAGTGATCCAGTAGACATTCCTAAAATCATTAAAGAGGAAGGCTTTGAAGAATTAAATGAAGATGAGGAGAAGGAGAAAAAGGGCACCAAAACTCCATTCAAATATGTTCAAATAAATCATAATGAAATTGACATCATCAAGGACATAAATGAAGGAATTCACACTAGAAGAATGATGGTAAGTGAATCTGAGCAAGTTAATTTCTCTTTGTTATCTAAAATTCAGCCTAGAACTTTTTCAAAAGCTAGACATGATGAACATTGGGTCAAGGCTATGGATAAAGAATTAAATCAAATAGAAAAGAATGATACTTGGGAATTAGTGCCTAGACCAAAATATCACAATGTGATAGGAACAAAATGGGTTTATAGAAATAAGTTGAATGAAAATGGATAAGTGACTAGAAATAAAGCAAGATTAGTGTGTAAAGGATATGTTTAGATTGAGGGAATATATTTGGAAGAAACTTTTGCACTAGTGGCAAGGTTAGAGGATATTATAATGCTTCTTGCATATGCAGTGTTTAAAATTTTCAAAGTGTTTCATATGGATGTCAAATCTACCTTCCTAAATGGGAATCTTGAAGAAGAGGTCTACATTGAGTAGCCTGAGGGATTTATTCTCTTAAATATTAGTAACCATGTATGCAGATTGAATAAATCATTGTATGGATTGAAAAAAGCTCCCAGAGCTTGGTATGCAAGACTTGATAAGTACCTGCAAGATCAAGGATTCAAGAGAGGATTTGTTGATATTAATATTTACATCAAAACAGAAGGTGAGCATCAATTGATTATTGTGGTATATGTTGATGATATCATTTTTGGAAGAAATATTGAAAAGATGACAAAAGAATTTTTTGATAGAATGTAAAAAGAATTTGAGAAGTCTATGCTTGGATAATTATCATTTTTCTTAGGATTACAAATATTTCAATCAAATAAAGAAATTTTCATATCTCAAAGTAAATATGCCAAGGAAATGTTGAATAAATTTGGTTTTGAGGATTGTGTACCAGTTGGTACACCTAAGTGTATAGGAAATAAGGTGAGAAAGGATGAAGATTCACCTATTATAGATCAATCTTTATATATATATATATATATATATATATATATATATATATATATATATATATATATATATGATTGGTAGTCTTTTATATTTGATAGCATCAAAGCCAGACATCATGCATGTAGTAGGTATGGTTGTAAGATATCAGTCATCTCCAAAAGATAGTCATGTTCAGTTGGTGAAGAGAATATTCAGATATATCAAGGGGACATTGGATTATGGATTATGGTATCCCACGGGTAGATATTTCACTTTGGTTGCTTATACAGATTCAGATTGGGTAGGGTTCTTGGATGATAGAAAGAGTACAAGTGGAGGAGCTTTCTTCCTTGGTGATAGCTTAGTATCATGGCTAATCAAGAAGAAAAATTTAGTATCACTTTCTATAGCTGAAGCAGAATATATTGTAGTAGTAATACAGAGTAGATTGCAAATATTTTCACAAAGGCACTACCAAAAGACATATTGGAGTATCTACAAGAGAAGTTGGGAATAATTTATTTTATTTCCTATCATTGAAGTTCAACATTAGTTGAGGGGGAGCTAAGTGTTAGCTCTAGGTAGGCCCTTTGCCATTAATGTCAAAGGGGGAGAATAAAAGGTACAGGTATAGGTGCAGAAATAGGTACAAGTTGTTATAATAAGGGGGAGTTATTGTATTTTTTTCAAGTGACAATATGTCTAGATTCAAGGATGTGGTAGTTTCAAGATTGAGATTTCCATCAATGATAAATTGGGAAATTATTGGAAATATTATCTTTGATGCCAAAGGTGTAGCATTATTGGTGATAAAGGCCCCATTGCATTTAATGATGTTTTTAATAGTTATATCTTAGCTAATGTGTGTTAATATTTATTTAATATTAATGAATATATTTTTGGTTGCATAAAGACAAAAGAAGGGCCCATGGAGAAGTCAAATATTCATGGGGTAAAGACAAAAGAATAATGGGATGAATTTTCCCATGAAGAGTTATCTTGGGGAACTCCAAGAGTCACCAAGTGAAGACAAAAGAGGAAGGTCACAATTTCTCATGAAGGGACACTTTGAGGAATACAAAAAGTCACCAAGATAAAGATAAAAGAGGAAAGGATGCTTTTGCTTATGAAGGGTCACCATATGAATTTTCAAATGCAAGGATATGAAGGGTCATGCAAGTTGGTGCCATTTTCCATGAGGATTCAATGGTCACAAAGGGTGAAGTTGAAAGGTCATTTGGAAAGATATAAATAAAGGCTTCAGAAGCCATTTGTAATGTGTGAGAGATGTATATGATTTGTATTTATTATATCTAGCTTAGAAGAGCAAAGGTGAGAGAGGAAAGATATATTGTAATGAACTATCATTTATTGAGATAGCAACATTGAGAGATAGTTGTGTGGTATACACAAAGGGGTTGGTGCTCCTGTGGGTTGGTGCTCACAAAGCACTATTGTGTTGGTGCTCAGTAAAGGGTTTGGTGCTCCTGTGGGTTTTTGTTCATGAATTATTACTGTTTTGGTGTTCAACAAAGGGATTGGTACTCCTATGGGTTGGTGCTCATGAATATTTGTTATGTTGGTGCTCAACAAAGGGTTTGGTACTTTTGCAAGTTGGTGCTTGTGAATATTGTAGTTTGAGTTGGTTCTCATTCATATACTTGAGATTTTTCTCCATGGTTTTTCCCACATTGGGTTTCCACGTTAAATCTGGTGTCTCTCTCTATCTTGTGTGGTGTTTATTATTTTAGTTTTATTGTATATCTTGAATGTATGTTAAAGTGGAATTTGATTAAGGGAAAGTTTATAAGATTTATGATATACTGATTCACCCCCTTGTTAGTATATCTTGTGTTCAACATATATTCCCCTTCACTTTTCATGTATGTCAACCACATTTTCTCTTTTCTAATAAAAAATTTGCACACCCTGCCTACACAGGGTTATTAATATGAAGGTTTTTGAAAATTTCCACTATCCTACTTGCAAAGAGGGAAATATAATTGATAAAAGTAGGAAATATTTATTCTAAATAATATCAAGCTCTATAAAAAACAATAAATATTAAAAAATAACCACTATCAAGATTGAAGATTATAAGTTTGTGACACCCTTTCTCAGAAATAGCTCCAAAAATGACTAACAGTTGATTCACAATTAGATATAATTCTCTTGATCAAAATGAACAAGGAGAGTTACCATAAACTTGCATCTCTTACTTCATTTAAATTTCAACCTGAGGACATAGACTTGATAATATGTGCATACTCAATCTTCCAATTTGACCTTAGGCTGATTGTAATCTATGATGCTAAAGCCATGTAGTAAATGGACTATTATAATTGAACATGAACATAACACTATGAATTAAATGGCTACACTATTGGAAGCTTCCTTAAAATAATTCTATGAAAGATTGGAAATCACACAATTCAGAAATAAAACACAAAACATATAAAGAAACTAAATAGCATGTTTACCTATTTAACGGGTTGGATTGTTGTTGTAAGACTTTTGAAGGGAACCCTTCCTCCTTCCAACTCTAGATTCAATTCTTCCTCTTACAATAATGAAATGGACTTAGAAATGATTGTTCATATTAATCAGAATATAGTAATGAATTGTTGTAGGGGAATTACAATAACAGTTGCTTTACAAAATGTACTTTTGAAATATTTATCTAATTGATATCTACTACCCTCTCAACCTGTTGTTATATATATATATATATATATATATATATATATATATATATATAAGGGAGATTAATTTATACAAAATAATATATATTCCAAACTAAGAAACATTCAGCTATATGTTAATAAAAATTTGCTCCTTATTCTAAGGTCACCATTTATGTGAATCCTATAATATTTCCTTAGGAAAAACAAAGTTGTTTTAGTGTTCAACCATATCCTTATTTCACTCCATGGAGGTTATCATTGTTTCTACAAGTCAGTTGAACGAGGAATCAAATTATGTTCATCTGTGGCTTTGGTCATGTAGTGGTTTAAGGATGCATTCGTGTGATTAGATCCTTTTTATTGCATGATGTTTTATGTTATATACCTATTGCTTCAAAAACATCCTTAAAACACATTATAGAGAAAAGCATAATATAGTATAAGATAACTATTATATGCTTGATTTCAAGACATAGTTTTAACTATTCAAAGAGTATGAGAACATAATTTTATTTGTAGGATTATGGTTATTCAAGGATAGAAAATTTATGGGAAATTAAATCAAAATCATGGTAAACAAGAAGGATGAGCATGATATATGAGGACAAAAACATGAAATTTCTAGGGCTCATCATGGGACATAAATGTCTGACATGTTAGAAAAATGTTGAGGATGTGAAACTGATAGTGAATGATATACATCATTTTTTAAGTTTTTTATACTATACAAAAGATCTGGGTCATCAAAATGATAGGGTCAAATCAAAAGATAAATAATTTAGCATAGTGAGATGGTGAATGAAAACCTTTAAATAACAAGAATTTTTAGAACTGAAGGGTAGAGCCATGATTGGTATTTTTCAAGTATACAAGATTGAGATGCTATATCAAACAAATTTTAGTATCTACAAATAGTGATAATAATTTGACAACATAATAATAATAGTTTCTTCAACAACATAAAATTATCATGTAATGTTGACAACCTAACAAAAACTCATCAAAAATCTATTTTATGAAGTAAGGTGGGATTTTATAGGCTCAATCCAATACCTTGTAGTTACAATTAATCAATGTGTGATCCAAAATTTCTATCTATAGTAGTGTGCATTTGATTTACAATGGATATCTTGCCTAACATAACCTTTATTTTTCCATGTCATGCTAGATTTGTTCAATACCATTTCTTTTAATGATTTATCTTAATGCTTGAAAGCCTAAAGATTTGTTCTATGTCAACTTCCTAAATCGATGTTCCTTTTTTGCTACATGTTTTGAGAGACTTCATTCTCATTCATTACACTCTACGTCCTGTGTTGACTATATATACACCATTGGCACATATTAATACTTGGTCAATCCTCTTGATACAAGTGCCTTTGATTTTATTAGTATATCTACATAACCTCATCCTTGCACACCTTTGAGCCTGTTGGTACTTTGCTAGACTTCATCAAAAATAGGGCCTCAATTATATTATTTATTACTTACTTCCTTGGTATTTGTGCATTATGCTTGAAAAATGTGCACATTATTTTCACTCTATAGTGTTTATAAAACATATGTATTTTAATATTTATCCAAAATTGCTGGCCAACACTAGGTCTATAGGAAAATGGATGATATTCATATTCTTGATTTCATTTGGTGAAATCATGGTAAATTTTTTTAACAAGGCATTGAATAACATATAGTTTTAATATAAGAGTATAAAGGAGGACATAACAGAGATGTGATGGGTATAGGTGTTATACAAATAACTATAGATTTTTAAATAAAGGTTTTTAAGTCTTGTAGGAAAGGCTTCATGCTCTCCCATAAATGTGTTTGCTTCACTAGCAAAGGCCTCTAGCCCCACAACAATGAACTTGCTTTTCTCATCATTAGGGTTAGGTTTTGCAACATTGGATTCTAATGCTACAGACTTGGCCTCTAGAACTAGGGATAAATATTCAACAATGACATCCTTGAGTCAAAGAATCATGGATGAATTAAATTCAAAGGAGGAGGATGTGAAATTAGATAAGGAAGATGTGGAGGCAAAGGAAGATATTCATGGGCCTGAGGGTTCTTTAGCTAATCCCACTCCAATAAAAATTTAATAAACCCATTTTATTTCTTATCCTTTAAATAATTAAAAGAGAGGAAGGAGAACAATGTTGGAGTGGATACAAATGGAGGCATTAGAAACTCTTGGATATGGTAGGCAAATGATTATGGGAAAAAAATCTCCAATGGGGAAAGGAGAGCCTTGACACTCCTATCTTGAATGCTTTGTTAAGTGTGATTTAATGGATTTTTTTTGGTACTTTATAACTTTTTAGTTTGTTTTTCTTGATTCAATTTAACTTATGCACCCCATGAATAAAGTCTTTTAATTTATTCTCTATATAATTTAAGACACTAATTTTAACTTTTTAAAATTTTATTAATTATTGTTTTATTTTTTTCTATAAAATGAAGGATGGACCCCAACCCTCTCTTATGTATTAAAAAAATATCACCATTATAAAAATTTAAATCTAAACTTTTTAAATAGTTATATAAATAATTAATAATCACTAATAAATTCAAATCTAAATAAGAATCATTCTTATTATTTGTTAGAAATGTGAACTTTATCTAATAAATTATAATTCTTGACAAGTTTGTGAATGGCCACTTTGTGGTTATTGTTAACTTGAAATGAAATTAAATGATTTTAATTACATCTACAGGACTAAACGATCTATGGGACCACTAATTAATCCAATTATCAATGATTTTTGAGACATGAATAATCTCTTAGAACAATGCTTCATCTTTTGCTAAACTGGGTTAATATCTCCCCTAACCTTTTAAATCTTTTTTCCTTCAATATATCAACCATACAACCAAATCTTTAATTTTCCACATACTTAGCTCATATGTCTATGTACTAAGGGAATTTGAGGATTAAGTACTCTAATGTTTCAATCACCCCTATGGTTCAAAGAACACAAACCCTCTCACCCCATTACTCTTTAGGATTTGTTACATCCCTATTTTCCTCTAGACTTGTTATTACTGATTATGTGGTTAATAATGGGTTTACTTGATGTGTTAAGTAATTATAATTAGTTATATGTTGATTATAGATATTGTTTAATGCTTATGATTATGATTGTTAACTAATTATTTATCTATTTATATTTTATATGGTACATTTTAATCATGATCAAACAATATATTTTGTTACAATAGTTATTATGCTCTTTTATATGATCTAGTATAATCACTGTTCATTTGTACTAAGGGGAATGCAAGATGGATTCCACCCTCCTAACTAGGACTGAGGGAGGGTATCATCAGATAGGATGGTGTAGATGGAGATATATGAGGACAAAGAGAAAAAAAATATGAAACCCAACACACACCACATAGAGTAAGATTATCTGCAAAATTGCTAGTTGATTTATATTGCTTACATCATGATTTTGGGTTACTAATGTGTTTTCATTATGTGGACATGATTGATCATTATATTTGCATATTGTCTAACATGGTAGTGTGATTGCATTTATGAGTTTGGAATTATTATATGTTGATCATATTTTATTGATTGCATTATGTGCCATGTGATCTAAAAAATTGTTTCAAAATCTGATTATGTTATCTTGACATAAATTTCATTTTATTTGGTAATAGTTATCATGGACTGTGTAATAGCATTACTAATAGGTTGAATAACAAGTTTTTATAAAACATTTTTCTTGTTATAGGGTTTTTAAATAAACCTTAGGACATATCTTTATTTTTTATAATCCATTATAATAGTAATCAAATAAAGATTTAAATTGTGTTATTAATAAGTTATATTGTTTGATAAAAGGTCTGCAATTAAATTGAAAGGCATACTATAGTTGGCTAAATCCATTGTTTTGATTTAAAATTTATTTTTTTATGTTGTTTCTAAGTTTATTTAACCTTAGGCAATAATAATGTTTTAAAGGCTTGAATATCCAACCAAGGCATAAGATGATAATATTGGCATTATGTAGCAGTAAGTTTGAAGGCATGGGTTGAAATTTTAATAAGGTTTATTTTTTTTCATATGGGTTGAGACTTTGTCTATGTATTTGAACATGCATGGTTGATACCAAAAATCATTGTTTGAGGTATGATTAATATTCAAAACCAATGAGCTTTGAATTATTACCTTTTTTTGCATGTTATAAGATTTCATTATTAAGTTAATGTTAACTTTTGGCATTATAATGTTCAAGTCATTATTTGATAGGAATATTATATGAAATTATTGAAAAGGTCATTGGGTTATAGACTCTTCAATTCATCATGCAACACATAACTTGATTTTAATTATATTTCATATCCATTTTTTTTAGGGTTTTGAATGGAAAAATTAAATAGAGGAGATTTTATGGGGAGATCATGCCAAAATATTTGGTGAACCAGTTAGGAATTGATGGAGATAAAATGGAGTCAAGGATGGTGGAGAAGGCATGAAGTAATAGATAGAGAGGGAAAAAGCTCTTGAAGAAATAGAAATGGAAGAAAAAGAAGAAAATTTGGGTTCAGCCAAGAGATTGAGGTAGGGTCTAGTTAAATTATTGCTTTGGTTTTCATTATAGTGAAAGCCATGAATTACTGTGAGTACAAATATTATTTTGGATTTATGAAATTATGTTTGAAAAGTTTTAAAAATATATATACGATTGACCTATAGATGGGTATGACTAATCTAGAAGGCCGATCATATATATGTAAACCCTATTATGTTGGAATCAGTTGATTGAATTAGATTGTTATTATGTTAATAATTTTGGTATAAACCATAGACTAAGGTCAACCCTACCAGTTGTTTGTAAATATCTTGATACTTTCCTTTATGTTTAAATTTTAAAGCATGGAAACAAGGATTGTTAACTTGTTGCAAATTTCTATAAGGGTTTTGACCTTAAATGGTGTTCATTGGGATTTTGAATATTGTTCAGGGATGTATGACTATGTATATAAGTTATTATATTTTATTGATCATTGACCTAAACCCTGTACTAGGGCCGAGCTTACCATTTTTAGTAAAAAAAAAAAAGAAACTATGTAGAACTTATAATAATTCATTTGTGTGATAGTCAAGAGGACTTAATGTGGGCATTTGTTTTAGTTTAAATTTTCATGATTAAAAAAAATAGTGTAAATGGGTCATTCAAATGTGACCTTGGGGACAAGTTCAACCCATTGACAAGGTCAAATTCAAAGGATCGTTTGACACTCAAACTCATGTATGGTTATATTTTCATGGGTAATAAACATCTATGTATATATGTGTAATTTTCAATATCATAGTTTTTTTTTGAGCTGAATCATTTACTTAAATCAGTCAAAATATCATTATAGATAGACTTTGAGATATAAGTAAGTCTAAATTTTATATTTGAAATAAGCCTTTATTTTATAATCTGGTAAATGATTACTGAGTCAAATCTATTTCATATGTGTGTATTGGATTATTGAGGCAAGAGTTTTTTAATTAAACTTTTAATATATGGTTCAAGTAATGTTGTACCAAACTTTTTGAGTATAGAAGAATCAAAGGAATGTGTGCATGATATGATTTTAATACCTAGCTATGGATTGTAGGTATATGAAGGGTCGGTTTGAGTATCCAAAGTATTTGTTTGACCAAGTTTTTTAAAAAAATATTCACTGGTTTGATTACTTGTGAGTACTTAGTTTTTAGCTAAGCTAAATAACCAACTAATCATATCTTTCTATATAGATTTTAACTAGTTCACATATGTGTTGTGGTAGTATTTTATATTAAGGTTAAATATTGATTTGGATAAATTTATTTGATCATTGTGTGAATAAAAATATTATAAATTTTTGTATGTTAAATATATATATATAAGCATATATATTTAAAGGCATATATATATATATATATATATATATATATATACATATACACCTATAAGATGTAGACTGTATGTGTATGTGTATATATAGGGTGTATATATGTATATATATATATATATATATATATAAGTTATAGGTATATATTTATATACACCCTACATCATATAAGTATATATAATATATGCCTATAAGATTCATGGTGTATATATGCATATCTATACACCCTCCATCTTATAAGTACACACACATACATATATGTATACATATATATACATATATATACATATATATATATATATATATATATATATATATATATATATATATATATATATATCCTACATCTTATAGGTTATATATATAACACCCTACATATTATATATATAAATATGTATGTAGTAGGGTACATATACATCTTATGAGTATAATACCTTATATCTTATAACCCTACATATTATACATACATACATACATATTTATATATAAAATATGTAGGGTGTTATATATATATATATATATATAACACCCTACATATTTTATATATAAATATGTATGTATGTATGTATGTATAATATGTTGGGTTATAATATATAAGGTATTATACTCATAAGATGTATATGTACCCTACTACATACATATTTATATATATAATACGTAGGGTGTTATATATATAACCTATAAGATGTGTGTGTGTGTGTGTGTGTGTGTGTGTGTGTGTGTGTGTGTGTGTGTGTGTGTGTGTGTGTGTGTGTGTGTGTGTGTGTGTGTGTGTGTGTGTGTGTGTGTGTGTATG
>JARHVA010003957.1:510000-515000 GCA_037957365.1 Torreya grandis
AAATTTTGGTGATCACCAATATGATTAGATTTTATATTATTTGAACATTCCATTTTTCTACTCTAAATTTTGATGTCATGGACATCTTAGAAACTAATGACTACTCACACATAAGAAGTATTCTCAGAGATCATAGGGTATAAGTGGTTTAGAAGATCCAAAAAAACTCAAATAGAGGCAATACAGAGGCATGTCTATAATATAATTAGAGATGATATGGATATTGAGGTAGGGGATCATCTAAAACATAACTTATATTTACTTGAATAATATTGGAACATGCATAATCTCTAGAACCTACCCCCCTAGAAATATCTGAGTGGATTGCTAAGGTGGAAAAAATAAGTAGTAGTAGGCCATTGGTTTATTTTTCTCTTAGATGTTGTCCCACATCCCCATTTTCTCTAGATGATTCTAATAAAAAAGTATACTCCTCTGCCCTTCCAAATATTTCTCCATTTCCAAGGAATATGGATGCCTTTAAGGATAGGGATAACACACCCCTTATTGTAGCCCACAATAACTAGACAAAAGAGATGGAATCAATTCTACTTATATCTACATTCTCTCAAAGGTCTGATAGTGTCCCTTATACATTGACAGATGATTTGGGGATAAAATTGATAAAAGATGGACTCGTGACCTAGGGATCTTCACTAGCTAAAGATAGATAACTCCAAACTAAGGAAAGACATGAAGGTTTCATAGATGGGGAAAAAATAGGACACATATCAAGGATAAAAAAGAGATAGGCAATCATACATTGGAGATGTCCCTCACCACTATATGTAGTGACTCCTATCAATCTTTTAGGAAAATGTATCTTACTTGATCACAAATAAAAGCATCATCTTAGTTACACAGATCACCCATAGGCACTGAGGGAATATAAGCACATTATGTAATCTCTACTTAATCCACCAAGGGTCATCTTACACTCTTCTCACATGCCTAAGATGTGGCTAAATGAGACATATTAGCTGGGAAACAATAAATAATTTGTGGGGCCCCTAGCAAAGTAGCCCCAAAAATGGTTACTAGATTATCATTATCTCCCACAACTTGAGGGGAATTTGGATGGCCATAAAATAATGGTACCTAAAGAGTGGTTTTTAAACACAACCCTAATATTCTAATTCTATAAGAAACTATGTGCTTAGAGGAAGCTACAAAAAATATCTCCAAAAATCACTCCTAGATTGGTCTTTCCTGACATGCAACTCAACTAAAAATTATAGAGGATTAGCAATTAGTTGGAAATCCTATATGGATCTACGCTCTTCTATTGTTTCTAAGAGCTAAATTCTTGGTACCTTTCTTTCTAGAGAACATGATATGGAAATAGATATCCACAATGTCTATCCACCCTCTCACAACTAGAAAAGTTTTTGGGATGAACTTGGGGACATAAGTATTATTTAATTGTCTCACCTCATTATAGTAGGGGACTTGAATTTCACTACTCATCTTTCTAAATTTTGTGGCACACATGCCAAATCTGACCTAATGGCACACTATTTTTTGAACTATATGGATCATTTCAATCTGGTGGACACCACACCTTTGACATTGGAGCTCACTTGGTCAAATCATCACACAGGAGCATAGGTTATATCAAAGTGGATGGATTATTTTATATTTAAGGAATCTCTTCTCTTCCTTTTTATCTCTTACAACACTACTAATTTAAACCAACACATACCTAATTACCATCCCATCCAATTGGAATTGGTTAAGGGCCTTAAATAGCCTCCCTCACCAATTAAATTTAATTTTCACTACTTAAAATATAAAGACTTCAAATATTAGGTTAAAAATAATTGGATTCAACACAATAGTGATGGGGGCAAATATGCCATGATCAGCCTTCAAAAATATCTCACTAGAGTTAAAATTGTTACTAAATCTTGCACCAGTAGATTTCAAGACATTGAACAAATATTATTGTAAGTTGAAAAGGGCATATAGGGATGCGTGGACTCTTTCCAATTGAATGATCATAGTATTAAGATACTTCAAGAGCTAGATAGATTAGAAAAAGAGAAATCAAGGATTTTGGATTGGCTAGAAGTGAATTGGAGGATGAAAAGTAGGGTCACTTGGCTAACTAAAAGAGATGACAACATAAAGTTCTTTCATCTAAGCATTGTGGCTAGGAGAGCTCAAAATACCATATGGAAAATCAAAGACCTTTAAGGTGGGGAATGTTGTGATTTCCCCTCTATTTCCATAGCTATTATGTCACATTATAAGCAAATATTTACTAATACCCCGAGGGATAATATTAGGGACATTTTGGCTACAACTAATTTCTTTGATAGATGGGTGGATGAACATAATCAATTGCTTATGAATATGATTACCAAGAAGGAACTACTAGACACTATTCACTCTTTTTAGCTAGGGAAAGTACTTGGTCCAGATGGATGGCTAGTGGAGTTTTTCTTGGGGTTTTGGGACTTAATAGGAGATGATCTTCTCTTATTAGTGGAGGAAACTCACCTCTCATCAAGTATTTATATCCCCTTTTCTGCGACCTTCATTGCAAACATTCCCAAGGAGGTCACCCCATCTAGATTTGATCACTTTAGACCCATCTCCCTTTGTAATGTTATTTACAATATTATCTCCAAAATCATTTTTACTTGACTCAAGCCCATCCTATCTACACACATCTCTCCTAAAAAATTTGGTTTCCTAAATAGCCAAAATATCCATGATGCCATTGGCACTACCTAAGAAACTTTGCACACCAATAAAGCTAAAGCTAGAGTTGCCTTCCTTTTGAAAATTTATCTTTCCAAGGCTTTTGATCATGCAAACTAGTTTTACATCAAGCTCATATTAATGTAGGTTGGGTTTGGCTATCATTTCATAAACTAGTTGGAGGAATGTTTTAAATATGTTTCTTATGTTGTACTTGTGAATGGTTTTGCCTCCACTTTTTTCTCTCCTACCTATGGCCTAAAGCAAGGCTACCCACTCTCCCCTCTCCTTTTTTTACTATTTGTTGAGGCCCTTAGTTGACACATCAATCATGAGCACACTATAGGTAATATAATGTGCATTAATATGGTTGTTAACACTTTCACCATACATACCCTATTTTTTTATGACATCCTCATCTTTAGAAATGGTACGGTCTATGAAGGTAAAGCTCTTTATAGGGTTTTCAAACTTTTTTCCTTTGCTACCAAGATGTCTATCAACCTTCATAAATCTACTATCTTTTTTTTCCATATTCCCCCTAACACAGTTCACCTTATCCATCTATTGTTCCTTTCTCCATCTTAAATCCTATAGATGGCATAATTTATCTTGGTTACCACCTGAAAGTGGATGTTTGCAAAAGTGAAGATTGTATTTGGCTCATGGAGAAGATTAAACTTTGTGCCATTTTTTGGTGTAATCATTGGATCTCAATGGCTGGGAGGTTGTTTTTAATCAAACATGTCCTTGAGGCAATACTTGTCTATTAGATTTCCATAGCTTTTCTTCCAAAAAATATCTTGAATAGTATAAGGAAACTCTGTAATCAATTTATTTGGATGGGAAATAAGGATCAAAATGGCATTCTGCTTATAAAATGGGGCCCATCTCTCAACCAAAATTTGATGGGGGATGGGGGATAAATGACTTGAACTTATTATTAAGAGCTCTTGCTACTAAAAGAGTTTGGAAAATCATAAATAATAGGGGTTTATGGAAGGATATTATATACCAAAAGTACATATAGCCCCTCACATTACTGGAATGAATTAGGATACGCCCAAAGAAGTATAATGGAGGGTCTATTTTTTGAAAGGCAATTATTCAATCTTTTAACACCATTGGGAAACATTTGGCATGGATTCTCATGGATGGATCATAGAATCACATTAGTATGGATGCCATTTTTGGTATCCCATAGGAGCAGCATTTCACAATGGCTTTGAAACAAAATCTACATAAGTTTATTATCCACACCTTAACTAATGCTTTTAAACATAATTATGTGGATAGATGGAGGTCTGGATGGTTATCTAAAAGTAAATTGGTCTATTGGGTCAGCATGCCATCCATTGGGATCAATATTAAAACATCTTTTTAACCATTAGCATACATCTCACTCATGGGGTGGATTATTTATGTTGGGATTACAATTGAGATAATGGAGATTACAAGGTAAAAATGGGATATTTGGCTATATATCCCCAAAAACATAATTTATAAGTAACATGGTGGTGCAAAGGTCTATGGAATATCAGGGATCCTCCCAAAACCATTCTACATTTCTAGATTGTACTCAAAAATAGAGTTCTAACTTGGGATAACATTCAGCATAGAGGGTGAAATGGTTTGAGCTTATGATTTCTATGCTAGAATGTTGAAAATTTTATTAATCACTTATTCATTCATTTTCCTTTCACCAAAGCCATCTAGGACATTACCACCTCTCAGATTCATGGTATTAGTTGGGGAGGTGACACTCTAATATCCTCCTAAGAAAATTGGTAAGTAGCACATGACTCACTTACATCTCAGATGCATCTTCTACTACAAATCACCTAGGCCATTTGGATAACCAAGAATGAATCCATGTTTAAGGATAAGAAGACTTCAGTCTCTTCTACCATGTACAAATACAAGCACTCCCTACTACCTCACTTACCTACCAGGGGAAAGCATAAGAGATACATTAAGAAATTTTAGCTAGATACCTCCAAGCCTTATGCTTTCTATGATGTTGCTTCTAGGGGGAATTTGGGTAGCAATGACACTAGTGGACTTATCATTTTCAATAGGAATAAGTTAGAATTTAGGCAAGGTACTGGCTGGAGCATAAACAAAATGGCAGAATTACTTATCATTCACACTGCCCTCAAACTAGTATTGGATTATGAGCTCAGATAATTAGCATTATACTCAGACTCTTTGAATGTGTGTAATTGGATAAATGCAAAATCAAATTCCTCAAACATCTTACTATAGCACACTTTTGACTGAGTCAAATCACTTGC
>JARHVA010003957.1:520000-530000 GCA_037957365.1 Torreya grandis
GACCAAAGTATAGACGAAGTGAAAGGCATATTGCTCTTTCATTGACAAAGACCAAAAAGATAGCATAGATAGGGGTTATTAGAACCAAGAGCCCCATTCATGCATGACATCGTTGACCAGATGTTGTGTTAGAAGGGTAACCTATTTTAAGAGCAGAGATAATTATGCCCCTTTTTATAGGAGACCCTGAGACAACTGTAAGTCAAGTCCATGACTCATTTTTTTTTTTTAGGTGCAGACTGATCAATGCGGGAAGTCTGCATAGAGATGTCATTTGTTTGGTGGTCAGTTGTGAAGCTGATCAATGTGGGAAGCTTCTAAAATAGTGATGTTTATTGCCAGATTAGTCATAGCCATCCTTCAAGGGAGTGGTCTAGAATTTTGTTTAATATAAGGGCTTTTGAATAGCTGTCCTTCGAGGGAGCAGTCTATTTAATTACAGCAAATGATAGTACACCTGTCCTTCGAGGGAGCAGTCTGCCTTTTGGTTTTGATATTGATATGGTGACCGTGGATATTTTGACATCTTGATTTGTTTTGACAGAAATGTGAGTCATGGACAAGATTATAGAAGGTCAAGGGCTCCCTTTTATTAGGACAAAGCATCCATATATCATAAAAGGGTTATAGAGGAAATTGTTAAGAGGAATAGGGATGAAAGGAATGAGGACCAAGAGGACGGGGATTGCTCAAGGGATGAGCTCAAGTTAAGTGTCAAGTGGACGAATACTTGACTAGCAGTAGAATGGTCGCAAATGCAATGCATTAAGAGGCTCAAGTTCTGGTCATCCATCAAGAGAGGACAGACGATAAGTCCCTGATCCATAATTGTGCGTGATAATAAAAGGTTTGAGCCAATTAGGAGCAAACTTTCCTCGTTTACTTTGCTCCATATTGGTCACGTGTTGATTCTCTTTGAGGACGAGGTTTCCGATGTTGAAATCTCACTCTCGCAGATTTTTGTCATAAGCGCGCTTGATAAAATGTTGATAGACATGGAGATGATTAAGGGCAGCAAGATGGCGTTCGTCAAGCAACTCAAGTTGAGCTAAGCGATCTTGACAAAATTCATCATTGGAAAGGATGTCATGTAGATAAATGTGGAGAGACAGAATTTGTACTTCGAGAGGTAGGACAGCCTCTGTTCCGTACACAAGAGAGAAAGGGGTAGCACCCGTAGAGGTTCGGATGCTAGTGCAATAGGCCCACAAAGCGAAGGGAATGTGAATGTGCCAGTCCCTTCCGGTGTCACTGACCACCTTCATGAGAATTTTGGTGAGAATTTTGTTGGAAGCCTCAGCCTACCCATTTACTTGTGGGTAGTAAGGCGAAGAGAAACTGAGCTTGATGCCGAATGAGTCACATAGCTTTTAGATAGTCTTGTTTTTAAAGGACTTGTTGTTATCAGTGATGATCTTATGAGAGACACCAAAATGATAGATGATGTGGGTGTTGTTGAAGTCGACGATTTTGTCAGCTTTTGTGGAGATGAGAGGAATGGCTTCCACCCACTTGGTGAAATATTCAGTGGCTATGATGATGGATTGATGATGAAGAGATGAATGAGGGTTAATCTCACCGATGAGATCTAAACCCCACTGAGAAAAAGGCCAAAAATCCTGAGCGATTTGTAACGCATGACTAGGAAGATGAAGCAAGTTAGAGTGTTGCTGACACTTGATGCAACACCGAACATAGTCGCTACAGTCTTGATGAAGGGTAGGCCAATAATAGCCCAAACGAAGGATGTGCTTGGCAACCGAATTCCCACTGAAATGTCCACCACAAATCCCATTGTGGACTTGCTTAATGTCATGAGATGCTTCAGTGGAGGTGAGACAATGAAGAAGGAGGCTGTCGAAGCCTCGCTTATAGAGAAGACCCCCTAGCATGGTATAGCGAGTGGTATGCTTGATAAAAGCTTGTCGTGCATTGCTAGAGAGGTTGGGAGGAATGACAGAAAAAGATAAGAAGTCCACAAGTTGCTTATGCCAAGCATCTTGTGGGCTAGGGTCTATAGTGTTGACATGATGAATATGAGGAGAGATATATGAAGGCAACGGCACACGACGCACCATGACAAAAAGTCTGGATGCAGATGAGGAAGATGGGATATGCAAAGTGAGAGAAGCCATGGTGTCAACAAACTTATTCGTGGATCAAGGAACAGTCTGCAAGAGGTAATGGTCAAAATATGTAAGGAGAATGTCAGCACAATTTTTGTACTTTTGCAAAATTTCATTTTTACAGAGGTATGAACTGTTGACTTGATTGACGACAAGCTGCGAGTTGCCACAAATGTTGATGGCCTTGATGCTGAGAGAGAGGGCGGTCTGAAGTCCCAAAATTAAGGCCTCGTACTCGACCATATTATTGGTACAATCAAAGTCGAGCTTAAAAGACAGAGGCATGGCCTCCCCTTCGAGTGGGATGAGAATGACCCCAGCACCCCCACCTAGTTGACATTTGGAGCTGTCAAATAACATGGTCATCTAATAGATAGTGTCATCGGTGGAAAGTGCAGTGATAGACTCATCAAGAAACTCACACTGCAAAGGTTGATTGTCAGGAAGAGGGGTGTCTGCTAGTTGATCAACAATGGTTTGCCCCTTGATAGATTTCTGTTGGATGAATTCGAGATCAAACTCAGCAAGCAGCATGAGCCACCGAGCCATACATTGATTCTGATATGGCTTGGAGTGCATATACTTGAGAGGGTCGGTGTGGGTGATGACAAAGGTCTTGTGATTAAGAAGATAGTGGCGGAGCTTGGTAGTGGCAAAGACTAATGCTAAACAGAGTTTCTCGGTATGGGTGTACCGAGTTTCATAGTTGACCAGTGTTTGGCTGATATAATAGACCACTTGCTCACGGTGATGCTCATCTCGGTGTGCGATCATGGCACCTAACGAATGATTAGTGGTTGAGATATAAAGGTAGAAGGGTTGGTCATCTTTAGGTGGAATGAGGACTGGTGGAGAGACCAGATAGCATTTAAGGGCTTCAAAAGCCTCTTGACAGTCCTTATCCCATGTAAAGGAGACATCCTTCTTGAGGAGATGATGAAAAGGTTGGCAGCGGTCAGAAAGCTGTGAGATGAAATGGTGAATGGACTGGAGCTTGCCTTGTAAACTGTGAAGCTGCTTGAGATTGGTCAGGGGTGGCATTTTGAGGATAACGCGAATCTTAGTGGGATCTATCTCGATACCACGAAAGGAAATGATGAAGCTGAGAAGCTTACCAGAGAGGACCCCAAAGACACATTTCTTGGGGTTAAGACGAACATTGTATTGAAGAAGATGAGAGAAGATGATCTTGAGAATGGTCAGATGGTCACGATGAAGTTTGGACTTGCCGAGCAGGTCATCCACATAGTCCTCCATGATTTTGTGAAGGAGATCATGGAAAATGTAGGTCATGGCACGTTGATAAGTGGCACCTACATTCTTCAAGCCGAAAGGCATGACTCAATAGCAGAAAGTCCCCCATGGGGTAATGAAAGTGGTCTTGTGTTGATCTTCTAGAGCCATCAGGATTTGATTGTATCCTGAAAAACCCGTCCATGAGAGATAACATCTCATGGGCAGCCGTAAGATCAACAAGCTGGTCAATGTTAGGAAGAGGAAAGTCATCTTTGGGACAGGCTAAGTTAAAGTCACGATAGTCTGTGTAGATCTGGATCCCCCCAGTTGCCTTGGTGATTAGGATGATGTTAGAGACCCACTATGGATAATCGATGGGCTGGATGAAGGAGATAGAAAGGAGGCACTGAAGCTCCTCTTTGACAAGGAGGGCAACACGAGGATGCATCTTTCGAAGATTTTGCCTGACAGGCTTAGCCTCTGGTTTGGTGACAATGTTATGAGTAGCGATGGTGGGGTCGATGCCAGGCATGTCACTGTAAGTCCAGGCAAAGGCCTTGCTATGGTTGGAGAGGAACTAGGTATAGTCAAGCTGCTCTTGAGCGTCTAAAGATTGGCCAATATTTAAGACATAAGGAACATCGGCAAAAGGAAGGTTGATGTCAATGGTTGATTCATTTAACATAACCTGGGTCTCAGAAGGGAGGGAGTGCTGGATGAAAGAATCATCAACACCCATGTAAGAAAGAATGGCGTCGTTGTCAACGCAATGGATAGTGTGAATGGTTGCTGACTCATCTTCGATCATGCTGGGAAAAATGAGAGGGAGAGACTTGGACACCCCATTGAGCTGATAAGTCAAGGGTTCTAGGCGGATGGTGTTTATGCAAAAAAAAACTAGGAGGAATGGAAACCACTGACTCCGTAGGTGAAGGGGGAAGAATAGGCGAGTGTGGAGGAGATTGGTTAATGATTGGTTATGGACAAAGGTCTACAAGGTCTTGAGTGGGGTTGTGATATCTCAGGCCATACCATTTCTTGGCATCGTCATCGTTGAGCAGTTTGATAGGCTGATGGGAGCCCTGCTCATAGCATCCGAAACCAAAACCCTTCCATGCACACCTATAAAGGTAAGTGTGTGCAAAGGTGGGGTTGCCAAGAAATGAGAAGTCTGATGTGAAAGGTTGAGGTGAAGAAAGAGGATTACCATCAGTAGGAGCTTGATTAAGCCCCCCATAGATGAGGTTGGTTCGAAGGTGAGGAGGGCCATAAGGTATGATCGTCCTGATCCGATGGTCATAGCTGGGGCTGTGATGAAGGTGTCCATACTCTTGTGGAGTTTGGAACATGTCTAAGGTCAGCAAGCAATACTACCCCAATGAAATTCTTTGGAAGGTGTCTTCCATGGGGTCTATGGTCATCGCTTGAAAGGGAAGTGTGAGGGCGACTGCCTATTGCGAACTGGTCGAAGCTTTAACAAATGGAGGCGGTGCTGAGATTGATGGCTTGATAGGAATGAGGATGTCATTTGGATGGTAGGTGGTGTTGCAAGTTTTGAAGGGTGAAGGGTCAGCAGGAATGGTGTGGACTTGTCCATCGTGCTCAAATTTCACACAACGGTGCAGGGTGGAGGGGACACAGACCATGGCACAGATCCAGGGTCAGCCCAGCAAGATGTTGTATTGAAACTCTCCTTCGATGATGTAGAAGAGCTTTGGGACTGTGCGTGGACCAACGCGAATGTGAAGGATGACTGTGCCAATGGTCGTGGCAGTGGTGTCATTAAAGGAGCACAAGATTGCGTCAGTTTTGGAGACGCAATTCTTGGGAAGAGCCAACTGATCAAAGGCATGGGTGGAGATAATATTGATGTTGGTGCCTCCATCGATCATAACATGTTTAATGCATGTCTGATTGATATAGGCAGTGATGAAGAGGGTGGCATCCTGATCTTCCGTGTTGGATATGGGAATCTCAAAATCGCTGAATGTGATGGAGGCAACAGGGGCTAAAGAGTGGACAAGGGCAGCAAGTGGTTGGGGGTCTTTGGGTTGGACCTCCGCTGCCTGTAGGGCTTGGATGAGGGCTTGACGATGTTGAGGTGAGGTTTGGATGAGGTCATAGAGGGACATCTTCACAGGCGTCTGGTGAAGTTGTTTCAACATGGAGTCATGGATTGGTCTGGAAGAAGAAGAAGAAGAAGAGGAGGGTTGAGGTGTGCCAAGGATAGAAATCTTAGGCTTGGGCGGTTGAGGTGGATTGACGAAAGGGTAGGTCTAAGGAATGGCAGCTTTTTCTTTTGCCTTGTCCTTTTGTGACTTGGTGGTTATGTGAATGGCATTGATTTCAAAGATAGGAGGTGAAGGAGATAAAGGGATTGTAACCTGTTGATGAGATGTTGATGGGTTTGAAGAGGTTGGAGGGTTATGAGAAGGAGTCAGGGGTTGGTCGAGAGTGTCCTCAACGAGAAGAGTGTCTTTCTCTAGATAGCGGCGAATGACAGCCTTGAGGGCACAGCAAGTCTCGATATCGTGTCCTGGCATATGATGGTATAAGCAAATCTTTGTGTCATCGAACCAGGAGGGCTTAGACTTGAGGGGTTGGAAAGGCCTGATGGGTGGAAGAGTTATGCTGGAAGTCTACAAAAGTCAATGCAAGATCTAAGAGTATGAGCCCACTAAAGGGTCTGTGCTCGTCGATGTATGCGATGTTGGTGACTTTTGCTTGGGCAAAGTTGGAGGAGGTTTCTGTACCACCTTCTAGGTTGATGGTGCGGCGACAGGCGGAGACGGTACATTCTTCATGAGAGGTACTGCCCTTTTGGGAGAGGGTAGGCTAGCAGTAGGCAAAGGAAGCAAAGGAGGCAACTGGTTGTGATTAGAGGTCAAAGTGGGAAGGACTCTGGTTAGGGTTGAAGGATGAGGGCCCAAAATGGAGGGTAGTGATGATGGGGGAGGAGGCATTTGCCTCTGTGGTTTGGCAATCTTCTGTGATTTGGGTTGAAGACTACTATTGGTTGAAGTCTGGTTTAAGTCCACCTTCACTTGTGGATGAGTGAGGTTGGAGACGGGGTGAACGCCGAGTGACTTGATAGGTTTAGATGGGGTAGATGCGGGTTTTGGTTTTGATGTGATCAGTTGAGATATAGACGGTCTAGAAATGGAAGTCTAATTTTTGTTGATAGTCTTAGGAGGTTCTGCCATGGGAGGATTAGCAGCATGAGATGAGAGGGCACGGGCATGTTGAAGAGTCGTGAGACACTCCCACAATCCCTGATGCTCCAATTTCCTAGAAGGGAGAAGTTTAAGTTTCTCCACTAGTCGGGAAAATGGCTGAGAAGATGTGGGATGAGGTTTGGGTTCTTGAGAAGACGTGGACAGTTGTGGGATTGAAGGTGTGGTAGTCTCAGCCCCAAGGCATGATGAAGTCGTGACAGGTTTGTCCTTGGTTGGAGACGAAGGAGAGGTAGGTTCTTCCCTGGGTGGAGAAGAAACTAGAGAATGAAGCTCCTCAAGTGGGTAAAGGGTAGGGATGATTGTGCCCTCCACTTGCGGTCGAGGAGTAAGAAAGGTCAGGTCCTCCATGGGCAGCAAGAAGGAGGATGGTGAAACTGGTGGTGCTGGTAAGGTCGAGGCGTCCTCTAAGATGAGAGAGGTTGACGGAGAACTAACCGGAGAAAGAGGTTCATCCACATGTGATGGAGTGATGGATGGACTCACCTCTTGAGGTTGGTTGGAAATGAAGGGCGAGACCGTATTGACTGTTCGAATGTTGTGTTCATGAGTGTTGTCAATCAAGGTCTAGACATTGTTTTGAGTTGGCAGATGATTAGGGAACGGTTGTTTGAAGATGTCAATACCCTGATTAGGGGGCACATTGGGATTGTCGAGGATGAGGTCACCCTTTTCAAGCATGTCTTGGATTATGTTTTTAAGGGTTTTACAGTTGCCCGTGTCATGACCTTTAACACGGTGGTAGTTACAGAAATCATTTTCCCTATACCACGCAGGGATGGCATGTGAGGGATCACATTGTGGAGGCGGTCGGATCTGGGGGAGATTGAGGGCCCCTTGTTTGACAAGTTTTTCCAGCACAGATGCGTATGATTCTTTGAGTAGAGTAAACTATCGTTGTATGTATCTCTACTGAAATTGGCAGGTGGCACTCATAGATGTGGATGGCTCAGGCTGATTAGTTGAAGGTGAAGAGGAAGAAGATCTAACAACCACAATGTTTATTGAAGTTTTAGATTTAGGATTGGATGAGGAAGGCTTAGAAGAGGGGTCATTGGTTTTGGAGTTGGGATTCTTGCTCCACAACTTGAATTTATTCTCCTCGATAGCACGTAACTCAAGCTTACGGGCCATCGTGAAGGCTTCATCAAAAGTGCGAAAGGTCTGAACCCTCAAGGTGGAAGAAATATGTTTGGTGCAGGCTTGGGAGAAAATTTCAATAAGCTCAGGCTAGGGTAAAGAAAAGGAGAGTTGATTGATGAGGCCCCTCCATCAAGTGATGAAATCAGCAATGGATTCGTCCTTGAATTGGCAGATAGAATAGAGGTCTGTGATTGAGACCTTCTTGGTGATGTTGATAGAGAAATGATCAAGGAAGAGCTGGGCCAGCTGAGTGAATGTGAAGAGGGAATGGTTGGCAAGGGAGCTATACCAGTCAAGCGTAGCACCCGAGAGAGACATAGGAAATGTGCGTAAAAGCAATGCATCGTCGTGGGTGATAAGGTAATAGGCATGTCTGAATGCCCGTAAGTGTTGTTGTGGGTCTTCCTTGCTTTGAAAGCAAGAAAATTTGGGAAGATCCCACTAGTTGGGGTATGGTCGGATCAGGACAGAAGGATGAATGGGCTCATTACAAATTTGTTTGTATGAGAGAGTGTTGCGTGAGCCAAAAATAGAGGTCTCTAGGTTGGACATTTTATCCATCAGCATTTTGATGATGTCTACTGATGGATTGGTGGGTGGAGTGCCTCCTAGATTGTAAGGTGCTTGAAAGAGACTGGAAGAGGTATACGACGTAGTCAGTTATACCAATAAGGGTGCAACATACGGATGACTAGTCGTAGGGATAGAGGAGGAGACTAAGGATGGTTGGGTAGAAGGCATGGCTAGGTTTGATGTCATCACGGGAGGTTGGTTAGAGGTAACATGGGCCAATGGATAGGTAGCCACCATAGTGTTGATAGGAGCAAGGGTAGGTGGAATAGAGATGACCAGATTCTGAAAGGGGGTAAAAAGTGGTTGAGTAGGCTGAGGTTGATAGGGGGCTGAAACCCTGATGGAAGTGGGCCCAACGATGGAGGGAGAGGCCACACTTGGATGGTTGGTCAAAGACTGGTCATTGGTTGAGGCAATAGCCTGGGTGTCTAAGGGTTGAACTACGGATGCCATTGATACAGCCACAGTTTTGAGAAGAGAGGTTTGCATTCCGTACATTGGATTGCCCAAGGAGTCTCGCGTTCGGCTATTCGCGAGATAGTGTTGCAAGGCTTTTACGTTGAGGTCCAAGAATCATGCAAAATCTTGGTCCCCTTCTGGGACAATAGGCGTTTGGGTCGGGGATGGTCTAGTAGGAGTTCTTTTAGTCTCTGAGTTGAACTCCATTATAGGGCTGGTTATGGGCGGAGTAGACGGAAGAGGATGATGCCTCGCGTGATCGATTAGAGCCTTGGCTTGGCTACGAGTCAGAACCATTCCAGGCAAGGAAGGACGTCCTCACAAGCTCAAAAAATTAGATAAGAACTAAAAAGATGAAGAACACAAGCAGATCCTAAAACCCTAGGAGTAAATTATTAGGATTATAGTGGCTTATGCCTTAGAATGTGTGTAGAGGAAGATTGGCTTTTGAGTCGGGTCCTAGAAGAAGCAGTCTATAGATGGTTTCAGGTTAGTTATGGTGCTCAAGAAGTCTAGGTTAGGTTCTGTACAGGCCTGGTGCTAAGGAGCAAGCTCCCCTCACTTCACGAGTCCAGTGATAAACTGGGCCCGCTTAGCCAAAATATACTTCCCCTAAAGATTAGGCTCCGCCAGAGAATGGAGTGGGCTTTCTCCTTGGTGATGAAATCCAAGTAAGATTGCTGGGATGGGTAAGGTATCCGCTGGGGGATGAAATCCTAGTCGGGCCTTGTCTCAGGTAAGTTAAAATGTTTGTTTTGTGTAAGTGGTTTGGTCGTGTAACATCAAGTGATCTAGATTAATTCAATATGTGTTTGTTAATTACTAAGTGTGATCTAAGAAATGCAAGAAAACAGAAATGAATGCAAAGTGTTTTAAGTCCAAGTCAAAATGTTTGTTTGTATGAAGACGAATGGAGAAAGAGTCGAAGAATATGAGTTTTGACTAGTCTAGAAGTGCAAGAAAGAAAAGAAAAGTTCTTTTTAGTCCTGCTTATGATGTCATTTAGAAGAGGCAAAAGAGGCAAAAAAGGAAGGAACCTAATGCACCTATATGAACGAAAGAAAGAAAGAACCCAAGGAAGGCCTTAAGGGTCCCACCGGGCGTGCCAGAATGTTTCTACGCTAAATCGCTTTCTACATTCAAAGAAGAAATTATGAAACTAAAAGAAATGGTCAAGGCTAGAAGATACTTGGATATGGTCGTGCGCACTGAAATCAGACGTTGGAAGGT
>JARHVA010003957.1:532500-535000 GCA_037957365.1 Torreya grandis
TCATGCATAAAAGGATAAATTGGAAGCAAGGAGAAATAATCTTCATCACTTGTCATCCAAGTATACCACTTGAAATACTTAGGAAAGAATTGTAGATATTAAATCAACTTTATAATCTTTATTCAAATGCAAAAAAAGATGTCAAACTAGTAGGGCTTCACCATACTAGGTGTGTACTAGATACAAATGCAAAAAGGCTTAAATATATAGATCATATGAGAGGAGAGAGAAGAAGTGAAGATAAATATTCACAAGGCCAAATTTAAAGACTTGGAAACTAGTTACAAATCAAGAGAATAAAGTTTAAAATAGGTCAATAAGATGTCATGGACAAGTTTCCACCAAAATTTCATCATTCTCCTTCAAGTTGGTGTAGAGACCCTTCACTATCCTTCTTCAAACTACCTTATTTGATCATGAGTCCACTTGACTATCTAAAAATACCATAGGGGTCTTTGACACATTTTCACTATCATGATAAGGTGGAATCCCGATTGTGATAATCATCATATAGTCCTTAGCTGATGAGCTCCTCATGGACATTTGTTGTTCATTGTCTAGCAGCTACTCATTAGCCTTTTAGGCCTCAAAGCTTACACTTGTCACATAGGTGGCCTATACCTGTTCAAGGATACTTATTATAAAAGTGTTAGGAAAGTCATTTATACCTTCTTTGACCTTTGGTCTATTAAATAGGCCTCAAAATATTTAGGGCACACATTTATCATCTTAACACTAGGTAGTCATGTTCATTCTCATTGTATTGTTTAGGATTCCTATAGTGACCAACTGAGAAAAGGAGTGTTCATGCTTAACTAGGGTGATATATGAGTATGGGGAGTTATAAAAAGTACCTACACATATGCCTCAATTAATTTTATTTGCTCATTCTATTTTACACATGTGAAACACCCCAAACTCATAGAAAATAGATAAATAGGTTTATCCATAAAAGTGATAGTACATAAAGGTTAGATGTCAAGGAGCATGAAAGATTATTTAAAAGTCCAAAATTATTTCAAATTCATTTGACCACTTTTAGATGCATAATTATCCATATCTTCTCCATCAAGTTCACACAAGGGTTTTAGGTCTCTTAGTTTCTTAATGTTGATTCATAAAGTTTAGACATTCAACCCCTGAACCAATTTCATAAAGTTAGAGTATGATACCCCCCTAAACTATCCCTAATTTATTGAAATCTCATACAACTCATTCATACAAATGTGAGTGAAGGAATTTGGCCTCTCGAGCTTTCTCTTATATATTAGACATGTCTAAGACAAAATTATGCCAAAGTGAGCACTCCTAAATGGTTCCATGCAAACCAATGATTCCTTTAGACTCTCCATTATCCCCTGCAGGCTCTCATATGATTTTTAAATGTTACATTATGATATGAGTGAAGTTGGAAACCATTAGGGTTCATGCTCAATTTTAGGCCTAACAGGCCTAGATTGTGTTTCTTGAGTATTTGACCACCTGACTGGTCTTTATGACTATAGGTGTTTTTTTTATATCCATGTATATATAAATCAACCCCATATATAATCTAATGGTCACTCAAGGATCCATTATTCATCTTATTTCCATTCATGTACAAGACTTACAAGACCACCTCTTATATGTATGATCTTGTCTTTACCTATAGACCATGATCTCATATTTCTATTGCCAACATACTATAGTTCCACTATTGCATTTCAATTTTAAGGATAATTTGGGCCTAAAATTCATTGTATCTCTCTTATCATCTTCAGTCAAAACTTGTTTGAGTTGGAAGTCACTCAGCCTTCATTCTCTTGATCGAATAACTTCATCATATGTCAATATGTGATCTATAAGGCCTAGACTACAAGGATGAGGCCATTTAGTCTTACAAAAAATTTGTAATCTCTAACCAATAGATAACATTATATCAGACATAAACTTTATTTATAGAAAATAAGGAAAATTATCTCATTTTCAACCTTTCAATTTTGACTAACTGTAGATGTTGTTTGAGAGTGTTCTTGGCTATGCTAGTGAACCTTGGTTAATTTTAGAAATTAATTCAAGTCTTGACACTTTTCATGCCATATCTCTTTGGTTTTATATATCCATTATATTCTCCATACATACTTACAAGTGGTTGTAGGTGACTATGTATATGGAGCTCTGATCAATCTTCACTCATTATCTTCTAATCCCATCTCCATCAACCTTGAAGTCTTTGAAATGCAAATATTCAATGGAGAAACTAGCATCCATGGTTTAAGAGGATAGACATAGTTGTACTATTTAACCTAAAACCACTTACACAAAGACAAACTCTACAACTATGAAAATAATGTTCTGCAGACCAATGGTGGTGTTATTTTTAGCACAAAAAAGATGGTCTTGCCTATCCATTCATATCCACACATTCCAAATGAGTTGAAACCAGAATGTAAATTAAGTATATACTCTTCCAACCTGTATACATCACTCCATTCACAAGGATCAATGCAAATAGATGAAG
>JARHVA010003957.1:540000-542500 GCA_037957365.1 Torreya grandis
ATATATATATATATATTCAAAGTTATAAAATATAGGGGGTATAAAGGTGTATATATATATATATATATATATATATATATATATATATGCACTTTACATCTTATAGATTATATATATATATATATATAAGATTTAGAATTATAATATGTAGGGTATATATACATATTACAAGTATATATATACCTATAAGATGTAAGGTATATATATACCCTACATCATTCTTATATATATATATATATATATATATACACACTACATCTTATAGAGATGTAGAGTATATATATACTCTGTATCTTTCTTATAGGTATGTATATATATATATATATATATATATATCTATATATATATATATATATATATATATCTATATATATATATATATATATATATATATATATATAGATATATATACACCATGTTATGACCAAATATTTAACCTTTGTTTATGCCTCTCCAATATTTGGATAACATGGTATTACCTCTAGGCTTGTGAGTTTCCTATAGCAAAAGTAAACCTCTAGGTTAAAGGACTAGCTCCCTTAATTTATCTTTAGGCTCACACACTACACTAGACCAATCACTATTTGAGGATGAAAATGGAAGAAGGATACTAAAATTAACCTATGATAATGAGGTTATATACTAAATATAATTCCACACAACTCACTTGCATCTGTAATAATAAAGAAGACTCCTAAAACTGACCTCAACTCTATGTCCTTCTAGCATAAGTATTTCTAATAGAGGCATATTGTTATGTATATTAATAGATGGGTGAAAATTAGGTCTAATACTATAAAATATTATTATATCTCAAACTTTAAGGCACACTTAAAAAAAAATACACTTCATGAGACCTATTAGAAGATATGTTACTCACATAATGCATACAAGGCCAGATTAGAAGCAAGGAGAAAAAATCTTCATCACTTATCATCCAAGCACACAACTTGAAATATTTAGGAAAGAATTTTAGAGATTAAATCAACTTCATAATATTTATTCAAATTCAAAACAATATGTCAAACTAGTAGGGCTTCGCCATACTAGGTGTGTACTAGATACAAATGTCAAAAAGGCTTGCATATATTGATCATAGGAGAGGAAAGAGAAGTGAAGATCAAGAGTCACAAGGCCAAGATTCAAGAATTGGAAACTAGTTAAAAATAACTCTAATTAAGTGTAAAATAGGTCAATAATATGTCATGGACAAGTGTCCACCTGAAATTTATTATTCTCCTTCAAGTATGCATAGAGACCCTTCACTATCCTTCTTAAAACTACCTTATTTGATGATGAGTCCACTTGATTGTCTAAAACTACCATAGGGGTCTTTGACACATTTTCACTATCTTGAGAAGGTGGAATCCTAATTGTGACAATCATTAGATACCCCTCAACTGATGATTTCCTCATAGACATTTGTTGTTCATCATCTAGCAGCCACTCATTAGCCTTCTAGTCCTCAAAGCTTACACTTGTCACTTAGATGGCCCATACCTATTCAAGGATACTCATTGTATAAGTGTTAGGAAACTCACTTATACATTATTTCTTGTCTAGTATATCAAATATACCTCAAAATATTTAGGACACACACTTATCATCTTCAAACTAGGTATTCATGTTCATTCTCACTGTCTTGTTTAAGACTGGCTGCAATGACCAACTAAGTAGAGGAGTTTTCATGCTTAACTAGGGTAAGATATGAGTATGTATAGTTATAAAAAATTCCCTACACACCTTCCTAAATTATTTTCATCTTCTCATTCAATTTTTCACTTGTGAAACACCTCAAAACTTGTGGAAAATAGAGAATTAGGTATGTCTATACATGTGATAATACAGAAAGGTTGGATGTAAAGGAGCATGAGAGAGTATTAAATAAGTCAAAAATTCTTTCAAATTCATTTTACCACTTTTAGATGCATAATTCTCCATATTTTCTCCATCGGGTTCACACAAGGGTTTGAGGTCTCTTAGCTTCTTAACGTTGATTCATAAAGGTTAGATGTTCAACCCCTAAACCAATTTCACAAAGTTTGAGTATAAGACCCCCATCAACTATCCATAGTTTCTTGACATCTCATATAACTCATTCGTATAAATGTGAGTGAAGGAAGTTGGCCTCTCGAGATCTCTCTTGCATATTGGATAGGTCTAAGACAAAATTAGGCCAAAGTGACCACTCCTAAATGGTTCTATGTAAACCAATTATTATTTTGGAATCTCCATTATCCCCTAAAGGATATTATATGATTTTTAAAGTTTAAATTATGATATGAGTGAATTTGGAAACCATTATGGTTCATGCTCAGTTTTAGGCCTAATAGGCCTAGACTGTGTTTCTTGAGTATTTGACCACCTGACTAGTCTTAATGACTATAGGTATTTTTTTGATATCTATGTATATAAAAATAAACCCCATATATTATCTAATGGTAATTTAAGGCTCCATCATTTGTCTTCTTTCCATTCATGTACAAGACTTGCAATTTTT